>JAYDZG010000023.1:12501771-12521746 GCA_034509265.1 Microcambeva bendego
TCACACACTCACACACACACACACACACACACACTCACACACACTCTCACACACTCTCACACACACTCACACACACTCACACACACTCACACACACACACACACAAGTTGTGTCTCAGAGGCTCAACAAACGCAGCAGCACTGAACCTCATCAAACACCGCCCCTCAAATGCTTGCTGACTGCCAGGCTTGGTCAATAGCACAGCTGAAGCTGAATTCCAAGAGCTGAATGATGGGCAGCCTAAAGCCACATTCACGTGTTTAACATCATCGTAACTCAATAAGACTTGAATGAGAGTGTACGAACAGATAAAAATGTTAAAACTTGATCGTCGTATCAAACTTATGGATTGTAAATGACTCCACGTCGTTCTTAAAGAGAAAAAAAATGGTGGTCTGACCGATGTCATGCTCTTGTAGCAGGTGGTCCAGGCGGGGCAGGTACTGCACGATGAGGTGCCTCAGGACCCGCTGATCTGTCTGAACACCGAGCAGCGTCGAGGAGAAATAGGACGCGGGAAGCAGGTCCTCAATCAAAGCGCACATCATCCACAGAGCGTCTTCTTCCTCCATGAACAGCAGCAAACAGGACACCACCTTTAAAAAAGCAGACACAGGTGAAGGATCTGAGAATAAAGCCCAACAATCTATCAAGTCTTGATGACATCACAAGCCCTCACCATGCCGGTCCCCTGACAGTACCCGATGTCCGGATAGAGCCATGCCAACCCCCTGAGGACGCGCTTGAGCTTGGGCACGCCGACGCTCGTCAGTGTACTGAAGCACGCGTTAGTGGGCATGGTCCTCAGAAGATCTTTCTCTATCTGGTGAGGAACGACAGGAGGAGCGGTGAGGACCCCGTTAACGCCGAAGCGGCAGCACACGGGCGTCTGTGGGACATCTCGTACCTGTTTGGCTGCCGTGGTTTCGTCGTTCGAGCTGTTCTTGAGGATTTCCCTGTAAGAAATATCTGACGTCCTCTTCTTCTGTAGAGCGCCCGACAGGCGCATCCATAGCTACGGAATGAAAAGCGAGTTTATACAGACCACAGTGGCTCAACAAGACGAGATGGTTAAACATAAAGCAGACGGAATGTGACTGCTGTCAGGAAACATTAAATACTTGATTTACTTTAAATATTTGCCAAGTTTCATATTTTACCAAACTGCAACCAATTGTGCATCACTAATCAGCTGCTGAGGGTAAAAACACTTTACTATGGTGTGTTTGTTTGGTTTTAATGCCCCATTGCAGAATTGTTTATTCTGTTTGATTTAATGTTGTTGATTTAATATAACTGCATCCGTTGTCAACAGATATTCGTTTAGTGCTTTTGTGTTGCTGAACAGTTCTTCTATCTTCTCCTTTTATAAGGTGCACGTGGGTTATTGGACTATATGGTTTGGTTTAGTCAATTTAAGGTAGTCCAGTAGTTTTTGTCCGATGACGGGGCGAGCTTCATAAAGTTTATTACTCTGTTGTAAGTTCCATTCTGTATTTAGGAGTTTATTAGTGGATGGATGTATATTATTAGGGTAACAAGCAAGCCACAACGAGAAGGTCTTTAATTGTATAAGCTTATTAATGGAGCTAAATGAAAAGGGAAATTAGGAGATTTGTCGTCGGCCCTGGATTGATTACGGTGTTCGTGTCGGCATAATAAGCCAAAGTTGCCTTTATTATACATGGTGTGACAAAAACATGCAGATCAATGAGTCGACACTGTTCAAATTTGGTAATAAATAAAGACCTTAAGCAAAAAATAAAGAAAATACCAGGTTATTCTGTTAATCTCATTAGGTCACACTTATTCAGCCATTAACAACATGCCGATCATAACGACAGGATGGAGTCACTAAGAAGTTTAGACCTGTGGCCTCATGCTGTGTGGTATTCCACCCAGCACAAGCGATCGAAGGCGGTCCGAGCGGGGCAGGATGGGAGAGATGAGGTCCCAGGTGAGATCTCCGACCGTGTGGTTGTGGGTAAACTCCAGGTGGGCCTGCCAGCGAAGCCTCTGCTGAGGGTCTTCTCTCTGTACAGCTCCGTCAGGCCTCCGACAGCCGCGTGACTCCAGTCCATCTAAGGCACAAAGGCAGCGAAGGAACAATGACAAATCGGGGTACAAAGATAAAACGACATTTATTAGAACTGGAATGGTGATATATACTGGTACGTGTGAAGAAAAGACAAC
Source organism: Microcambeva bendego (assembly GCA_034509265.1). NCBI lineage: Eukaryota > Metazoa > Chordata > Actinopteri > Siluriformes > Trichomycteridae > Microcambeva > Microcambeva bendego. Next base: position 12,503,965 of record JAYDZG010000023.1, read on the forward strand.
ACATGGCCTACCATCAGGGTCTATCCGGAACCCAAATTCATCATACTGGGGTTCGGATTCTGTATTTTGGTCTTTCTAAGAAAAACAATAATAATACGAGCATAAATACAATACAAGTGTCTGAAGTGATAGCAGTTTTAGATGATCTCACAGTATAATGCAGTTTAAAATGAACAAGACTCTACACTGGTTTAAATCACTATGGGGGATAAAATACTGTATTTATGTGCATTTTAATTCAAGCCTGAATACCTGTTGGTACTTGGCCAGGATGTCCTGGGGCCACATGCTAGGTGTCAGTGCTGAAAAAGGGCCCCCGAGGACCGGGGTGTAGCTCCCTGCAACAAACACACACAAGTTTGTAAAGGATTACCATTTATGACTAAACAAATTCAACAAAAAAACAAAACAAGCGAGAAAATCGGCTCACCGGACATGGTGGTGGACGAGGAAGCTGAGTTTTAGGATTTGGACAAAAGAAATCCAGATCAGGTTTCACCAGAGCTTCACGACGTTGAAAAACATTAGAACAAAAGGACGAATGTACAAAGTGAATTGATATTTGTGTATCTAAGCACACCACGCTTCACAATCTAACAGCACCGGAAGTTCTAATCAATACCGAACTAAAGAAACAATATAAAATCTACCAGCATTAAGAAAACGCATTTCCACTCAAGCTGCCCGGACGGCATCAACAATACAACTTTAAACGCCGTGCTGTTCAGAAGCTGAAGAATAAAGGAAGCGAACAGTACCAGGCCTCGTTTACTAAAGAAACAACAAAGACTTAGAAGAAGGGAAAAAAGCAAAGGTCCATAAGCATGAGGAGGTTGTGTTCGTTTTTGCAGGAAAACATTTCTTTCTCCTTAAAATTACTCCCACCACCCACACAAAATGACTTCCTTAACTATTCAAGAAAGCTTCCTTGATTAGATGCCAAAGAGGGACGTGCGGATGCAATCTCTAAATCAAGATACAGGCTAAAAAACGTTTTTCTTTATTCTTCCTGTTCAACAAATTGTAAAAAATCACTTAATAATAAAGTATAACAGTGTGTCCGGTCATCCATGCTCAGGCCAAACTTAAACAGTAGGAACTGCTGGATCAGCCTTGAAAAATCTATTCTATCTGAGTAAAAGAGTGAGAGTTTGGCATGGCAAGCTAATCATGAGATTCTAATACATGGATCAGATATGCAACTCGGGAGCCGGGATCAATACCAGGCTTGTTTGGGTTTGAGTCAAAGCTGGGATGATTTTATGCAGTCTTGTCTTTCTAAACTTCTCAACACAATTTCACAAAATTAAAGGATCGCGTACCTTGTGTCATTAGACATGGATCGCATTAAATCATGAGTTTATTCACACAGTTTCTAAATTGCTTGTAAACGTAGCTACGCTATGAAATCCATCTGTTGGTTTATGTGGAAAAAAACAGCCTGTAGACTCAACACAGCTTTAGGTCTAGAAAGCAAATGCTGTACCAGTCAATGTCACAGTTGTGGAGGTGGGGACATTAGTAACAGCCTAAGACGGAGGGAGTAAATGACTCACTGTGTTGAGACTACGGAAGCCCGACAAGGAAGGAAAGCAATCTCACATTTGATGTAATTTGGCCTAACAAAGAAAAGCAGATTCATTTACCACATAATTACATATATGGCAAATTTCTTAGTCGCCTGACACATTTATTTTCTTTCAAAGTAGACTCAAACAATCTCCAAGACACCCAACAGGATCTCCAGATTTCTACCAGTGCTTTTGTTAACAAGAGTGGTAACCACCATAGACAAACAGTCCAACCTGTGTGTAAAGTGAACAGCAAACAACTGTGAGCTGCTCCATCTAAGCCAAATGAGGAAATCTTCACTAAAACACATAAAACGCCTACATTTTAAGAAACTGAAGACTTTCAGTCAGGCTTAGGTCTCAAAAGCACTTTTGCCAATCCCTGAACCATTAAAATATCTTCATGATCTGACATTTTAAGGAGTGAGACTGTGCGTAGCATCATATCTACTTCATTAAATGTACTAGAACACCAAGACTTGGTTTTCAATTATCATTGATGACTAGTGGGTAGTTTTATTGTGACCAGGTGGAGCAGCAGGGTTTTGAGTCTGAACTCCCTGGTTCAAAACTAACCATGTTTTTGGAGGAAACCGAAGCCCCCGGAGTAAACCCACAGACAGGGTCCAAATCAATGTGGACCATGATCCGCCCCCGAAAGCTGTCAAATACACTTTAGTAGTTTCATTCCTACATCTACCGTACAGATGAACTTGGATGTGGACTGCAGCCCATTAGTAGCTCTGGATGAGGCACATCCCTGTACCTCATGGACATCCCCACCCCCTTTGATCATGTTTGATTGGTGACCAGGTAACTACAGCAGTGAGATGACATGATCGTGGGTGTGTTCTGGTGTGTGTTCTGGTGTGATTGCATTAGGTGCAGCAGTTCTGTTAGGATTTTAAGAATCCAATTAATTAATTAATTAATCCAAAAATGGCATATTCAAAACAAAACCACCCTAAAGTTGCAGATACGTTCAGGTATGATGAGTAAAATGCAGCTAAACTAGTTGTGTACGCAATATTTGTAAAATGATATGTGCATCCATCAGTGAAAGATGCAGACGGTCCTAAATTAACCCAACTGTGTATTATTGTACCATTTTAGTAATTTTTTACTTCACGGGGTCACAACTCAAGACTTTTATACACACACACACACACACACACACACACACACACACACACACACACAAAGTCGTTAATATAGAAAAAGAAAAATACAAAATCTGGCTCACTGCGTTCGTGCATCTTTTACAAACCGACACACCTGCTCCACACCGAGCTGAGCGCCTAGCTAACATGCTAATCTGTTATTTATCTTCCTAACAGCTAGCACGTAAAGCTAACAGTCCGGCAAAGTATAAATAAGTCTTACCTTTTACACCATGTTTAATTTTATCCTCAAACACAGACGTTTCTCCGTTTAAACGAGAGTTTACCGGATCGTTTCTGTGTAAGTGTTCGCTTTGACGTTAACCGTTAGCTACACGTACTCCGCTATCTGTTTTGCGTCAGGCACCTGTTCGCCCTGTATCCTTACTACTTTATCCCTCCGCGCGTCAAAGTAGTGTCGCGATTTCGAATACAATAAGCCGAAAATACACGCAATACAAGGCGTATTTCCAATTTGTTAGGGCTTTTATGATACGTTATAATTATTTAGGACAGCAAACACGGAAAGAATAGTACAATTACAACACATACGCTATTCCATATGGTGGCGTCATGAATAACAGCGTATCCATCCACGGTCCGTGTTAAAAATACTTGTGACGTAGCGCTCACCGATCATCCATTCATTCATTTAAACCAAATTGTGTTTATTCGACATAAAAATACACTTTAGGATCAAACCGTATTAAATTCTTGTATTTAACATGTTCATTCCTAAACCTGGTGGGTTCAGGTTTGAAGCAGCCACGCTGACGCGGAAACCGGAGTACCCAGAGCAAACTCATGCAGAAATGGTGGCACAAGTTGGTCAAATGAGCTGTGTTAGAAAATATCGTGTACAACCCTGAGCCTATATGACTGAGCCCAAGAACAACGAATTGAATTGTTATACAGGTCTCAGAACTATAAACAATCATTTTGGTCATGGCCACTTTTTGCTGGGAGTATATAAGATATAATTGTACATATAAACTTGGCCTTTAAACCTTATTGTACAACTATGTCATCAGGAGCTTTCTACTTCTGAAAATCAAAATATGAGGTCAGACAAAAAGTTAAACAACTTCTGCTCTATTTGGAAACAAGGCTGGGATTAAACTCATGAAGCCAGGTATGAAGATGTGTTCATGATTTCGTCTCGATGGCTAACAACCTGCAAAGGTACCTGCAACCTGTACAGGGTTTCTGTGGAATTTAAAGTACTTTCACAAATCTGGACACTAGTTGCAGGGAGGATCTTTGTGGTATCATTATCATATGTTTGATTCCTCATGATATAATTCCTCGTTTTGTTTTTATGCCTTGCTAACATGGTTAGAACAAGACAGCAGAAGAAATGTTGACATGGTCTCTGTTTTTCAGGTTCATTATTCTTAGAAGTTTTTTAAATATAAAGTCACAGCTTGTCTTATTGCATGTTTTACGTTTTGCTGTCTGTTCACGGCATCCCAGTTCTGTTCATGTGATGTATCTCTGTGCAAATTAAAATTCATCCAGCATTGAGACTCCTGGTCCTGCGCCGACACCTGACTCAGCAGTGTACCGCCATAGAATTGTAATCAACCATGCATTGCGTTGTGTGTGTGTGTGTAGGTGTGTGTGGAGGCGTGAAAGTTTCCTATTTGTACAGTAATGAATCTATTTAATTCCTGTTTCTGTCATGCCATCCTTTATAGAAATGACCCGCACTGATCTGTGTGAAATTCTTCCATTGGTGGAAAAGTTCAGCTTTAATATCTCATGTGTTTGGTTTCCCTCAGAGATATACTGCTCCATAACCAAGGCCTGCAAATACTGTAAATGCTAAGCACCTGTCAGACCATGTTTATGATACCTGAAATGCCTCCTCATGGTCCTCCATGCTCCATCTCCCTGCCTCCCTCCTTCTGTTCCTGTCTAATCCTATTTCTTCTTTGCATAACCATCTTTAACCGTCCCCTTCCTCTCCATCCACCATGCATCACAGGACACCGTGACAACCTGGGTTTAGGTGACGTCAAAGGCGAGAGAAGTGGAAGTGGGAGGGAAATGGTGCAAAGATAGATTTTGAGGGAAACAGAATCTGTGCCTGGTTTTGATTCATACTTGTCTTATCCATAGTGCATTAGTGAATCAATACTGCTGCTTAGCAGGATGTGAAGAGACTGCAGGATCTGGTGGGTACTAATGACTCTACCAGCTTTGTTAAAACAAGCTGTGAGTCATCAATCATTTAATTATTTATTATTTACCTCTTTAATCAAATCGTAAGGGCTCCATCGAAAGCTCCCTTGCAAACCACCACAGAGCGATTCACTCCTACACTCAGTCATTATTTACAATGAGCAAGATTAAGCAGCAGATCCACCTTCTGAATGGTTCCAGGTGAAAAAACCCACGCATACGTAGTTAGAACAAGCCAAACTACTCAAAGACGGTCTCAATGCTGGGCGTGGGATCGAATCCCCATATGTAGGACTCAAAAATCAGCATAAGAGTTAAAATACAGTAGAGTCTGACTTCCAGCAGGGAGCACTGTTGCATTTCTGCAGACAGATCACAGTTCCATAAGTGTACATACTGTATAACAACATATTCATCATGATGCATTTTTTTATTCTTTCGGCTGCTAATGCATTCGTAAATAAGCCCGAGTGCATATGCATATTAAGAAGGGCGAGGGTGGAGGAAATACAGCTTCCAAGAGCCTGGGTTTAGTCCTTGAAGTATGGCATGTGTCTGCAAAGATTTTCACCTACCACCAGCTTCCAAAAAGATGCTAGCATGATGATTTTTTAAATAATTATTGAGTGCACTTAATGAAAATTGAATGAAAATGAATGAATGAATGATCATTATTATATATGTGTTATAAAACCATCACAGAGGGGTGCTTCATTTACTCAATAATTTGTTATAATCTTACATATACGCAATGCAAGTTATTGTCCTGTATAACCGGTATGCAGTAAATTAAAAATGTGTATCCAGAAATGTTTCTGACAGTGTTTATAAAGCATATTGCTATAGTATGATTTTTTATTATTTTTAATATATGCAGAACATCTGGGAACATCTGTTATTTACTGCATGGTATTTTTTTTTATTCACTTTAATCTGTGGCCATGATTAAAAAAGTAATACAGTAAGCTTTAATTTATCTACAGGTCGATGCTTGGTAACAATTTACTTACCGAATATTATTATTTTTTTCATATTCCTCTTAAGAATAGATGTTTGGTTGTTTTCAGCTTACCCACAAAGACAAATAGTCCATCTCTGTACAGCATCACAATGTTAAAATACTAATAAAATAAAATGAATAAATTGCTCCTTTGACACCAGCTGGGACTGATCTGCAGAAACCCTGGGCTGTAACTAAAGCAGAATTTGTTATTGAATAAAACCACATCCAGCTAACCCAACCTGACTGTTGTGGAAAGTTGGTTCTCATTTGGTTTGTATTATCTGGCTTTTATAATCAGAGAATACAAAAAAAATAATATCCCCAAGTGATTATATTAAAACACGCAACAAGTGCCTGCTTTCCATTTCATGAAGGAAACTGACATCCTATAGCTGCTTCTAATCCATCATCTCTTAGTAGATTAAAGTCCTTCATCGAGTCAAACGCAAAGCAAATTTCCCAAATAGATTTTCTCTCTATTCACTACTGCTGGAGCTGGATTCCACTTACACTGCATTAGTTCGGGAGATTAGCAGTCCGCTATCTGTGGTAATTTCAGATTTATCGAGTGCTTGTGTGAGTAGATCATCTGAAACAGACATGTAGTCCTACTTCTTCTTACTGCTCCTACAATACAAAAATTCCACCAAAGGATCATCCAAACCAGGTTTTGCAAAAAAAAAACAAAAAAACAATCACAGATGTGGAATGGGCTACAGGACTAGCAGCCATGAACAGAATAACTACTGCAACGCCACACGGGCTTTGAAAGGTCAGTGGCTTTAAAAATAAAGTACACATTAGGCATTTCTGAGATGTTGCAGCTAGAACACATGCCTCGTTTTATATTCACGTAAAGGATTTGCAGAGCATGCATTGAAAGAAAGTTTATTTTTAGCTCTGGATTTAGATTTACATGAAACCGGCTACGCCAACACAATAGCGCTGGTTCCAATAAGTAGTCTAGCAGCTCGACTTAATACAGAATCTTTTGAAACCTTTCAGAAATGTAAACCACGACGCACTGCATCTTCTCAAGGTTCATGTTCAATGTAAAATCATAGCATTTGTAGTGAATTGCTTTCTTAGTGCATGGGGTGGCTTTTAATTGAAGATCTGTGTACTCAGTGCCCTCTAAAGTATTATTATCTTCTAAATAATATTCGGCAATGATCCTTGGATACATTTAGTCTCATTAACCATCCTCTCAAGGTTCATGAGGACAAACTACGGCTGCGTTCTGATCTGGGTAGGTTTTCCACTGCAGTTATTATCATTGTTGCGACGCAACAGCGGGTTGACACATTTTTAGACATACAGCTAGTCTGAGAGAGCTTATGGTCTGGACATAGCTCCATCTGATTTCTGACTTTTTGGATGCTCAAAGAAGCTTTAAAGGAAAAGAAGATTTTCATGTGAAGATGATGAGGTGCATCCGTGGCTAAACGTTCAACCAGAAAATGTTTTGCAGATGGAAATAATGCATTACGAATGAAGGCGACTAAGTATAGCATGCTCTATTGTACACTGATCTATAAACACACGGATACATTGGTTGACTATTTGTGTGCAGACAAGCTACAGTTGCTTACACACAATCCTGGTCTCAACTCGACTCAACACTCCCGACATCAGTGCTTGACCTCATGACACTATTGACTGAACAGGCACAAATTCCCACCCCAGTCACACTCCAGTCTTGTAGGAAAGCTTTGTACAGGAGTGGATTATATTAAAGCTGCAAAGGAAGGAGGGAGCAAGTCGATATAATTATCATTATAGAGAAGAAGCCGTTCAATATCCTACAAGAGTATGGACAGGTGCTCGACTACCTTCGCTCATGCAGTATGTATTACAAAAAATACTTTAGTTGTAGATTTTACGACATAAAGGTGCCTATAATTTTAAATCTGGCTGCATGTGATACGCATGTTCGTCTTATTTAGGTTTACTAATGAAAATGGAGTGAACGGGTAGAAGACTAGCCTGAGGGAATTTTCACGTCAGGTGTTATTTCTCACCCTAGTCTCAATAAAATCCTATTTATGGCCAAGTCGGTCTTTCAGTGATGAGATAAGCTTTTACGAAGGTGGAGTAAATCACCCTCAGCTCTCCTCATCCACTCATCCTGCTCTGCACGTTCTCCGCAACAAATAATCAGTTTTCATTATGAGCAACAGAGGAGCCCCGATCTGGCTGAGAGCCGGAAATACACATGCAGGAAGAACGCGGTAATAAAACCAAAGAACTGATCGTTCGACAGAGCAACAGATCAATACGCTGTGACAAGGCAATAAATGATGCATGATGGACGGATGAGGCGATGAGAGAAATAAAGAGAGGAAGACTCCTGAGAAGGTTTGAAAAAGAATTAATAATAAAGATCAGAATATGATGGCTACGCATAATACTTCAGAATTTTCTCAGACTGCCAGAATAGGTGAAATTTAGAGCCGTGCTTCTTTTCATGTGAAATATTTATAGTAATGGCTCATAATTCATTCAAACACTCTCCAGCGCGTTTTGTGCATCAAAAATGGATTTAAAAGATGACAGCCCTTCATGACCGGCGGCATTTTCCAAGCCCATTTTCGACCATTTAGACACACCCGATTCTCGCTGCCGTTCACTTTGAAGTCTCGACTCTACGACCTGTGACTACATTTCGTCTGACACGGGCGTCGGGTTCGACGCTCCTGTAGCTTATCGTGTTTGTTGATCCCTGCTAATTGGTCTCCACTCGAAGCACAAGGTTATAAAACGGCTATCAAATGGTCAATAAAATGGTTGGTTTAAAATACACTGCTGTTTGTGCTAATAAGATCATTAAAACAATTAAAACCATTGAAATGATCTTCTACACAAGATGAGCTATGTGAAATAAAATGCATGCTTATTTACTCAACTGTTAATCCCAAGACACACATTCCAAGTATTCTTGTTTAGTCTTAGGATTTCATTTAATTCCTAAATTCACAGACTTCTTTGTTTACAAAATTGGATTTTTGCAAGTTACATTTACAGCAACGTGCACCTGAAGGTTGGGTCCAACCAGCAACTTTTACATTATTAGTCCAGTACTTTAACCTCTGGTTAACTGGTTTTGTGTTAGATGTATTGCACATTGTGTAAGATAACACTGCTATACTTTTATTACATTTACATTATCAGCATTTAGCAAGTACCTTTATTCAAAGCTGCATACATCAGTGTTATATCATACAGTCTGAGCAATTAAGGGTTAAAAGCTTTGCTCAAAGGCCCAACTTGGAAGTGGTGGGGCTTAAATCAGCAACCCTTTGATTACTAGTCCAGCACCTTAGTTAATTCCTCACATGTGCAATCGCATTTTACTTACCTTACATGTTCTTTTTCATGTGAGATATGTGAACCAATGGTGCATATTATCTACCTATGAAGGGACTATCCTTCAAAAAATAAATGTTACTGTCACAAACATGCAGGAACGTAAAATACCAAACCAGAGAAATAAGCAAAATAGGCCTTCTCTGGATATTCAAATACCGAGTAAACATACTAAGCTTACTGTATAGACATAAATCTCTGCATGTAAGTGGATATTGATATGCTTCCCTATTCAGACAGGTCGTATTTCTGGAACACTTCCCGACCACCTCAGTCAAACCCGAATTGACTGAAAGAAGAACAGATTGGATGGCGTCATAAAGCCTCCATAGAAATGCAGTAACGTGCAGCTCTGTGTCTTCTCTTTAGAGCTGCACATCATATTGAATCACGAGAGCAGGGCCGCGGAGAGCCGCAGTCCAGTCCGTTAGGCGTGCACTGAAATTTAGTGGCAGCCACGATAAGGATTAATCTGTAGCTGAGAACCGAGGCGATGTGAGGAGGAGCGAGGAAGAGAGTCGAGGAAAGGAAACACGATGCAAGCTACGATGACTCAACGATCATATGCATGTTGAAAGTAAGGACTTCGTTTGCCATCTATGACCAGCATTTGTTAAAAGGTGTCAGACACCAGACGTTAAGAGCCACAGACTGACATTATGTGCACATTTGCAATTTTGCAATCAAAGTCTGCATCTCTTAAATAGTTTTAGTTCATTATAAGTTAATGATGTTTAGAATTTGTAGAATTCGGTCAGTAATGTGTTTATTAGACATTTGTCAACACAATATGTCTGATTAGTATTAACACACATTTACAGGTGAATTACAGCAGCAGCTCATGGATCCTGACAATCATCCTATCAAAACTATTTAGCATGAGATTCTGCTTTGTTCTTCCATTTTTGAGCAGTAATGATAATGTTGATGTAAAGAACAGGGTGACATCTATTATGTGATTACCAGGAAGAATTTAAACAAATCTGGCTCTGCTTTGTGTTTATTCATGTGCTTATTTTCAGCCACATGATGACCTTGCTTCGACTGTTTGTGCAATTCAGGTTCATTAAGTTGTAGAATAAATGTCCAGACTGCAAGAACGTACTGCACATGTGCTTTTGAAATGCAATGGTGCCCTTGGTAAAGATTCATTTATATAAAAATAGTCTTTAAGGATAATTACCCCTGTTGAACATTGAAAATATCTGAGCCTTTAATTTAAATCTAAAAAACAAATAGCAGAACATAAATGTTCTAACTCTGTCTTAACCACTTATCCAATTACGGTCACGAGGGGTGTCGCTGGAGCTACTTAAGCTTTTCAATAGGCACAGGGCACATAGAAACACGAAGTTTTGGTCTATATTTATCTCTATATTTAAGTCTGAGGCCTTAACAGATAGTCTAGCAGTTCTGAAATACGGGTACCGTCTGCATTTGTACAAATAGTGCTCCATTGTGCAGTGGTGATTTGTAACACCTTCTGTAGGAAAGGCTGAGAGTATTTTTCTACTTGGTGCCGCTCGTATCGTCGGAGAGCCGCTGCAAGAAAAAACAAAGGCATTCTGCCTCGCCCAGAAAGTTGTTTAAAAGCATCTGCCAAATGAATAAATGGAATTGGAAAGTACAGACAAACATTACGACGGCTGTCTGTGCTCTTCGGCGCAAGACAATGAGTGTTAATAAAATGTTTACTCGACGTGGTGCTCACATCTAGAACCGAATAACTATAAGCACAACGGATTAAACAATATTTACAGCATCAAATACAGGACGTGGAACAGTGGCACAGCTGGTAGAGTGGAAGGAGAGTTTATTATGTTCTTTCTGTGTCTGTGTGCATTTCATCCAGGTATAATCCCACCTCCCAAATACAGGCCGAAGATGAAACAGAAGCTCTAAATAAACCCAAGGTGCAGCTGGGAGAGTAAGTAAATACCAAAGTGATCTGAAGTGGTTTTACTCCCGTCTTGCACCACAAAACCACAAATCTGTCCAGGAGAAAATCACTTAAATTTTACCACTGTTCCTTACTTGGACCACTTTTGACAGATACTGACCACTGCAGCCCGGGAAAACCCCACAAGAGCTGCCGGTTCGGAGATCTACGCCCTTGACAAACTAAATACTTATGCCAAAATGTAAATCTTCTAACATCAACTTTGAGGATGCAATGTTTACTTGCTGTGTAATATATCCCATGCCCTAGCAGATAATGCGATGAAGAGATAATCAATGTTATTCAGTGTGTCGTAATGTTATGTCCGGTCGGTGTAGTGTGGTAAGATTGTGTTAGCACGGCCACTGGATTAGGTTGCCTGGTGAGAAAAAATCCAACATTACATGGTTATTTAATAATGCATTTTTAAGAATGGGTGTGGCAGAGAAGGAGAATCTTGGTTCGGTACTAAATCGAAATGGGTTAAATAAGACTATTTTTTGTTCAGAATGCCAATTTTCCAAGCACAGAGCGTGCTGCATTTTGCACTGACATGTTAGTGTGAAATGACATGAACTCTAACCAGAACTATGACCTGAATTAAATCTGGCAGTATGTGGAATTAATTAAAATGCTAACTGTCAGCGGGCTATAAATTCAGTCCGCAACCTTACTAACACTTTTGTGTCTTCAATGTCACTAACCAAACTCTAGTAAAAAGCATGACACTCAGGGTGGAGAGTAATTGCACCTTAATCCAACGTGTGAGATGTAGTTTCTTGATTTAAGGTCGCCAATGGAGTGTATCGACTGAAAGATTGCTTATACATGACTGACATCTTCAATACAGGCTTTACGGATCCCACTTGCCTTTGATTCATCTAAAAGTCGATTTAAGGAGCCATTTCTGTTCACAGCGGTGAGAATTGGGGTCAGTGTCTGCCCCATAAGGACACATATACATTCCATCAGTGCAGCCATGATGTGTTAAGCAACACTCTTATGCAACCCAAAGGGCTCGGATGCCAGTAGATGTTACGCAGGTGCATCATGAAGTGGATTTTCAAAGGTCAAGGCCTATGAAATTGATCGAGTGAAGCAAGGACAGAGCCCAACCGAGGCAAAAATCCCTGTGAAATATTTTATTCATTTTAAAAACTGTCCACACGGATAATACGCTCGGAGACAATGAGGCGTCTGGACTGTTGAATAGAGATTCATAGTCGGTACCTATAAAAACATGTCTCTAGACGTCAGTGTGGGAGGATAAGTGAACAGAAATAGCAGAGGGGGATACGATTTGTCATTTACTTGTCAAATAAATTATACAGGCCGTTAATTGACTCACCAATTTCTCAGCTCTCGGTTTAAAACTGTCAGGCTGTAATAAGGGGGTCAAATCTCACAACTGAAGAGCAAGTGGAAGCCCCGCACCTACAAGAATGAAATAGAAGCCAAGAGCAAATGTTTAATCCAGGAAGAAAAATACTTTTTTAAATAATTAAAAAAGAACAATTGCAAAGAAAAAGATGGCTTAGTTAAGAGCAGAGGGGAAAAGATACAGGACCATCTGCAGAGCTCGTGGACAGAACAGGGTTAAAAACAAACAAACATGGATTTATGGGTGAAGTCCACTCTCAGGGTGGTTCTAAAGTAGGGTCCAAGTGCTCCAACACCAGGGTTCGTTCAAAGAAACATATACAATGCCAGTATATAGCCAAACTGGACTGGACCGGCAGCCCTGTTTCAGAGAAAAGCAAACATGAGAGGGAGAAACCGTGATGTGTAGAAGAACTTCCACCTAGACTGAGTTAATGCTTTTGAGAAGCTGCTGATAGACAATTAAAACTATTCAATTATTAAAATTATTCAATTATTATTATCTGTGCCTCTGTTACCCTTCTGTAAGGCAAAATGGTAATGCAGAAGAGCACTTTAGGTAACTGACATAAGGTCAGTTACCAAAACAACATTTTAACCCTCTTTTCTCCCAATCTATCTGTTGGGGGTGCCATGCCCCGAGCTCTCCTTTGCAGGTGCCTTGGGCAACAAAAATCCTTACCCTGTCCCACCCCGCTTTTCAATCTGGTAATTTCCCACGCTAGAAGACCGGAGGTCAAATTTTCGGCCAAAGTAGCAGAGCCGAGACTCGAAACTGGGAGTTTGGAATCTCCATGCTGGTGTGCTAGCACTGCAATACATTTTAACATGATCAATAATATGCTGTCATACTTTCATAAAGGCATCTACCGTATATTAAACCTTCATATTAAATCATATGGGGTTTCAAGTATTTCTTGAATGTGGCTGAAATACTGGAACATACTTCCATAAGATCATTATCAGTTTCTGGGTTAAAAATATCCATACAGTGAATGCCATTACTTGGTGGTGATGTGTGGAGGAGCTGGTTTCTATAATGTCATTTCACTTTGTGGTGTGACCTCAGCTGGAAGTCTCACAGTGGGCTTTGGACTGATCTAATCTGCCTGCACTCATTAAAAAGTACATCTGAACGTGGTCTTTCATCGAGGTCAGAAATAAAACACACAACGGTAGCAGGACTGCCATAGTTTGGATGCTGGTGGAAAATGAGTGATACTATGCACTGCCAGTGTTGTGCCCACAGTGAACTTAAGGATCCTGGTGGTGCCACACTAGAAACTGGCACTGAGAGTGGACTGGTATGTTCGGCAAGGTTCAAACCCAGGGAGCTGGAGAGGAATTTATTTCTTCACATCACTGAGATTTCTCTTTCTCCAAGATCAACAATTGGTGCAAAAAAAGCACCTCTGACTAAGTGGGGTAGCACTGTCGCCTCATGGCCAAATGGCCCGGGGTTCGATCCACAGGTGGAGTTTGCATGTTCTCTCTGCATGAAAAAAAAACATGCATTCAGGTTTACTGAAGACACTGAATTGCCTTTTAGATGAATGTGTGTGTGTGTGTGTGTCCTGTGATGGACTGGCAGCCTGTCCAGGGTGTTACTGTGGGCCTTGCGCCCATTTGAAAGCTGGCATAGGCTCCAGATTGGATTTGCAGTTTAGAAAGTGAGTGAGATTAAAACGTCTAGGCTACACTCAGCAGAATATCATCAACATTTATATATTATCTGTCGTGTAAAATTTGCTGATAGCAACAAGCAAACCGGAGTGATTAAGGCTTCAGGGTCCTGCAGAGGTAAACTCAGCCACGGGTTCAAAACCAAGACCAAGAGCCGTGAGGGAAACTCTAATTTAAGTGGTAGTGGTCTATAAATATTTGATTCGTAGCCCGTGAGTGTAACACAGTGAGAAATATTAAAAGACATGGCATGCATCCAGATAAAGATTCAATACATCTTTACCTCATGAAGTCTTTTCAGATGAATACATTTCAACAGACAGAACTAAAACTGAAAAACTGAAATGGAAGCAATTTAATATTCATCAGTTTTGTTTGGGGCTCGGCTAAGCCACATTAGACCACTATTACACCGAGCAAACAATAATTATTTTCATACGATACGATGTTGCAACTTCAAAATTGCTAATTAAAAGCCCAATTACCTCTGAAAACAATTTTGGAGACTCAAATCGCTCCTGAGGTGCTTCGGGTCAGTGTGCCCACTGCGGAGAGCAGAGATTTGTTTTAATTGTACACATTATTTTTGACTGTATTGTACAATGAGCGGTTCGGTGGGTAGCACTCACGGTGGGTAGAACGTCCCGGGTTCGATCCCCAGATGGGGGCGGTCTGGGTCCTTTCTAATTTAATACACAGTCCCCATCACTTTCTTGCTCCAGTTAGGAGTCTCGTGGTCCGCATAATTGATCTGGTATAGTTTCTGACACCTTCCTGACACAACCCTTCCTATTTATCTGGGCTCGGGATTGGCACTACAATGCGCTTGTTTGTTCATCTTAGTGGCTAGGGTGATGCCCAGAGTATCAATACAGGGAGTGCAGACCCTCTAAGCTGGTGTGCTTGGGCCCCATTATTATGACCTCATAAAGGGACAAAGACGGGTGTTAGTAGTTGTGGACTGATCAACTGCTATTGTGCTATTATCAGGGTAAAATCTTTATTTTGAATGCTGCCCTTATTGTTTTAACATGCGTTTAAGTGCTAAATGTACAATTGGACGATAAAATACTTTTACTTCCTGTGCTTAATGAATTATTCACGTGCTGCAGAAACTCGTTCGATTTGTTGCAGCGTCTCTCATCGAGGATTCTGCGAATCGCCGAATTGTCTCGGCCAATTTCCAGCACATCTAATACACAGCTTCTTCTCCATGAACCAGCGCTGATCTGGGAATGGTAATGGATATTTCATAGCTGAGTCTCGACGTTGGCGTGTTCGAGCTGCCAGACGCAGACACTATGATACACGTCTGATTGTTTCAGGCAAAACGCAACTGTCGATAGTACGAAACACTCGTGGTTGTTTTGACAGAGCCGTGATGAGACATACAGCGTTCATTGATTCTCTATCACCGCTCCGCTTTTACACCCAAGCACGAAGGAAATAGAAGCGTTCCTTCAAGAATGCTTTAAGGGTAAAAAAATCTGTCTGGAACGAAGACCAGATCCATTGTGGCGACCGTTGAGTACTGAGGCGGTCAGGATATAAGACACAGCTGTGTGAGATGAGATATATTCCTCTTATTTATTTAACAGTCACATCTTAAAATAGTGCAGCATCTCAGAGCGTCTGTCTGCTGGAGAAAATCTATGTATTTTATGTTTAATGCCAAGAACTACACCGCTTAACAATGAGAGCCTTTTAAGCCGTCGTATTGGAATAAAAACTACATTAGTACTGCCGTAAAGAAGCCTTGCAACTCAGATCAGCTCAAGTGCCCCACAGCTCTTACGCCCTCGCGATGATCAATCAGGAAAAATAAGAGTTAATTTTAAAATGGAGGCTCAAACGTTAGTAACGTAGCAGTAGCTTCGGCGGCGCTGCTCACATCTCCGAGGTGTTTGGATGGGCTTTCACAGCCTGGTCGATACCCTCAGAGTGATCGCTGTTTAACAGCGCTGTCGTCTTATGGCAGGAGCAGTTTAACAGATGGGATAAGAAGCTGGTCTCCGATTACCAGGTATTAGAATATGCTTTAATACCTTTCATACCTCGTATAAAACACCAAACACTAATTTCCGTCTTGTTAAAAAGCCAAACACAAATCGTGAAGCCATCGGTTAAAGCCCCCAGTTTAATATCAAGTGTTTTTTCAGTGTTGTCTTGGATAAATTATTCATGCTAGCGCTGAGAGCGTAGGTTCTGCACAGCGACGTGAGCCCCAAGAAAACGAGGTGAGAGTCAAGGGCGGGTCGGACACCTGACCTTTGCTCAGCTAAGTGCTAACACCAAACCAAAGACACATGAAACCAGTCAAAACTACACTAAGACCCTAAGCTAAGCTAACACGGACTAACAGCAAACGTAAACAAGGCCACAACAGTTAACACGCGCATCCATAACATGTCAGCCAGGTCGATACATGACCGTGAAAACTAAACGCGGGCCAAAACCAAAACACTCAGCAGAAGGATCCACCGTTTTATCTACAGATTTATTGACCAATCATTATGAGGAGACCTTGGCCTGACATCATAAACAAAGCCTCCTCCGCCGGGTGCTCACAGAGACATGGATGTGGTGCCTACATTTAAATTAGACACTTCAATCCAACATGACTTAAAAAGTGGTGATGCTTGAACGGGCAACCTTCTGATAACTAGTCCACCATTATACTATCTGTCACGTTAGTCACAATTCTCAAGTCTTCACAACACCATGGGGGCGTAATCAGTGTCAGTGCTAGACTGGACTGCCTGTAGTCCATACTCCTGTGCTAATAAATATGTGTTTCAATAAAGAGTGTATTTATCTGAGTACAGGTCTACAGATTTATATATTACAAACCATGTGACTGATTTTAGTTTGTCTCCATTAAAGGTGCTCATCATTTCCCGGACAAAAGGTTTTAATTTCAGTCCCAGCACACACAAACAGATGCATCGAATTGCCAAACCTTTATTTTTAGCTATGCAGTAAATGTTGAAATATGCTCCGTCGACAGCGTGCACATTAAATGGAGGGGGAGTAATAAGACGAGGGCTGAATAATGCAGAAGTATTATTCGTATTGATGGAAAGTGTTTTCCTGACACACACCCTCCATTCCACCGCAGTCCCCAACTTCAACACATCCATCAACCCCTCTTTATGTAGCCCGATGGGCATGACCAGGCCGTTCATTGTGTGTGTAGGTGTGTGATATACTAGGTGCACTAGTAGGACTGTCATACACTGAGGGCAAACAAGTATTCAACAACTTTCGGCTGTGTTATTACCGGTCATGACCAGATTGGCACCCACGTCTACTGTCTAACTTCTAGATTTGGAGTGTTTTCAGACAGGCTTCATGAACATCCTCACCTGGACCAAGATAACAAGGCCACTATGGATCAATGTAGAATGAATACAAGGTCTGGAAAACATTATAGACGTCTAGAACTGTCCTGGCTAGATGTACAGCCATGGGAAATGAGAAAATAATAATAATAAGA
>JAYDZG010000023.1:12638806-12661473 GCA_034509265.1 Microcambeva bendego
AAATTCCTTGTAAATAGCTGTGATGTTACTTTGGGGGCTTACTTGTCCTTTATTTTAGATTGCTCATTGGTCTTTGCTCGCTGATCATTCTGGTGATACTATGATAATAACCATTTTAATCACTTACGTATATCTGCATACCACTTTTAGACACCAAAGCAACTGACAGGTGAAGCATATTGTGCGGACTCACCGAAAATATCACTAATATCACTATAACTACGTTTTTCTTACTCCCCAAGATAAAAAAAAATAAGTTTTTCGAAAGACGAAATGATTTACCTGGAACTTTGATGATCATTTATTTAGTGGGAACATGCACATTGCGTATTTGTCCAGATTTTAAGACACCCTGTAGAAGTTATTTTGTTGTATGCATGAGGAGTTTGGCTTTAGTGGTTACACAAAATTCCAGCAAAGAAGCAGTGGAGCAGGTTTTCTGGGCAATGTCTATATAAGACTAACAGAATAAATGTAAACGATATTTAATATTTTGAATATGCTATAGCCGGAGGTGTTTCAGAGTCCGAGTCCGATAGGCTTTATTGTCCTTTCAGATTCATACAAGGACATAATGAAATGAAACAAGGTTCATCCATGATCAAGGTGCAATATAGGAGACAATAAAATACGCTTCACAGGTGAAGTTTTTATTCAACTTTTTTGTTAACCTTGAGGAACCTGGTGGCAGGTTGTCAGACTGTAGGAGAAAACCTGCACAGGCACGGGGAGAACATGCAAACTCCGCACAGAAAGGACATTCTTGCTGTGATGTCACAGTGCTGCCCACCTAGTGCAGGTAAACAACAACACGATAAGAAGATTATGGGATTCAGTCTTTACTTTAATACTGTTTCAACGATGCTGTTAAATTGTTTTTTAAACATATTTACATCACCAGCAATGCTTAAAAGATCCAAATGCTGAGTGATGCAAATAGCATGCACATTGTGCAGTTCTATCTTTGTTTCACTCTGCAGTGTGATCAGAAAGGGTTAACATGGCTAAAAGCGCGTGAGGTTCATTGATGCGCCTCGTGCAGCACTGCCAAGACAGCCAAAACCAATCAAAGTTAAAAGCTGAACCACGTTCTGCGTTTATCATCGTAATCATATCAGAAAGGTTTCGGCAATGCATAACAAACGAAGCACGTTGTACCCGTTCGGCGTGTTGTTTTTTCCAGGAAGCGGAAAAAGTAGGTGGGGCGTGGCTGTCAATCACAGCTCTTACGTCACTAAAAGTAGATAAAGCGCGAGGACGGGTGCGCGTGACCCAGAGAATAACGCGCACGGGCGGCGTGGAAGATCGGTCCACTTCACACGTCAAGTTTCGTTGAAGAGCGAAAAGACAAGACAAGAGAAGTCAAAAGACTTGAAGTGTAGAAGTGAAAGAAACAAAACAAGATGGACGTGAGCGCCGAAGCCAAGCGGATCATGGTGCAGGCGCTGAGTAAAATGTACAGTTCGCGCAATCAGCGCGGCGGACTGTCTTTGCACCGGAGCCTCCTGCTCACCCTGGTCATGAAAGCTGCCAGGGACGTGTACCATTCGGTCCGGGTGGTGGATACTACACAAGACAGACAACCGACCGGTCCTGCTACCGAAGCGGAAAAACAGCCCGAGAAAGACGAGCCCATGGAGACGCAGACGGCGGAGACTTCGCCGACTGAGCAAAGGTCTACGCAACCGGACAGTCCGGTTACAGATAAAGAGAACTGCAGTACGACCGGGCATGATGGACAGTCCAGAAAGCGCAGAGGGAAACTCTGCTCAGAACCCGACTTCCTGCCGTGCAAAAAAGCCAAACTGGACGGTAGTGAGGTCAGACGGGTGCTTCAGGACACCGCCGCCCGGAATAACTCAAGTCAGTGCGCAAGAGAGACCAGCTCTCACATCCACCCGGCCGCACTCATTCCACGGACTATTGCGACATGCTGAGCGGATCTGAATGTAAAGTTTTGACATTGGCGTTCTGCGTGTCGTGCGCTTTTGCGCATAGTCTAGTCACCGTACCCGACCTCTACGCACAGCTGTTACTACAGCGCCGGGCTGGCTGGTGGGTATTTTGGGCTCCACTCGACCCCTGTAACCCCACGCAGACTCCACTTGAGGTCAAGTGTGCTGTGAATGGCGTCATGGAGTAGTAGTGAGCGGAGTAACAGGAGTGGCAGCTGATTCATCAAGGCGCGGCTGTTTTGGAAACCCCGCAAACTCAGTCAGCAGGAAGTGGCCTGGTGACAGAGACGTGACTCAGGGTGCTTACGAGCCAAGACCCATGCATCCTACCCACCCTGGGAACAGGAAACGACCACCGTGTGCTCCATGGTGTAGCATCGTGTACTGTTGGAGATCTAGTCTGATCCAGTCTGAGGATTTTGGGATCAGAGGAAGGAAGACTGTAAAGACTGATCCGGTTTAATAAAGCTGGTTTATTTATTTCTCTACACTGAACTGTTTTGATCACTGCTATCTGTGTTCAGTTACGTATAAGCTGATAACTGGTCGTCAAGTCTCAACTACCTCATTTTGTACAATAAAACTTTTTACAAGTGAAATCTCATATCTGTTTTGTCCCCTAAACGTTTTACGTTTTGCTCACCTGGGTTGCCAGGTATTCATAACTTAAGCAAACTTAAAGACTTAACATGATACACCATGTTTAACCAGTTTGGCATTTAGTTATTACTGCACTCGGTATTTTGTAAACATCATTAATTAGTATATAAATATGAATGTTAAAAAAAAATCTTAGTGTAATCTTAATCCATTTTAATTTTATACTGCTGACGTGTCACTTGGAAAAATTGTAAAAAGACTTCATGCACAACGAAGAAAAGCTCATTTTACCCCAAATTTACTAAGCCAAGTCTGATTTAATTAAACCTTTAATAATTGTGCTGTATAAGCTATTAAATTAAATAACTGTCCGATTAAACGCGTTGATAAAAATAGATTGAAACAGAAAATACAGCGACATTCAAACATCATTCTTTAAACCTTACTAGTTGGTCAAGTTCTAAGCAACCAAGCAAACCCCACCGCAGCCCTGATCAGGACATATCGGTTATATTTTCGATGTATTATATATCGCGTATTATTTGTACAGTAAGTTTTTTGATCAGAGGGGTACAATCTGGCAACCCCCCGAGACAGGCATGTGACTGTAGGCAGGAAGGCAGGAAGTGAAGAGCTCTATTCAAACACTGCAGAACAATAGATGATCACCACAGCGCCATTTACAGCGCATTATCCGGGCTGTTAAGCACTCGGCTCACATAAAAAGGCAATTTCCTAAACTCCACTGTAATTACTTGCACCTCACGAGTACATCCACGGTTTTATGAAGCAGGAGCACATCTGCGTCACACCTTATATGATCTTATAACCTTACAGCACAGCTTGGTTCACTATTACGCGAATGGGATCCATTTAATAAACATCTATAAGTAACCTAGTTTGAGTCAGCAGCGTATATATTTGACCATTTAAAAAAAAAAATTAAAATAGTACCCACACGATTTATAATTTTATTTCGGCTTCTCCCGCCAGGGGTCGCCAAGCAGATTAGCTTTACTGATCATGCACAGTTTTTATGCCAGATGCCCTTCCTGACACAACCCTCCCACTATAATGGATTGGATTATGCATCTTAGTAGTTAGGACACTTTAGTATCTCCAGTAAACCTGGCTGCTTGGTTTTGAACCGTTGGAGGAAGCTGGATCACCCGAAGAACATGCAAACTCCACAGAGAAAGTACACACACCATAACACCTGTTGTGAGGCGACTGTGCTGTCCATGAAAGGTACATCTTATAAGATATGTTAACCTTTTGCTTAAGACCGTGGCAAGACATTAATAATCTGATAATCTGATTTATTTTCATGTGGGAGCTCTTCTTTCAAAGACTTGTTATATACACCAACATATATCATAACATTATGACCACCTTGCTAATATTGTGTGCCAAAACCGCCCTGGAACTGTGCTGCACTGTGTTCTGATACCTTTCTATCAGATCCAGCACTAATTTCATCAGCAATTACATTTAATTAAAAATTTAATTTACATATAAAGAAATATGGAGTGCTTGGCATGTTCCTCCATGTATGTCCGGGCGTTCTGGAGGAATCTGTTTCTATTCAATTTTTATTTGATTCTAAATTTGCACTGGATTAGCAGTTATAAATCTAATCTACATTATACTTGTCAAACTACCTGACCCAACAAGCCTTAAACGAGGTTTTAGAGTGCATGTGAAAGAGTTGCACTTCCGGCTAATTGTCCTCTATTTCCTCTTCAGGGAGGGAGCGGAATGCACTTTTTTTTCTGGACAAGAGGAAGGGGAGTATCACTGTCCACACTTCTGCACATCTGGCCAGCAGACCAGAGGAAGGAGGATAGAAACATGGCTAATCAGTTTGTTTGGAATTTTAATTCTTTACCTCTGATGAAATCTAAGCCTCACAACAAAATATTCTCCTAGACGAACCACAGAAACTGAGAAAACTGTGACTGGGTGCAAGGGAACTGTTAAACATGATGTGTTAATTATTTCAAGAATTTAATGACACCATCTGTCCACGCAAGGCGTCAAGCTTGTTTTCCACCAAACTCAGAAGATGTCTTAAAATGAAATAAAACTTCATTTAAATTAAATGTGTGGCGTTGATTAACCCAGTTTATTTACAATGCGTGAATGTTCACTCAACCAAGATGCTTTCCTTTGCACCTGTTAGTGGAGGACTGTATTACACAGTAAGTGAACATTTTATCCTCAAGGTTGATGTTAGAAGCAGGAAAAAAAAGGTGAGAAGATTCGTCTGAGGATTCGTTTTCACCTATGGAGCTGCAGACCAAGCAAAGTAGTCATAATGTTA
Source organism: Microcambeva bendego (assembly GCA_034509265.1). Lineage (NCBI taxonomy): Eukaryota > Metazoa > Chordata > Actinopteri > Siluriformes > Trichomycteridae > Microcambeva > Microcambeva bendego. The sequence continues at coordinate 12,643,685 of JAYDZG010000023.1, forward strand.
CCCCTTATAGGTGTATATTATTTGATACGAAGACAAAACAAGAAGTAACCATGCATAAGCAGAATAATTTGAAAGGAAGGGAGGAAGGAGGTAAAGAGGAGAGAAAAGAAGAACAATAATAACTCATATATGGGTAAAAAGAGAGACCCTGGTTCAACATACAACAGTTGTTTTCAAATCTTTTTTTATTATTTTTTTTCTGATGTGTCCTGAACATAGTGTTGAAGTGTCTTACTTTCAAGTTTGCAGAAAAAAGAAACAGAAACAAACCAATTTCAGTTTTCACCAAAATTCGTTTGACTCGAGATTTTTTTGGTCGTTTTTTGTTTTTATTTTGTTTTAAAAAATAGAAGGAAAAGGAACATGATGCTTTTAAAAACATTTATCTATACTCATCTTTCAATAATACTATTCTTTTTTTTAATTCCTGAAGATGAAGTTCCACGGTGTGGCATGCACATAGCACATGCAGTTCTGGAAGTTAAATACTTTCACGTTTTTTAGTTCGGAGAACTTTTTTTTCTTCTTTTTTCAGGTTTTTGTACTTTTCTGTCTTTTTCCATGGTGGCTCCTACATTGCTGGTTACCTTTGTGTAAGTATTTTGCCTGATGGGGTGACGATGGGGGTGACATTGTTAGTAGCAGTGCTCTATGAGGGTGTAAAAGAAAAATGCATGTCTGGACTGGTGCAGCGCATGCCCACACATGCACACACATACCCAGAGCCACAAACACCCCGCCCGGTGATGAACAAGTTCAATAGAATGATTAAGGAATAAAGTCTTGCATGCAAAAAAATAAAATCTGATTTATATGCTTGCTCTCACACACACTCCTGCTGGCTACAGTCTCTGGCTCCCGCTTGCATTATTACTTTATGCAAAAAATACTGTGCAGATTGAGACAAAAAAAGTGAATTGTCCCAAAAGTCTTTCCACATCGCGTTGAGAATTAAGTCTGCGATGTTGGACCAAACATTTATATTTTTTAGTTATTATTTATTATTGAAATGAGTCTAACTTCTTGCTTGTTTGTTTTTATTACTCTGCATTATAAAAATTATCAAGTTATATAGATCTATGTAAGTATATATATTCCTCTTCTCTCTCTTGCAACTTCCCCGCACACACTTAAAGGCAAAATATGTCTTTATAGTCACCTTCTGGCATGTTCTGGAGATGGGAGGAAAAACAAGCATAGAACATGCCAGAGTTTGACTGAATTATATATTATATTACAGGTATTGTGTTTAAGTTATCGTGTACGCTGTGTAAACCTGATCAGGACAAAGCTGTCAGTGAAAATGAAATGAATGAATGGATGAAACTTATTACAAGCATTTACAAAGGTATAACCTGAGCAAAATAGGGCATGATGCAGCCATAAAAAATGAATAAATGCAACAAGTACGGTTTATACAAACAGGATTTTAACGAAATATAACGAAAATTTGTTTACTTCAAATGTTCCTCCAACATATAATGCATCACCTAGATTTGCAAAACATAATAATCATCTACATGTCAATCCATCACAAAGTCTCGCCCCCCTCCCCCAAATTCAAACCCAGGAACCTATCACTAGTTGGCTAGCGCACTACCGCTGTGCCACCTAAGCATCTGCATCGTTAAACAATTATCTGATCTTTCCCATATAAAACAAAAGGACACTGGGCAATTATGGTCATCTGTGAGCTCCTGTGTACAAAATTACACTGACTTGCCCAAGGTAACTGGCTTTATATGTTTTGGAGAAAGCATGTGTTAGCCACCACTATCACGAACTGTGTAAGCTAATGCTATGTGTTAAAATATTTATTTATTTAATGTTCGCAAGTCAGATATATTATTTATTTTTCCTTAGTTTCATTTACTAAAGAATACGCACTGTGACAATTTGATCTCAATCAAATTAAAGTTCTTTCGCTTTATTTTGACTGTGTCAAATAGACAGATAAGCAGAGATGAACAATAGATGGATGAACAAACACAGATAGAAATTATAGATGGACAGGCAGATAAACAATAATGAATGGTATTGATGAATGGGTGGATGAATGAATGAATGAATAAGGCACTGAACAATTAAGTCAGTGTTACATTCGAACACGCATGCTAACGCTAAACCTGCAAGGGGAGCCTTAATCCCTCTCAAATGTTAAAGTTATAATATTAGACTTCCAAACAAGTGACTATAACTTATATAGACTTTGTGTAAAAATAAATACCTGCATCTCTTTCTCACTTTCACACACAATCATTAAAATTGAAATTACAGGCATGTTTTCTTTTGTGTGTGTAATGTTCCCATGAGTGGGTATGCATGTTAAAATCGAATGCTACATAAATAACGATGGCTGTGTCCTTCCCAACAATGTTGTTTGGCAGTGTATCTGAGTTGACAGAATTGTTGTAAATAAGGAGAACATATTCTGACCTTTGGGACACAAGATCAGCAGGACACATTAAACCAAAGATCTGGTCAAAACAATCAAACGAACAAAAAGCTCCGGTCATTATTTTTTTTCAACCCATGCACTTCGATCAGCTGTGCTACATGTTCCTCTGCAGTTTGACCTGCTGTGTTACATGTCCTGAACACAGAGCAAGTAAGGATGCACAAGAAAAGTCCAACATCTGAGTGTACAGACAGAAACATGGAACAGATAGGATGACACAAAGCCAGTCATGACCACATGTCGGTACTGAGTTAGACACAGTGCCATCTATCGGTCAGTTAGAGGTAGTGGAGCTCTGTTCTCTTCACAGATAAACAATTAAACAATAAAACACTACTCTTAACATGACAACGTTTCCCCACTTTAACAATTGCACAGAATATCGCCTCCCTTTTTACCACATGGTTTGTAAAAACGCACAAAAACTGAACAGAACCGTGCAAGATCGAGCTGATTGGATAATCATCATATAGCATTTGCCACCGACATTGTGCTAGTACTGGTGCATCCAGCTCGTCCTCGACACAAAACTGGTGCAAGATTCGTGAATAATGACATTTTGAGCTCAGTCACATTGCTAGATTAAAGCAAAAAGCACAATCAAGGCTCAGCCTGAGCACACAAGCATGTTTCGAATTGAAATATCTTCAAACTAAATGGAAGCTAATGCTAATAAAAACATCCAGTACAAGTGCAAATAATGAATGAATTATTCACAAAACATAAAATTGTTCTGTATTGAGGCTAACTTATGCTATTATATATTACAACATACATCGGACATACTATCTAGTAGATTGAAATATGAAACCCAACAGTGCTTTCAGCTCAGAACAAATTACAAGCTGTATTTTTGTGACTATTAAACCAATTGTCTAGCCAAAGCATTTGCATACACATTCCCAAAAAGGTATTTATTACAATCTGAACTCTGTTTCTGATGGATAATAATGTCAGGGGTAAAACCTGTAAAAAAAAAACAACAGCTCTACAATTTCCAGTACAAGCACCAGTTCTGGCACTGGAACAAGGCCAGTGAAACGTTATAAAGAGGTTCATGTTCAGTTCTTGTACTTAAAATAAGCACAAAAAGGGGCTTAATATAATATCATCTCTAATAATAATAATATAATTGTTTTATTCATAACGATATGTCGATTTGAGCTTATCTATGTTGAATCTTCATTATTTACAACTGCATCAGTTCACAATATTCACATTTAATAAATTATACTTATAATTCATTTGACCTTGTTATACCTTATTTTTTCAGTTCAGTATCTAGCTGTGTTAACATCTAATATAAAATGTTTTCCCCCCACTTTTAATTATCAACGGACATGTGGGGTGTCTGCAGGTACCCTTAAGGTAAATTTCTGCCACCTTAATTCTGTGATCATTTATGTGATTCACAGAATCACAGCAAACCAAAGACTCTGAAATGTCAAACAAGGTCTTTTAAATGAATGAGGGGACCAGCAGACGCCCTGAAAATGTGTTTGTACAATACCAGTAAGGACTAGGTGAAGGTGAGACAACCATGGCCCAGAATGCATCACTGCCACAGAGCTCCACATACCACACGAACAGAACCACGACAAAACAAATATGGCAATACGGAAACAAGATACAAAATCAAATCACGTCATCCTGATCATCCGAAGATATAAACATCATAAGAAAAAACTCAACGATGAAGAAGTTCTCTCTCTGCTTGCCTTTCCTGCTTCCTCCTCACTCCGTCACACCCTGGAAGACTGGAGGAAGGGGAAAAGAGTCCACGGAATGTGTGATAATGTATGCACAATAAGGTTTGGGGGTTCGATGTGTGTGCTTATGAATGTTTCGATGGCAGGGTCTGTGTGCTTGCATGTCTTTGTGCGAGTAAGCGGACGATAGATATTACACAAGATCAATGCAAAAACGATGTTATAGGGTGTTATAAAAGCGCTATATTCAAAAACAATTGTGCTATCGAGTCAATACCCTACTCATTTGTGTGTGTGTGTGTGTGTGTGTGTGTGTGTGTGTGTGTGTGTTGTAGAGACACTGCTTTTCACAATTGGGCAGAGTGCTGATCATAAATAGTTCCAATCAGTCTAATCAGAATGCAGTTTATTAAAATTAATGCACAAGAAGTGTTGGCCTCTTGTCCCCTTTGTGCCATCCCCAACAAGGACGAGGGACGGTTTCAGAGAGGAGTGGGGGAAAGGCTGGGTCAGAAACTGGAGAGAGAGAACTTCACACACGTAACGAAAAATCGACCAAGAAACGTACCCTCCCCTCGATTCATTCAGTTTCTCGGATCATTTTTTTTTCGAATCTTTTGTTTCGATCATGCAGGATTTTAAGGGATTTTAAAATCTAGTTCAAACAAAGCTTAGCAGTGCAACAGAAGAATCAAGCGTCAATGTTTCCAACAAGAAGTAGTAGAAGAAAAGCCGTATAAGAGTTAAGACTGGTTAGTTTTTCCCCCTCGTGTTTCTTTTCTCTTTTTTTTCGGATGGGGGGGGGGGGTTGGTCAGTAGCTGTGTAGCTATGAGGGGTTTAGATTCCCAATACAGTCAGGGTGTCTGTGTCCCCATGCCCGACCCTAAGCAAAACCCACCCACACACACACATACGCACACCCGTACACGCTCGCACACACGGCCAATAGCCTCACGCTCACGGAAATAATTATTAACAGTAAACACAGATGATAAAACTCATCAATATTACCCAACATGTGGGTGGATTTTTGCAATAGATAGAGCTCCAGTCAGGCCGCAGTTCTCCTCGTTGAGACTCGAGTTCCGTTTCTAGTCGATCTGTCTGCAGAAGAAACGCGGCGTGTCCGGAGACGATGCGGACGCCCCTCCTGTTGAAAAATGGAAATCTTCCCCGAGTCTGTAATCAATTTTACCATATTCCTGCTTCTTCGAGCTCATTTTTTCACACCCACCCCACCCGTTTCGCACCCTTCGGTCACGTTATGTCTACGCCCTCTGCAGGGAAACTTTAGGCAGCTAGGAAAAGAAGTGGAAAGAAAAATGAAAAAGCATGCCTTTTATTTCCCCCAGAGGAACCCGGTACACACCTCTGGAGCATGCAGACTTAGGGGTTGCATCCTGTTTCGGCTGTTTTCCACCTCTTTCCCAGTCAAATCTAGCACCAAGGGATTTTTTGGTGCTTACCCAAAGCATAGAGATATACCCGCCTCTGCTGAGAGATTGTCTTGCTTCCGGTAGAGTCTCGGTCCCTTAATTCCTCACTCTCATACCCTGCAGATTCGGAGGCTCTGTTCCCCGCAAGAGCAGATCGCCCGTGGTAACATCCCCTTTTCTGCATCCTTGGTTCCTCCCCTGCCCTCCACTCTCCCAGAGGCTAGCACCAGTCATCCTCATCTGTCTCACTGTAGGGTTCATGCAGCCCTTTCCTGGGCCCTCTGGGATGTGGGGGGTTGTGAGGCGCACCATGAGGAGGTGCATGGCGCTGTGGCGAGGGTGAGGATGAGCGGTACCCGTTGGGCACGCGTCGGGCACCGGCAGGACGGGCAGTCCTAGGTGAGCGTGGGTGTGGAGGTGGGTTGTGCGGGTGAGGGTTGCCCTGGCCTGGGCTAGGTTCGTAGGCAGGCGGTTCTCGCCTTTCAAACTCGTAGAAGCCATCGCCCGTCCCACTCTCAGAGGAACCCGGGCACCAGCGGCCTCTTCGGCTGGAGCTGTGATGAGGGGGTACAGGAGGTTCGGAGCCGGGCGGCGAGAAGCGGCGCTGGGTAGGGGTGGGCAGACGGCTTTGTGGGCCCGAAGGGGGCGTGCCGACCGATTTACGGACCACGGGCGAATAGGTGACATGTGGGCGCGGAGTGGCGGGAGTCTGGGGCAGCTGGCGGCGCCCTCGCCGAGGCGTGCTCGTCCCAGACGTCGAGGGCACGGGGCTGCCGCTCACCGAACTACTGCCCTACATGAAAATGGGACAAGGCAAATAAAACAAAAAAAGAACGACAAAATTTATCCACAAAACGACAGACAAAGAGCAAAGAGAGACAACAACCACGAGAGAAAAAATAACGAAAGACACCAAGGAGTGGCAGAGTGACGTGAGCAAATGCAAAAAGATTAAAGAATGAAACAATCCAACGTTGAAAAGCAACATGTCACACAAAGAGGACACAAAACAGACCAAAGATGGGAGAAAACAAATGAAGAGGAATTGAATTCCATTGGAACAGTGAAAATTACCTAATCATGATTTCAGCCGTTATACACAAACTGCAACAACTGTGAGAACTATCATCAAATATATGTGAACGGTATAAATATATATTAAAATGCATCATCGTGAATTTTCAGGTTGCATTTCTTGATGCACCAGCGGACTTTGTTAAATGACAACAAGTTTTTCCAAGTCCAGGTTCTACCACAGTTTTCTGGATAGTCTATGCTCAACTCTCATCATCTGTGAGATGTTTGACCAAACTGTGTGAGCTATAGGATGAACTCTGAGATCTATGATCTACTCTGTGAGCTCTATAATTAACTGTCAGATCTAAAGTAAAGCCCGTCGGATTTATGATCAATTCTGTGAGACATAAGGTAAACTATGTGACATATATGATCGACTCTGAGATCTGTGATTCACATTATACGATCTAAACTCAATTCTGTTAGACGTCCGACCAAACTGTGTGACGTCGGAAAAACTCGAGATCTTTGATCTACTATGTCAGAGCTATCCGAGTTCCATAATTAACTGTGAGGTCTTAAGGTAAAGTCTGTGAGACACAATCAAAGAAGTTTTTGATGTTAAACATCATTAGAAATAAATCACTCCTCCACTATAAACACTTGTTCCAGTGGACAGTGAGGGGGAAACACGGTGCAGCGCAAAGGGGACTTTAAAATCCATCAGTGCCGATGGATTCACAGTGGAGCGAGGAAGGCATGTGTGTGTTATTTATGCCAGTGTGTCCAAGCCCACCTGCCGGTGAGTGAGGCACTCCCTGCCCTCGCTGGGCGAGCGGGACCAACGGCGTTGCCGATGCCCGTAGTCTCCTCGATCTCTCTCGGGAGTGTAGTGCTCCTTTTCTACAGAGCTGTGGTGGTGGTGATGATGGTGGTGGTGGTGGTGACGCCGCTCCTTGGCTCGGCCCCGCTCGCGATCCTTCTCCTTGGGTGGCATGTCTCCGGACTGTGTGGTGGTGCTCAGATCCGTGCCCAGACCTGCCACGTAATGGCTGGGTTACTAATATATTCAATTAATACAAACGTCAGTGGATAGATCCCTGCGGCCGACACTTCTCTCTTCTCTGACCTGTGTCGGCATCCGTGTAGCGGCTTAGCGATCTCTCGGAGGCGCGGTGGCTGCGGTCTCGACGCCGGTGCCCGTGCCTCTGGCCCTCCTCCGGCATCACCCGCTCCATGGCGTAGTCCTCGCCCCGTGGTACCCGCCCCATGCGCCCGTGGCCGAGCGACGAGGCTGAGCGCTTCATCGGGCTGTTGTCCGTTATGGTCTGTGGATGGAAGCAGGACGAGAGAGGACAAGACAGACAGTGAAGGAAGAGAGAGGGTGTGTAGTGATTAAAGGGGAATGCACTCAGAGCATTGAAACGTGTGTGTGTGTGTGTGTGTGTGTGTGTGTGTGAAAGAGACTGCCCAGTGGTCTGCCGGTTTCTGTGTTTAGCTTACACACACACATAAAAACACTTGCCAAATTTCTGCAGCCACGCAAACACATCCATCATGCCGCCTTCAATACGCTTATGAGCAAAGAAAAAAGTCGGCAATAAGTAACCAAGCTCATGCCATGCATTACAGTGGCACTCTGGCACATGACGTACCGCTCTGTAACACAGTCAGCACCACCTGCTATGCCACATTGATTTATCTATAGAAATATACATATATATTTAACAGTGGATCCATGAACATTCTCCAAAAAAGGCTCCAAAAAAAGAAAAGAAAAGTCCTAAAGCAAGTGCAAAAGTTTGCACACACTTGTAAGGAGCCATGGGACCGTTTTACATGGCAGTGCTTATGATTTCATTTTTTTCAGCAACCATTTTTAAACTTTTCCATTGATTAAGTGATTTCACAGTTGCTTTAGACACCCAAAATAAAATACAGTTATTTTTATATTGTTTGTATATGTCTTATATTTTATTCTGACCAGCATCGCTCATGTGGACCGGCCACATTTTCCTCTAGCACTCCAGCACCAAGAGTCTGAACTCCAAGCAACCAGGATGCACAAAGCGGTGCATTGTAGTGCCGATCCCAAGCCCGAATTACCAGAAAGGGCATCCGGCGTAAAAAAAAAAAACTGTGTCCACTGTGGCGACTCCTAACGGGAGCAGCAGAAAGGATTCGCATTTTATTCTGATCAGCAGATCAGCAAGTGAACAGGCTTCACTATGGTTGGTACAGTCCCCACAAATACAACAGTGCAAGTTAAAAAGGTTGTAAATGATATTTCATGTTACCAGAACATGCCTCGCTGGAAGAAACATATGTGTACATGCAGCAGTGAGCCTGACAGTGTGATACAGGCATTTGTTGGACAGAAAGCCACAGACAAGACAACAGGAGAGGACCGAACACAGACACGGACAAGTCCAAATGTGATGCAGAATAGGAGGAAGGACTGTTTTTCTTTTTACAGATTTATTCCTTTGTGTTAAAGCAGCCTGGATGTTGATCCATGATCAGCTAAATGTGATAAAACTACTTAGATAACTAATGTGAGTAAGTGGTTTAGTGTTTCTGCAGATCACTGGGCATCAATGACAAATTAATACTAATCCCATTAATCCCATTAATCCCTTAGTAAAGTCACAGTGAAGTTTTGGATTCCGGTTACAGTAAACATCTTTGTGTAAATTCCTTTATTAATTTCTTGTCTCGTTAGTAGTTTTATTATAGGGCAAGTTATTTTTCTTTATAGAGTATTTGTGTACATTCCATTGGAGTAATACCAAACTAGCAAACATGGAAAATGTGAACATACGCTGAGGTTATTCCCCCGATGCCTTCCTCTCCTCCTTGGCTGCTGCTAAAGTCATATGCACACAGAGCCACATTGCACAAAACACGCACAGACATCAGACATGACACCACACACACACACACACACACACACACACACACACACACACACACACACCAAGCCACCAGGATAAAAATGAAAGCGCAGGAATACGAAAGAAAATTGGGAGACCAGGAAAGAATAGGGAGTGACACAGGAAAGGGTGAGAAAAGAGAGAGAGAGAGATTCCGGTTAGAAACAGAATCAGTCATAAAGGGGAAAGACACTTAACACAGTAACACACACATAAACACACAGAGGTGTTAGAACAGCATGGTAACACATTGGCGTGGTATGGTGGGGTGCACACGGGACAGAAATGAATACTACACTAAACTCTACACCACAGACGCGTACATGTAAGCACGACACCACACCCACCTCACGTTCACTTCCATGGACACACTATAACAAAGTCTTATCAGAAACACAGTCACGTAGGCACACCTGTAGCCTCAGCAGCTTTCAAATCATGTATACACAGTTTTTACTACACACTGCTCTACATCTGACTGATCTGTACTTCTATATAACAAAGGAACCCCCAAGTGTCACCAAGAACCTACGCGATTTATTATTATTATTATTATTTTAATGTTTTATATTTATGCTCTCTCTCAAAATCCATAAAGTATTTCAACCAACGTAGAGAAAACTGTATTTTATTGTTATTGTGTGTGTCTTTTGTTTATTTTTTGTAATGTAAATCTTAAATTTTGATATGCAAGATTGCTTAAACACAGTCATGGCCAATTTTGTATCTTGGATTTACTGATTGAACTTTGGGAGGAAACCGGAGCTCTAGAAGCAAAGACACGCAGACAAGTGGAGAACATGCAAACCCCATTCAGGAAGGATTCGACAACGGCCTTCTTGCTTTGACAGTGCTACTCTACCACACAGGAATTAAACTCGGATATCACATTTATCAGAAGAATCCAGCATGCCCGGAGCGGTTAGCAGCCCTAGCCGTGGCACCCGAGGAGCAGCCAGGGGTCAGGTGCCTTGCTCAAGGGCACTTCAGTCGTGACCTGTCGGCTCTGGTAATTGTGTGATTTTCATTACAAAGAACTTTCACAATGAAGTGACCATTCAAACTGCATTCCTATCAGAAATAAAAGCCTTAAGTCTTAATAAAAGTCTTAAATAATTCATCCTAAAAAATGTACCGAATGGAAGAAAAAGGACCTGAAAAAGCCGTGTGTGTTTCCTAGGCCTTATTCAGCATGTGAACACTGAGTGAGCAGAAACAACGTGGATCTTATGACACTCGTGAGAATGGCGTGGAATGGAATGCAAAAGGACGCACACAATTGAGAGGAGCAATTTGGGACGTGGGCGGCACGCCGGCTTAGTGGGTAGTACTGTCGCCTCACAGAGAGAAGGTCCTGGGTTCGATCCACGGGTGGGGTGATCTCTGTCCTTTCTGTGCTGAGTTTGCATGTTCTCCCTGTGTCCACGTGGGTTTCCTCCGGGTACTCCGGTTTCCTCCCACAGTCCAAAGGCATGCTACCAAGTTGATTGGAGACACTGAAGTGTCCTGTAGGTACCTGCGATGGACCGGCGCCCCATCCAGGGTGTTACCGTGTGCCTTATAAATAAAAATAAACCCCCCCAATTATTCTATTTAGCATTTAATCCCCATCTTTCACCCAATTCGCCGATGATTGACACACATTCCCTCCGATGAGTGTGCAGCCCACTGATCTCTTAAACACCCACATGTGGATTTAATTTCACTTGTAATACTTGATCTATTTTCTTAATGAATGGTTAGATGAAACCAAACTGCACCCTGGCATCCAAGATGGACCTATTGTGTTCTCCTCTCATCTCCCAGATGAGCCATTTCCAATGCTGACTGGCAAACTGCTGACAACACGACCCCCGATCTCAAAGAGAGCGGACACATGTCTAACCTGCGACCGCTTCTTTTCACCCGTCTTGTGTTCGTACGCCCAGCCAAAATGCACCTCATTCATGCGCACGTCATTATTTCGTGTGTCGGTGGTAGTTAGGGCGGATGTACATGAGCGGTGCTTTTTACCCGAGTGCAAACATCCTACGTGATCTTTTAGCGCTGTTTCTTTCTTTTTTTTTTAAACACAGGATGATTTCTGTCATTCAGAAAGGTGAGACGTGATTGGCTGAGTGGAGAGAAGCAGACTGTGAAAGGAAGACAGGGAAGGATGAAGAGAAACAGGCAAAAGCGAGAGGCAGACAAGTGCTCACTTGGTTGTCTGCCGGGAGTCGAGGCATGGAAGCTGCCCTGCTGTGGCCTTCCATCGGCAGGAAGGGCTCAGTGTCCGAGAACCCGTCCCGCCCCATCTCTCTCATCTCTACCGTCTGTGAAAAACAGAGCGAGAGAGAGAGAGAGTACGCGTGACCCCCGCAGACAGACGGACGCCTTTCTGAGTAGACGTGTGCATTTGTGATGAACCAGCCGCGCCTCGGATACTAATTCATACCCTCCGTTCTCATCACAAATAGGCTCAGTCCTGATGTTCATGTCACACTTATAGAAGTGAAGGAAATGCCATGTATGTGAACAAAACTAAAAATCGGGAAAATCCTTCTTCATGAGCAACTATGGTAATGCAACGCCGATGTCAAATCATATAAATGTGCTTGAGTATTTGAAGGTTGGAAGAGCTCTCTCTGACACATCTAAGCATGAACGAGCACATGAGATGGGATGTGTTTTAATCGGACAAAAAGGAGCAAGAAGAAGAACAGAAGATACACCAAGAGTGACTGTAACGGAGAACAAAGTGAGCCACCCGAAGTTCACAACATAACACTGGAAAATGGCAGCGTAAAGAAGTCACATGTTCCAAAAAGTGTAGCGCGTCATAATTACTGCTCTAAAAATGATGCTTTCGTTTGGTCAGTGTTTGCCCTGTTTAATCTGGTTCAACAGATATGGAAGGTAGTTTTAATGCCTTGGGTGTGTGTAGTTTGTATTCTGGATGTATGTGCTGGATACCTGTGAGGTTGGGTGGTTCTCGTTCATGTCTTCTGTTGGTTGACCCTCTGGGCTCCAGCTGCCAACTTTCTGAGACATCTCCTGCGCCCTTGCTGTTACCCACGACTGGCTCTCTGGGATACCACCATCTAACGCCCTGATAATATGCAAATGAATCCTAATCAAGTTCTGCAAAGAGCACGATGATACTCAGGAGTTACTCCGATTAGACCAGAACCTTTTCTGCAGCGGTAAAAAACCCCACCAGAACTGACATATTGACTCGTTTTGAATCTCGTCTCTGCTGCTCATCATAACTGATGCAATTATGATCTCTGCTGGCCGATTGAGGCGATCACGTGTTGATCAGGGAGTGTCTGTACACAAAGCTGATCCACATACGAACTCGCCTCATGCAGGTGTATTGGAGGGGGTGGAAGTCAGTCACGGATCTCCTTAATCGGCAGTGAAGGCTGTTCAGTTCAGTTCAGTTCATTTTCTATAACCCCCTTATCCTAATTAGGGTCGGGAAGGGGTGCTGGAGCCTATCTCAGATCTTCAACAGGCACAAGGCACATGGTAACACCCTGGTACAACTAGGTTGGGGGAAATTTGGAGGGCAACTTGCAAATGCTACGATAAAGCCTTGAACATTTTTCATATTGTTTGATTTATTTTATATAAGGTACACTAAAGCCTTGGTGTGTTCAAAATAATCCAGGTATTTGGGGAGTATTATATGTGTGATGAAAGTGAATCCTGCCTGAAATAGTATTAACCAAAACCCAGAAACCAATAGTGTCGTAGTAAATATGCTATTATATTTATAAACAAAGCTGAAAAGAAAAGGTTTGCTGAACCGGTTTTATTAACAAAAAAAGTAACCTGGGTTATTTTCTCACCTTTAGTGGTAATAATGCTAAACTGTACTTGCAAAAGCAGAAACGATCAAGTTTCTAAATCCACTTACAGACTGTTAGCTGGGTCCAATTGTGATTCAGGAAGGCCGTTGAGTCCATGCCCAGCGTCCTGGGTTGGCGAAGGTGGCTCCAAACGCTGAAACATTAATGGCGTTCGATTCTGTGTAAGATACAACATGGCCTACAGCTGGTATCAGGCAAGCAGATGGGAAAATGGGGGAAAATGGGGGGTTGGGAAGGAAAGATGGGATACAGGGCATCCCAGGAACAAATGGGAGGGCATCCAAGGGTGGCTGGAGGCACTCGGGACCGGTAAGTTAGGAGGCATTCTGGGATTTGGAGTTTGGTGAATCGATGAGGTGATTCTCTGAGTGAAGCGATCAATGGTGCCATGCTGAAAATTCATTTACTGGGTCAAGCCAGTAAATGAAGGGCACTGAAAAACCAGTTGGGTGCAGAATTGAGGTACAGTTTTGTATTTTTGTCATTTTTAGATCATTGCAGTCACTCAGATTGGGTGCTGGTGCATGTTGCACTATAGTGGTGTTAACTCAGACCGCATCATCATTCAGCAAACCAACCAGACACCAGAATCTCACCATATACACAGAACAACTTCAATATTTTAGTACAGGGTGACCGGTCAGGCATAATATTATAACCTCTTATATACCTGTCTCTAGGTGGGTTATATTAGACCCCAAGTAAACATTTTATCCTAAGAGCTGATGACAGGAGCAGGACAAATGAGCAAGAGTAATGTATTGAGGCCCAACTTGTGACGGCTTGATGACCGGGTCAGAGCATCTCCAAAGCTGAAGCTCTTGTGGAGTGTTCCAGGTCTGCGGTGGTCAGGGGTGAATCAATGATGCATATCTAACAGACGAGCTACTGCTGCTCAGCTTTCTGATTGAAAGGTGTCAGAATACACATTGCAGCACAGGGTGGTCATAATGTTATGCCTGATCGGTGTAGATAATTATGTCAACCACTGACATACAAGTCACAGTTAACAATCAAGTTTTCTAGTTTGGTAACCAAGATTCAGTTGGACCAAAAATATAATTTTAAAGCTTTAACTAGGTCCAAAAATGATGAATTCTGAAGTCCAAAGTGTCTACTGTGTATTCAGAACAATGACTATTCAGATTGAAAAATTATATCTTGACCTTAAATCTGGATTATGGTTATACATGTAATCGTATTTGTCTAAATCAATCTGCATTTAACCATAAGTCAACCAGCATGAGCAACTACTCCCAAAACTCTAAACCTTTGGATTAAAAAAAGCAACAAACTGGTTTAAACATCGGAAATGAGACCCTGAGAATATTTTCAAAGTGGCAAAGGAGTAAATGGATTTATGCAAGCAAAGCACACAGATCTAATGAATAGTTCAAGCTTTGTGTTTTGAATTGAAGGTGAAACATTTATGGATAGTTGGAAGCAAAAAGGCGAAACGTTTTGCTTCTGATGAATGTACATCAAAGACCTTGAAACCATTTGGCCCTGATTAACTAAAAGCATTAGTATGTTTAGAATAGGATGTTATACATATAAGTGCAAAAATACAAGGTTCACGATTAAATAAACCCGCTTTCATACATTAAATCGTATCGATTTTAAGAAAAAACAAGAAACGGGAATGTTTGCCCTGTTTGGTCAGCATCATACAAACCTCACCACTGCCAGGTGTCTACTGTTGGGCCCGTGAGCGAGGCCCTTTACCCTCATTGCTGTAACTGTACTGTAACTCACTTTGGATAAAGGCGCCTGATAAATGCTGAAAATGTACATTTCTTCCGGGAGCTCCGGTTTCTCTCACAGTGCAAAAACATGCAGCCAGGTTTATTTTTAATCGCTGGATGCCTCAAGCAGTGCACTGTAAAGCTGGTCCCAAGCCCAGATGTGGCAAGCCGTAACTGGAGCTGAGTTCAGATCTACTAATAAAAATCATTCAGTTTATTAGTTTTAAGAGGGTCACAAAATCTTCTGCTTGGGAGAAACCTGGCAACCTTGTACGTCTGAGATGAATGAATTGCCTAGAATTATAGCTTCATGACTGAAATATATAGCTATTGACTGAACGCAGACCAGGAACAGGGCAAAGCAGGCGAGCGCGAGAGGTCGTGGGTGTTGTACCTGTTCATCCCGGAGAGCCTGGGTGCGCTTGGCTTTGCTTTGCCTGTAGTACTCCATGATCATCATGGCAGCATAAATTTTGCCCACTGTCAGGTCTGTGGCTGCTGAGAAATGTAAAAGTTACCCTGCACGATTAGACACGGGGAGGTGGACCCTGAGCGTGGGAGGGAGGGGGGGTGCATGGGATTTGACTCTCATACGTACATTTACACGATACACACTCTCTCTCTCACACACACAGCAAATAGTCTTTTCACAAACAGATTGTTTAAACAATTTACTTTAAATCTATAATCATAAGCTATATGCTATAATTATACATTTGACTATATTATTACATGTAGTACTTACAGTAGTAAATTTTATAGCTGTCCGTACCTTAATTTCCAGTCATGTAACACTGTTTAAAGTTTGAATTAAAACCTGCAACCAGACTGGAGGCCATTTCTGAATGAAGAGCAGTACACCAAGAAAATAAAAACAGACGGACCCCTTCTTTAATGCCGTTTGGCATTCTGATGCTAAGTGTGATCGTCCTGTGATGGACTGGTGTCCAGCATTATGCCAGGGATTCCAGGGAGAACTGACCAACTGCGACCCTGACCAGGATGAAGCGATGGTAAAAGACTCACTCACTTTCTTCACCGCTTATCCAATCAGGATAGCGAGGACTGCTGGAGCTTAAATAAGCTTTATCATGGGTGCAAGGCACACAGAGACACCCTGGACGGGTGCCCGTCCATCACAAAGCAACATGCCCACACACTTATAGGACGGTTCAGTGTCTCCAATTAACCTGACTGCATGTTTTTGGACTGTGTGGGCAGAAACCGAAGCACACAGACACGGGAGAATGTGCAAACTTTGCACAGAAAGGGCCAGGACCTGGAACCTTCTTCCTGTGACAGTGCCACCCACTGCTGGGAGTCTTTGGTAGGTAGGTAGGTAGGAAGGTAGGAAGGTAGGTAGGATACTGATTGATTTATTGATTAGTTTCGTCAATTTTCTGACAGTAAACTAATGCATTAAACAAAGAAGAGTGTCTCACGTAATCCTAAAAAAAAAGCACATTTTTAAAATCAGAATGTAAAAAGGCATGACACGAGCCCGTCTAGGTCGAGTTGGTAGTATCAGGTCTCCATTCTGAAATGTCCAAAAGTCCTCAAAGGCCAGCTTCACCTTAAAAAACGTATCCATGCAGAGGTTAAGGCATGTTCACGTGTTCTTAAGAACTCTCTTATTGGCACAAATTACAATCCTCAGCACCACTGATGGTGGAGGACTAATTTGTGCATCGGTATCATGCGCTTATTTTTAGTATCATAAATCCACATGCCTGAGGTGCCCTGGCACCATGCATTCAGCTGCGCTATCTTGCTATCATGCTTCTGCAACTTTCTCTACCTGTCCGACTAACTCATCGATAACGACTTTGCCGCAGGACCGCCAGCATCGTGCACGAGAGCAAAGTCAGAAATCATGCTTTGAGAAAAATATTGTCTGCACAAGCGCTTATCATATGTTCTTTCATTGGCTGGTATATCTGCTGCCTGCATGTGTTCAGAACTGTTAGCTAACCAAGCCCTGGAGTGAAAAGACGTCTATAGAGGTTCGATCTATAGTCAGACACCCTCTGATAGGAGCCAGCAGAGTATCAGTAGGTGGGCATTGTGGACGTGGTTTCCTGGGACTTTTTAAACTTTTAAAAATAACTTTTAAAGTGCATCAGTGTTTATAGATGGATAGAAATGCAATACAGCATTGTGCGAAAGCAACATTGTGGGTAATAATATACATTATGGGTCAAGAAACCTTTATATTATATACTATACTGGGTCTATATACTGGGTTCAGTATAGAGGTTTTACTATTTACTCTCATCACGTCTCACTATATGATTAAAAGTATTTGGACACCTGACCCTGAGCTTATTGGGCATCCCTGTGGACGTGCTAGTAAAATATAGTGACCGCTATGTGAAACATTCTTCTAAAAAGGCTTCTAAGAAGACTTGTCTGTGGGAATTTGTGCTCATTCAGTCAAAATGCGTTTGACAAGGGATGTAACAACTCACGAAAAAATATTAATAATCGATTCCCTTGTTAAGATGAATCGATATTCACTTTAAACACCAGAGGGCGCTATATTCTTAAAAGTGCATAAATAAAATAAAAGTGCATTTATTGTTTAGATAAAGAATCACAAGTAATTTACTGCATTGTTACATCTTTACTAGGCACTA
>JAYDZG010000023.1:12708608-12719564 GCA_034509265.1 Microcambeva bendego
TTTAATATAGGATGTCTAACAAGCTCATGGTCAAGCGTCCAAGTACTTGTATACCGCCATGTACCCTATTTGCCCCGACCCGCCTGCTGAGTGATTCAGAAAGACCTGACCTGTGAAGATTGTTCACTGAAACGTAAATATGGATTGATTTCCTCGTCTTTAAAGTCCCAGGATGTTTGATGTTCTAGTTCCTTCGGCACCGTTCTAAAGCAGCAACCTGCATTATTAATGAATACACAGGCCGTGTGTTTCCGACGCGATCTAATAATACACACGCATGACTTTTTTCATTCCCTTGTTTGAATTCTGGGTCTTGTGTGTCATAAACCTTGACTAAACATCTTTGCCATGCTAATGAACAATGCGGTCTGCCTAATGACGGGTCAGGGCAGATAGGGTACATGGCGGTATACAAGTACTTGGACGCTTGACCATGAGCTTGTTAGACATCCTATATTAAATACAAGTCAGGAAAGACTCAGTTGATGTTCCAGTTTGTTCCAAAGTGCAGGACACTGAGGTTTCTTTAAGATGAGCTTTTCTTCATGACTTTTATAGAGCTATATAAAGTGAAAGTGCTACCCACCATGCATCCTTAGGGTGTTCCCTTCTTGGATGAGCACCCCCACCCCCCAAAAAAACATTAGTTTTTACTGCAATACCCAAAAACCTTAAGATCAGGTGTCCAAATACATTTGGCCATGTAGTGCATAAGTAAAAAAGTTAAATATAATGAAGATAAAGTATACTCAGTATCTCAATGGGTTAAAACTCTGGTTGAAGTCATTCTGCTGGTACAGAAGAGCCAAGCATTAGGAAAATATGACACATGGCTCATCAGAGAGATTCATTTAGAATATTTTTATATGATTAAAAGGCACAGGATGTAAACGAATGACAACATCCACTAAATATGACGCTAAGGTTTAACCATCAAACGTCTTCGATCAGAGCATCACATGTAGAAGCGGCAGCAGAGTAACTCAAGCTGCAGGAAGTGCCAGTGGGCTCGACGGCGGCAGGTAAGGGTCCGGCGGCAGCAGGATTAGCGGCATGTGACTTTAGGAACACGAGTCTGAAAAATCAGTTCATAACAGTCTCCAGCACTACTTCCTAAAAATAGCCTTCTCTTACGTCAGGATCGCAAACACACACACACACACGCACACACACACACACACACACACACACTTGAGACAGCCACAAGAGCTAAATAATTCACAAGACCGCATGCCGAAGAGAGACAAAAAAATCTGAAAATATGATGAGAAAGACAAAGTAAGAAAGAATTCAGCAGAATTAAATTTAAGTTTCCAAATTATACGAATACACACACACACACACACACACACACACCTGACCTGACAAACACCATATATGTTCAATTACCTGATAGCATTAAACTACTTCTCTATAGATGTTGACCTCCGAACTCACCGAAGAGAGCCATGACTAACCCCATTTAACCCCATTTGACACTCACTGTCACTGTATGGAGACACACCCTGATCCCACGAGCCCTCGACTCTGTGCAGGCAGCATGAATCAACCACTGTTGTTCGTGGAAAGCCTTCCCGGAGGAGTGGAGTCTGTTATAGATGCAAAGACGTAGGGGTAAACGCAGGTCATCATTATCTTTTTTTAAGGGAACACGCCACCAATCCCAAAATTTACATACACCCCGAATACCCCCAGATTTCCTCATGTGAAAATTATGATTAAACACCTTACGCTCTAGCTTTACAAAGGATTCAGTGTTTAGATTTACTAACCCGCCCCCCCCCAAAATCTTCATAGTCTTCCTGATCACAATCAAGCTCAGGTTCCAGCTCCTTCAACACCCTGTCCCGTGAATATGACCCGATTCACACTTCTCCTGTCATCGTGCTTTCAGACTCGGTTTCTTTTCTTTTTGGTGTGTGTGTGTGTGTGTGTGTGTGCTGTGTGTGTGCTGTTCGTCGGCCAGGCTGACTGTGTGAGCTCAGCTGGCGCTTCTCGTCACCCAGTGGAGTAAAGCTCCCCCGGGTCACCACTTTACATCCGCCTCCTGATTCTTCTCCTCTACGTCGTACTGAGTGTTTATTAACCAGTTGGGTTCGGCACCCCAATCTGAGGTACGTGCAGCGGGCCGAGGCGTCTCTACTTTCAAAACCAACGTTAGAGCCTCGCAAAACCAGTTTTTGCCTGGGTCCTGGGTTCAATTCCCAAGTGGGATGGTCCGGATCCTTTCTGTGCAGAGTTTGGATGCTGTCCTAGTGTCTGTGTGGATTTCCTCTGGGGCTACAGGACTAGTAATCCAAAGGTCGCTGGTTAAAACATCACCACTGCCAGGTTGCTGCTGTTGGGCCCTTGAGCAAGGCCCTTTACCCTTATTATGGCTCAGACTGTATACTGTAACTGTAATGCAAGTTGCTTCGGATAAAGTTGCTTCGGATAAAATATAAATGAGCTACAATTTCCTCCCCAAACCCACTGATAGGTTAATTAGAGACTGAATTACCCTACTGGTGAGTGTGTGTGTGTGTGTGTGTGTCTGTAATGGACTGGTGTCCCGTCCAAGGTGTTACTAGCGCTCCTATAAAGGCTCTACCAGTGACACTCAAGTCACTGGAGCATTGAAGCACTAAAGTTCACTCTAAAATTCACAATTGAATTTCATTTGATTCTATCTCTGCTTCAAATGTTTTTTTTAAAAAAAAACTTTCTTTTTCACTTTCAGAATATGACGCTAAAGGAAGAAGACGTCGTTGAGAAGATGCTCAGTCAGTTCAGTGTTATTTTTAGGTTCCTAAATAGAGCTGGTAGAGGAGATCAGACTGGAACGAAAGCAATTGAAGGATGGTGAGTCAGAACCGGACCACGTGCCAAAATTCTGCTGTACGATGTATAAAAGCCAACGGTTAAATTTAGCCTGATGACCTAACACGATCTGACTCGTTGGCTATGTGCTGAGTCTCGCTGGCTGGACTTGTGGGTACTCAGGTTAGCGTCCTATTTAAAATAATTGTAGCTGAGAGGATGGAGAGCAGTTAGTGATTGAATTTGATGCAAGGTGAAGTTTCTGTAGCCTAAATGTGATACAAAAATATTGTAATAATGATGCAGCAATGTTAGTCGTAACTTTAATCAGGTAAGGAACACATGGGCAGAGAAGCTGGAAGGTCGCACAGCAATAAAACACAGGCAAGCACACCAGATTTGGAATCTCGAATCATTTTATCAGGTTTTGGCTCTGCCAGCCGGCTGAGCTGAGCGTCCACATGAACAACGGTTGGTCTGTCATCCATATAGCGGTGAATTATTCATCCGGATAGGAACTTTCTCACAATGATGTCCCTGCTGGCTAATTATTGGTGCCTGGGAAAGAGTGTGTTGATCAGGGTACGTCTATACACCTAGCTGATCCACATTGGACTCATCTAGTGAAGGCGACAAAATGTATAGGCTGCTGGCGACACGTCGGAGGGAGTATGAGTGATCTTCGCTCTCCACTTTCAGAGCGGGAGGCAGAATTAGTGGTATATAAGTATATAAGTAATCCCACTCCAGTCCATTATCCCTGGTCGCCTAAACAATTCTACTTCCTGCCCCCAGGGCTTGTTCATACCCAACAATGGGGAGTGATAGAAGGACACATATTTGTGCGCGCACTATTTACAGAGGAGCAATACACCTGCTGTGGTTTACGGTACAGGGAACTATGAGTCCATTGTCTGTTTTGAATAAACTAACCATAAAGAACCACTACAAGCAAGCTAGTGGGTTAAACCTGATGCTCCTCTTGACTTTGCAAGCCAAGCAAATCAAAACAAAGCTTCACGTTCGGCTAAACTAGATTTGAGCTGGAAGAAAAATAGATTAGTCGGTACCTCATATAACAGCGTGGTACATTTACACGATATTACTCATGGCTTCAACAATAGTTCAGCCAAACAGGCCATTTATCGAGGCTTTATTTGAGCTTTAAAACGTAGGATCTCATTAAGAGACCCATTGTAGGATCTCGGTGTCTCCGAGTCTCATTAAATAAGATCAACAAAGCCTAATATATGTAAACCCAGTGCTGATCAAAACAGATGTGAAAAGACTGCGTGGGAATATTTGTAGCAAAACCTCCGGAGCATTTCTACACACCTTGGTGATCATTAAACTACACAACAGACAGTAGAAAAATTCGGCACTGCTGTCACCCTCCCTAGAAGTGTGCTGCAAAGATCACACCTAAAGCACAAGGTGTCATCCTAAACCAGGGGTCACCAACATGGTGCCCACAGGTACCAGGTAGCCCCAAAGGACCATATCAGTCACCCGCAGGTCTGTTCTAAAAACTCATCTGTGCTCTAAAATGTACTTTTATTCAGTTGCTATTCTTTTTAATTGCACTTGAATTTAAATATATTTAGAAAATGATATATATTAGAATAATAGAATTTTAAACATGTTCATTATAGATGAATTTTAGGTTCAGGTAAACTCTGAACCAGTGAAAATGGGACATTTATTTTCCTATGAAATGTATTTTCTATGAAAAGTATTGAATGTTGATATTATCTCTTCCCCACCTTAAGTCATCGTTGAAAATTATTGCGAGAGATCATTGACGTGATCAGTGTCTTCACATAGATAAACGAGTATCATTAATCAATAATAAATAATAATAATAATATAACTAAAGGCAAACTGAACAGAGTGTGTGTCAAACTGGCAGCCCTTAGTATGACGCAGAACCCATGAAGTAGCTCTCAGTTTCAAAAAGGTTGATGACCCCTGTTCTAAACAAGCAAAAACACAATCTAAAGACCTAAGACCATCATAAAAGAAATCCCGGCTCTCCAAAATCACAGATGCACAATGTGCAAAGGCCATAGATCCTTCAAAACTTTGGTATGGATGCCCTTCCTGACACAACCCTCCTATTTCCATCTGGCATTAGACTCCTGATGCTATTTCAACCATGGTCATGTAGACATGATCACCTGGTAGCACTGCTGAGATTCGAACCCTGGATCGTCACCTGAGCACCTCCAAAGGCGCACAGTGCACGGTGCAGGGAGCCTCTAGGATGATTTAGGAGATTTAAGAACATCAGTCAGGCGATTTTAAAGGTGGGTGTAATGGTAGCATCAAATTTTAATTTAATATAAAAATAAACACCAGTCAACATAAAATGAGTGTTTATAGTTTCTCTTTCGTGCAGGTCTGATCAGCCCCTATTCGGACAGCAAGCATCTAGGAACACAACCAGCAATGCGCAGAGCATCTGATATAGTCAGGAAAGACATCATCACACCAAAGAAAGAGTTAGAACTAGAGAGAAAAATTAAAAATTAAATTCTGACGATATATATTAGCCCTATATTAGTAGACGAGAACGCACCACGAAGCCTCCTGAGCGTCTCTCGTCTTTTTTCCACTTTATTCTTTCCTCACAAAGCTTGTAAACTACACATGGGTCTGCGGTGTGTCGTGGTGAAGCTTCTCTCTGATGTGCAGATGGGATGATTAACCAAGTGGTTTCTGGATGTCACATCAAAAAGCCTACTGAGGCACATCTGAGGTCCCGCAATTAATGGACGCTCATAAAAGTGTTCTGTTTGAAGGAGAAACCTCGTTTACAAAAAAAAAAAAAAAAGGTTTCTACATTGATTCCGGCACCAGACACTTCATTACTCTAACACGCACTTTATCTCATCTTTTTCCTGTTCATCTCATGCCATACACAGTGCTATATAGTGCTATTGTGTCGTGCTGTATGTGGTGTAGTGCTTTTTATATCCTTTACCTTAACTACGCGTCGAGACTTTAACGTGGGATCCACAATCCTGACATTGTTTATTAAAGAATTAAACAGATTTTGTGTGGGAGTGGAATTTCGGATCTAAAAAAAAAGAGGATGTGATGAAATAAATCCTAATTTCAGGCCGTTAACATCTCATGCGTCTGACGTTAATAATGCAAATGAAAGACCTGCGAGTTAACCTATAACCAAAGTTAATAGTCTATGAAAGCTCTTTGTAGATTATTGATTATGTTATCACACACACACAGATCATTTTAAAGTGAACCAGCCATCTCTAACCACTCAAACAAACCCACTTTGCTTTTCCACTCTAATGACAAAGCTCAACACATCACACTCATTTACTCACATCTCAGTTCTACAAATGTTACTTTGAATTTCTATGTGAGAACGAATTGCATTATAGAGAATTATTCTTCTTTTGATCATTTTCAGTGCCTACTAATCTACCTACCAACCATCCTACTGACACCCCTACCTACCCTACTGACACCCACCTGCCTATCCACTACCATTAACTCCGCATCTGATACAGGTCGGTACATGAATCAGACCTGTCCGTCATTCACAACAGTGCCAGAGTGCTACCATCCCCACCCACTCACCCACGCTCGAACCCTCCCACCTGCCCAGCACAGGCGCGAATCGACGTCCTTTAAATATGAATATAAATGAAATTCGATCAGTTTATTCGTCCGCTCCATGCTGCATTCTACAGCACACGGAGCCAAATCACATTTCAGTACCTGAGTTTTGAATTACATGTTTTTATTTTTAGGTATTTGATCACTTCTAGACAAACAGATTAGATCTGAGTACCACATCCGGCAAACTCTCGTACTCCGAGCTTATCCCGTTTCAGTCTGTTTGATACCGAAGCTGAGTTTCACTGCAAAAGTGAACATCATGAATATAATATAATTCACTCTGCTGTCTGAATGAGGACAGTGGTGACGGTACGGTTTATCAGATTAGAGTGAAATCAACTCTGCTACAGATGTTTAGCATCATCTGAATAGTTTTTAATGGTTAAATAAAAGTCGCAGATAGGAACAGATTATTATTGACATAAATTTTCCTCTTTTTGTATTTTAAATGCCTGTTTCACCCCCTTTTATGAAAGAGACGTGAGATAGAGATGACATTTAGGTACAGCTAGAGCAGTACCTTGGATCCTTGATGGGGTGAACGGAACTGATTCTACACCAGACCGGATCTGGAAATTTCTGAGCGCGTGTTATTGTCTACGATCGCCACTAGGTGGGAGCAGTGTCTCGTGACAGGGAAAAAAGCTAGGTGTTACACTGGTCTTCCACAATATGTGAGCAGTATTCATATTCAATTTTTAATCGTTCCACAGGGAATATCTTTGCTAAAATCACAAGGAAGCACGTGCAAGCATGTTATGAAATAAAACTAACATCCAGGCTTTGCTTTGCATTAGGACAACCTGACTTCTGAAACACTGCCCCCAACACACACACACACACACACACACACACACACACACACACACATTCTGCTCCTATTCCTCCCGAAGCCTTGGGTAAAAGAAAAGGGAAAGGAAATGGTGGCTGCAGTTTCCCCTCCTCCCTCTTTCTTTCGAGAGAGGCCGACCTGAGTAACAGATTGCACATGCTGACATCAGCAAGGCAGCACAAGCCACAGAGCCTCTTGCCACCAGAGCTGCTCGCTTCAGTACGCACGTTAACACACATATACACACACTAGATACAAAAACACACATACATTTACATGTACAGCTATGTACACGCACATAAGCTCATGTCCAGCCATTATATTAACCTGTAACCATAAATATGCCTGGTTTAATACATGTGTGTAGTCCTCTAGGAGTCCTATTTATACAGCGTGTGGACAAATTAAATCACGTTAAATCACGAGTGCTAACCACCAAAGACAGAACCTAGAGGATATCTGTGATGGGATGGCACACGTACATACACAAACACATAAAAACAACTACTCACTACTACTTCTCCCACCAGTACCAGTTTAAACCAAACTGGAAGCCATGCTGACTAAAAGGCCAGAATCTTGCACCCAGTTCTGTCTATTTTTACTATAAAACTCATACTGCTTGATCCCCATCCACCTGGGTCGTGTATTAATGGGCAGTACAGATAAATAATAAGGAATAAATAAAGAATAAATAATTAGAACTCGCTAAAAAACACAAATGAAAACTCAGATTCGGTTTATTACCACTAGGTGGGAGCATTGTCTCGTTGCAGTGGGAAAATAATGCTCATCTGTGAAATTATACTGCATATGAAAAAGCTACTTGGGGCAAACAAGGTTCAGATAAATTTCTGTAAAGGTGCCACAGAGGTTCAGAAGAGGCATTGATTGCTTTGACTACTGACTAATTAAAGGAACCCATGCAGACACAAACAGAACATGCAAAACTCCAAATACGCAGTGACATGAAGCAAAGACTGCAAGTTCTCTGACCACCAGACTCACCGCCAGTTTAAACAAGCCTTCACTGCAAAACACTTTAAACCATTATGTTGTTGACACCATTAATTATAAACCAGTTTCTTCCAACATAATTGAGACGTGATGTGAAAATGATTCTTGGCTGAAAACCGTCCATCAAAATTCAACACTAATGGTTTTCCATGGAGATGTTCTCCCTCCTGGTTTACTTTTAACTCAGAGAGGCTTTAAAGAGACTGATCCTTAAAGACATACCACAGAGTCACTGTTTTCAGTTTATCCTAATCAAGGAGTGTGGAAAAAACCATTCAGGCAGTCCACCTTCTCTGTGTCTTTGAGAGGTGGGAGGAAACTACCCAGAGAACACTGCAAACACCGAAGGATGCCCAGACAGTGAGCATCACAGAAACATCCATGTTAGCTTTTTCCCCTCTATGTACCAGCTGTACCCAAGTGACACCACACAGTGCTTGATTTATACTGGTGCCACAACAAAGTGTCTCTAATTAAACAATTATATTAAGAAATAATTATTTAGAGTTTAGGGAACACAGTGTTTTGTTTCCCTTCAGTAAGGGTGTGAGAGCAGAGAATATCAAACACAGAATAACCAAGCACTTATCGAACACATGAAACCAGACGTGAAGTCCATGATTGATACTGGATCCAAGGTGACTTACGACTGTAACCGAATACATGCAAGCAATTGAGAATCGAGGGCCTTACTCAGGGGCCCAATTAGGGCAAGGTGGCAGTACTGGGACTTAAACCAGCGCTTATATACAGTTGTGGGGAAAAATAATAGACCACTTAGAAATGATCACTTTATTTTAGTTTACGATTTCTAAGTATGTTATTGACCAAAATGAGCAGCGTTGTTTTTTCTATGAACTAGAATTTTAATAAAATAAAATAAAACAATGTGGCTCATTTTTGTCAAACACACACTAAGAAAGAGTAAACTGATAATTTTTAAGCTGTCTCTTATTTTTTTCCCCCCATGATTGTAAATAGGGCGATGATGCGTTTTGGAACCATCATAACCTTTAAGGTCATTAAGAAAATATTATTTGGGTATAAAATATAATGTTCTGTAGCATTGCTATAAAGAACCCTTTAAGCTAACCTGGGACGATCAGAATGGGATGCAGCACACTGGTAGCTGGCATCTAAAGCTATGATTCATATCTGTTGGTGACCTCAGCATCGTCGTACCCAGGTATTCACGATGCTTCCAGCTGTGGAGCCGGACAGCGTGATCCAGGTGTGCGGGGTGGATTTTAAAAGGATATGGCCACTCGGTGATCTTTTTGGCGTATTTTCTCACAAAGTTGTCCTCGCTAAAGATGAACAGGGATCGGTTGACGGTGAAGCAGTTCTGTCGCACCGGGATGGGGTTGTACAGAGCCATCGTGCGCGCACGCTGTGCCATCGACTGCTTGTACATGCGCTGCGCACCCGGCGGGCCGCCCTGCCTGCTGGCACCGCGCACCGCGCCACCCTGGCCGTGCGCATGCGCCGCCGAAACGCTACCTCCACCGCCGCCTCCACCATACCTGGACGGCGCCTCGTCTGTAAACCGAGCCATTCTGCTGCTGCACGCCAGTCTTCGCCAAGCGGGAGGGAAGAAAGGGGCGAAGGCTTTGCGCGACCACCACACCACATTACATCCCACACATCACATCACCGAGGCGCACAGAGTTACGCATGCGGGGTTTTAGTGTGGAGTAAAAAAAAAAAAGGAAAGGGAAAAAAATTGAAGATCCAAAAAAAGAGAGAAAAAATCCGTGTGATGAGAATTGATGATCTTCAAGTGTCCAAAAATGATTTACGGGTGACGTTCGTTAACGCCCGTCGATTCCAAACTGATCTGTCCTCTCACCTCATTTTTTGCGGCCCATCTCGACGCGCATCCCTCCTCATCGATCTTTCGTGCTGTCTTTCCATTTATAAGGTTTTTCCAGAATGTCTCTTCTACACCTATTCTTACCCTCTGAGCGTTTTTTTTCTTCTTCTTCCTTTCCTGTAAGTGAAAACGTGTCACGGGCGCGTCAAAGCATTTTGGGACAGATTCTGATATAAAATGAAATAATTCGAGTATAAAAAAATACAGTCACTGGCTTTGCGCTCCTGATTTCTCATCTGTGCGTCTTCCAGATCTGGTGCGCTGTTTTTTTTTTTTCCTTGGTGGTGGGAAAAAATCGATTTATTTATTTATTTCGAAACATCCGCAATATTCTGTACTGTGTAGCGATGCTCATTTTGCCTTCCGCCACCTCTCGCTCTGCAGACGAGCAGTCCTTCGGGCCTCCGATTTATCCCGCAATAAAACTGGCAATTTGCGCAAAAGCTTGTCCAAAGACAAAAGCAAATAATCGATTATTCGATCGGTTTTTCTCACTGATACGGTGTCATCCTTGACGCGGAAGCCTCGTTCTCTGCCATGCCGCGGGTGTTATAAAATCCAACGGGAAGAACTGAAGTCACCTCGGTGATGACGGGACTACGGCGCCCTGCCGCCCGCAGCATCTCACGGTCCGCTCGGTCGAAGGACCTGCACATGATTTCCACCCGTCTCCGCTCACCGGAGCGCCGCGCGTCCTTCAGCTCGTCTCCGGTTCTCTCCTCTCCTCCAACCAGAGGCGGCTCGTCCCCCCCCCCCTTCGATACTCTCCGGTAGAGAAAAGGGGGAG
>JAYDZG010000023.1:12907330-12918213 GCA_034509265.1 Microcambeva bendego
GACACTTCATGTTGGTAAATTATTATTTGAGACACTGCAGGTTGGTAAATTGATATTTGAGATGCTGCATGTCACTACATTGGTATTTGAGACACTGCATGTCGTTACATTGGTATTTGAGACACTGCATGTCGTTACACTTGTATTTGAGACACTGCATGTTGGTACATTGGTATTTGAGACACTGCATGTCGTTACATTAGTATTTGAGACACTGCATGTCGGTAAATTAGTATTTGAGACACTGCAGGTGGGTACATTAGTATTTGAGACGCTGCATGTCACAGGCTAGAGATTTGAGACCCGACTCGTTTACCTTGTCTGCCATGATCATGGACGAGCCCCCGTGGATCCCCAGGATGGGTATCAGCGTCTGCGAGGAAATAAAATCCAAAATCTGGGCAATGGCCTCCTGGTCGGTACCGTCCCCGAACACCACGCCGTGGATCTTGGTCCCGGACATGAGGTCACACACATGAGTGATGATGCTCTTGGGATCCGTCTCATTCACCAGCAGCGTGACCACGTTGACATCGATCGGGTCGTCCTTGCTCCACAGGGCCCGGATGTCCCGGTCCGAGATGTAGCGCGTCCGGCCCAGGATGACGGCAATGTTCAGAATCGGGACCTTCTCCGCCGTGTGAGCTACACTCGCCAGGGTCAGGAGAGCTGGAAGAACCCGGAGGACCAGACTGGAAAACCCCATCGTGCTCGACTTCACTCCCTGTTTGGTACAAAACATGTGAGGCGTTAGCGAGATGCTCTCATTTCTGGTCATGAAGTAAATAGTAACACCAAGTCGATATTATCATGAACACCGATCATCTGTTTATCACGGTTCCTTGTTCGTGAGGGAGATATCTCAATGCTATACAAATTATGATGCCTAGATGACCGGGTCAGAGCGTACGGGTCTGGTTCCTTAACCGCTCGGCTACAACTGCCCAAATTGTACTAAAGGTGCATCCTGTTGGGTGACGCTACATTAAAAGAAACACCTTGGTTTGAATCTCTGCTCGGCCACCGGGCGACTGGGCGCCATCTAGCGGGCACAACTGGCGGTGCAAGGACGAGGCAGGAAGCATTGGTGAAAAGAAGTGCTCTGAAAGGACTGCGCACGTGTCGGAGGAGGCGTGAGGAAGGATAAACCCTCCTCGTATATTCTTTATTTACATGAGTTTGTGTATGGGTTATGTGTTTTTTTAAGATGCCGAAGTCTTTAGCGACAGGGTCATGGGCGGCCAAGGCTCACTGATGCATATGAGGGATGTGGTCATAATGTTATGCCTGATCGTCCATATTAACAATAAATACGACAACTATAGCTATTAAAAAGAACCGCAGCGAGGTAGCAGAAGGGTTTTGACGTGCTCTGAGTAGTGTGTCGCCCACACAGTCTATTCTATTACAGTTCTGGTAATCCAACATGATGTATCGGTACCATCAGCCACCCTGGCACCGCTTACACCTAGTGCCGTGAGCCCCCGCCCCCCTCTGCCCGGATTGTGGATTATTTTTTTGGCACTAGGAAAGCACCGGCGCCGCCCCTGTAGCGCGGGCTGTTCAGAAACTCGATTTGTGAGTCTCTCGGTCTGTCTGAGGCCGGGGAAACTTCAACACGTCACAGGCGGCACGCTGTCAGATAACCAAAAAAAAAAATGTTCTAACCAGTTAACCGTTTACATTTATTTACATTTTCAGCAGTTTGCAAAGCGACTTACATTAGTTACAGTATACATTTTGAGCAATTCAGGGTTAAGGGCCTTGCTCAAGGGCCCAACAGGACCAACCTGGCAGTGGTGGGGTTTGAACTGGCGTCCTTCAGATTACTAGTCCAGTACCCTAACCACTAGGCTACTGCTTGCCGGTTACGTTCATGACAGGACGGGTCGTCGTCGATTCCTGCTGAGCGCTTCTCACTGACATAAGACATATAAATGTACAGTACTCAGTCCTTCACAGCAAGAAGGTCCTGGGATCGATTCCCACCTGGGTGCTTTCTGTGTGGATTTTGCATGTTCTCCTCATGGCTGTGTGGGTCCGTGCAGGCTTACTGGAGCTGCCAAAACGGCCCCATATTTACAGCATTTATCAGCATGTTACATTACAGTTACGGTATACAGTCTGAGCAATGAGGGTTAAGGGCCTCGCTCAAGGGCCCAAAAGCAGCAGCCTGGCAGTGGTGATGTTTGAACCAGCGACCTTCAACCACTAAGCTACGACTGGCCCCATATGATGAACTGGTGACCTGTCCAGGGTGTCTCTTCCCCTCCAACCAGTGAATCATACACACTGCAGTATAGGATACAAGAGCGTGGGTTCAAACCCCAACACTGTCACTGTTGGGCCCTCGAGCGTGGCCCTTAACCCTCGGCGGCTTTAAATCGCTCTGAATAAAAATGTCAGCTAAAGGCCGAAAATGTAAACGAAGCGGCGAGTCCAATACTGAACCAGGGCGTGTCCAATAGGGGGTCTGAATACTTCCTGACTCCACTGTGCGTGTCCTCCCGGGCCGTGTTAACCTCTTTAAACGGAGCTACTAAACATAAACGTTTTACTAGCAGCTGTCCGGCCTTCCAGGCCACGTATAAATATATTTTAGGAGAGAGACTGAGGCTCAGTTAAAATCTGTCCACAGGCACACTGGGCCTGCTAACTGGACCTCACACGTCTTTGATAGCATTCGGATGCTGTACCACCTGGCCTGTTTCATATATTTCATATATTCCGGGGAAGGGAAATATATGAAAGGCAGGGAGCGACTCGGTAAGGTCCCGGGGAGTTGCCAGGGCTATCCGGAGCCGTGCCGACAGCGGCGGATCCACAGAGCCGGCACGACCACCGAGGTGCTCTCAAAGACGCTCGACCTACGTGGAATCAGGGGGTCAGGCGGGTACTCGGAAGTCTCGGTCACGCTCCTCCTGGAAGATCGCCAAGGATGGACCCGTACCCAGCTAGGGCGTGCGTGCCAACAACAGAGCAGACGATCCTCCGAGGATGCTCGCGTCGGTGTTCATGTAAACGATGCCGCATTAAAAATGAGAAAGGTTTTATTTTCGAGTCCTGTCCAGAAGAGCTGGCAAATGAGCGGATGACGAAGATCCCACATGACACCCGAGCCGAGCAGCAAGCAGAGCAGAAGAGAGGCGCTCTGACATCATCACGCCGCACATGCACGAGCAGAAAACGGAGTAACGAAGCCTCCTGAGCTAACGTGACCTATATGTAGATCATCTGCATCAGAGGCCGAACAGGTATCAACACAATAACACAATAAGCCGTTTTAATAGTGTTGCATTCTTCAGTTCATTTCTTTTTCTTTAACCCCTTATAATAATCAGGGTCTGTAGGGGTGCTGGAGCCTATCTCAGCTCTTCAACGGTACACGGTAACACCCTGGATGGGGCGCCGGTCCATCACAGATACACACAAGACTATTCAGTGTCTCCGATCAACCTCGTAGCATGTCTTTGGATTGTGGGAGGAAACCGGAGTACCCGGAGGAAACCCACACGGACACGAGGAGAACATGCACAGATCGCCCCACGCAGGGATCGAACCCAGGACCTTCTTGCTGTGAGGCGACAGTGCTACACACTAAGCCACCGAGCCGTGTCAATAATGATTCCCACCTAACGGGGCAGCCGAAAGACGAAGAGGAGGCACTTGAAAGGATACGAGTGCTAAGAACGCTCCTATTCACGACTGTGCTTTACACAAAGTGGAATTTGTCCTCCGCCTTTTAACCCGATCCGTGCCGTGAAACACACACGCAGACACACTAGTGAACACTAGGGGGCGATGAGAACACGTGGCCTGGGTGCTAAATTACAAAGATGGTCATCCAGTGGATCAGAGGTTAAGTTAGGCAGCCCGAAGACCTGTAACACGTCCACACAGTCAGACAAGCTTTCCCCTCCTAAATCCTAAATCTGCACCCTATAACCTGACTGAAGTTTGTTTCTTGAGAAAAAGCCTGAAGACGTTTTGGGGGCTGATTAATCAGGAAGAAAACGTCGAGTCATTAAATCCACACTGTACCTGCGACGCTGTGCCTGGACTGTCATGCTTTATTTCTGCTCTCAGGAGCATCTCAGAAAGTGAATGAAGGAGGTGGATTACCTTAAGATTCTTAAAGCCGGGCCAATAGGCGGTCAAATCAGACTCCTATTAAGCTGATGGAATTGCTTTCCGAGGTCCTGATCTCAGCTCTGTGATCTCAACCTCAGCTCTAATTGTGTTTATTATTGTTCACACCACGTCTCTTAACGAACAAATCAGCTTCACGTCGACTATTATTGGAGTGCGTGTTGAATCGTAGCGATTTCAATTAATTCAATGAAATAAAAATGTGATTAAATGAAACAAAAAGAAAATCTTAATTCAATATGACGTGTGATATGCCATTTGATTGTTGTTTTTGAACCCTGGACTGAATGTCTGTCTGTCAGCTTCCATTATCCTGACGGTTTTTGTACTGTAGGAGGAGAACATGCCAAATCCAAACAGGTAGGACCCTGGCTGCTGGCCACAACATCGAACTTCTATGTTGGCATGGGTTTTCTAATGGGTACTCCAGTCGTCCCATTGTAACCGACGCTCCGTGTGTGTATGTGTGTGTGTGCTTGCGTGTTTGCTGGAGGGTGATGCCTGTTAATTTCTGCAAAAATTAGCTTGATGTACGTGCGCCCCCTGTCGGTGCGTCCGAACCGGTCCGCACAGCGTCGCAACCTCGTTCCGATTTAGGACGCGACTCAGGATGCGACTAATGCCGTCCTGATTTGATTTCATGCGCTGGTCACGTGTTCCCTTCGCATACTGTAAACGTCTCGAACAGAGAGTATGCAATCCTATTCATTTAACGGTGAGGAATGCTTAAGGTAAAGACTTGTTTAGTAATATTGAAGGAGAGCCGCGAATCTTCCTTTTTTTGGGTTCGCAGAGCAGAAATTGGTGCAATTTTATATTATGAGAAGATTTGGGGGGGTACATGGGATCGTTTTGGGGTTGTATTGCGATCGTGCGGTGCGCTTGGGACGCAGAGACTCCAGAGACTCTCTCGTACGATCGGTTCAGTTCTCCACAATCACGAAGACCAGAAACTCTCACATATTAAGATAAGATTCTCAACACAAGTCTTGTGCATTGTGGATATGAAGCCGCATTTATTATTTATCTATCGCATTGCCCGGTTGCATTCGTTTCTGCATGCCCCATGACGCATGATGCAGGGTTCGCACGCCAGCTTTCTTAAATCGCTCCTAAAATCCCAACCATACTCAAAGAGAGGTTTAAACCCAATTCAGATGTTGCACCGCTGGACCCTGGTGTGTAGCAGCACGTCCTAAACATCACATGCTCAATATTGTGCACTTCGGAGCGCCTTTGCGTAAAAACCGAAGCGCGTTTGCACACAAAAGCGCCAAAGAAAAGATCCCCCGTACTCACAGCATCGTCTCTCCTCCAGACTGGTCCAGAATTGCAGTGGTGGACATGGCAGCAGGTCCGGTCCTTCTGGGTCCTGCCTGGCTACAGACGACGACACGATCCCGCTTATTATCCTTCAAGTTCGCTCCCCGAGATCACATAAAATCCAAAGTGCTTCCTTGGCGTCGGCGAGCTTTAGCCATGACTTTGTGCCCGCGATCCCGCATCCAGCGCTGGATAGCAGTGCGCGCACACATACACGATCAGAGACGCACCAGCATCCGTAGCAGCATCATCAGCATCAATAGGTCTGAGAGTGAAGAAGAGCAGAGCGGGATGCACCGTGCGCCTGATCACCAGTGCGACTGAACCCGCATGAAATCCCCGCAAACTTTATGCTGCTCCTGCGAAATCTTCCCTTGCGGGGATTTCTTTTGCGTGGATGGTCCTGCACGAGAATCCAGCCCAGACTCGGCGTCTTTGCAGATGCAGCCAGATGTGCGGTACACTTCTAAACTCCTAGTGCTCATGAAATCGGTGATGTCATCTATCCTAACGAGCATCGCACAAGCTCCTGCTAACAACACCTTCTGGAGAAGAAGTCTGCGACGGCAACAATGAATGAACATGGACACGGTTGTGTGGTCCATAAAAACATCACGTTGGTCCTGGGATGGATGATTCGAACTGATTAAGGGGGGCAAATCTGCCTGGTGGGTTCCTGTCATCTTAAAATATTCCTGACATGTCGAGAACTGATGGGAACACTGATGGACCCATCTGTATATTAGGGGGCGATTCTTTCAGGACGTTCCTAAGCCGAACCCTATGAAGAATATGTACTTCGTGTTGAGACATCTCCAGCAGAAAGCCTCAAAACCCTTGGAGTGTGATCACACCAGATCACTCAGACCGCCACCAAACGCAGGGCACAAAAAATACAGTGTTATAAATCATGAATCGAGAATGGGAGTCCACACACACCTTTGTAAAAACATTTATGAACACTTATTCGGTCGTTTATTAACTTATCATTCAGTTTGTAAGACTGACAGAGTTGGAAAGGACCAAGGGACACTGAGGCTCATTATTTGGCATGGTTGCTCATATGGTTTACAGCAAAATGGTCCAGTGTGTGTGTGTGTGGTGTGTGGTGTGTGTCTACCCTGTGATGGATTGGTGCCCCGTCCAGGGTGTTAATCTGTGCCTTGCACCCACTTAAAAGCCCACTGGGGCAGTGATGGCTTAGTGGTTAAGGTACTGGTCGCTGGATCAATGCTGAAAATATAAATGTAAATGTAAGATAATACACACCCTGGACGGGGCACCAATCCATCTCAGGGCACACACACACACACACACACACACATTCACATATAGGGCAATTCAATGTAAATGTAAGCTGGTACACACCCTGGACGGGGTACCAGACCATTGCAGGGCACACACATACACACATACACACACACACACACACACATTAACATATATAGGAATTCAGTGTAAATGTAAGCTGGTACACACCCTGGATGGGTACCAGTCCATTGCAGGGTGCACACACACACACACACACACACACACACACACACACACACACATTCACATATAGAGGAATTCATTGTAAATGTAAGATGGTCATGGCTCCAGCACCCCACTCAGCCCTGATTGGATAAACGAGTAAGAAAGTCAGTAAGCGCGATGTGAGAGAAACTGGAGGACCCGGAGGAAAGTAATCAATGGTGAGAATCGAACCCAGGTCCACAGGATCCACGTTACAAGCATGCCAGGATTGTTCATTTCTTTAATTTTCCTTCAGTGCAACAGATGACTAATTTTACCACCCCACAAACCACATGAAGACTCAAACAGGCCTCAAAAGGGCCCGACGATCATTTTAAATAAGCAACATCTTCTCATTTTGTATGACCTGCAATGAGGGGAAAATAAAAACATTAGTGAGCACGTCCATAAAACACGGATTAAACCGTAATTACCAAAATGATTTCCCAGGGTACACACCCACACCATAAAACACCCCTGCAGGTTCTATTGTTGTAGGTGTTACAATACTGTGCCTATTCTTCCACCCTGTCTTTAAATCTGGGTTCCATCACCGGAGATTAAATGTAAAAACACAAAAACAACAAATTAAGCAAGAGAAGAAAATCAGGCAGAGGTCTTGCTCGGCCGCGGGGGATCTCCCTCCCTGTATCATGTGGGGTATAATGTGGCGAGTGAGCAATGAGAAGTCGGATCATGTCTGAGACGTAATGCAAAGTGAATGGCTTTGCGAGAGCCCCAGATCTGTGAATGCGCTGGTGTGCCGGGCCGCGTCGACAGCCTTCACGTGGACGTTTTAATCACACGTTCAGTTTCATGAGATAAAATGTGTCTGAGTTGGGATTTTATTTATTTATTTGTAAATACAAGAAAAACATAAGCATAAATTAATTTTACTATGTTCAAACTCTACAAGCCCTGAGTCAGCAAAGCAGGAACAAAACAAACTCTTGGAGCTTGAAGCGTAGCCTAAATGCAGCATGTTTATGGCCCCGGTGGCACAGCGAGATTTTCTGCTAGCACACCACCGCTGAGAGTCCAAACTTGATGGTCACATTATTCTAAGTGACTAAGTACTGTGATAGTGTTTTATATACACAATTGAGAGCTCAGGGCCTTGCTATAACTGCCCTGGAGTAATAAAAGTCCTGCAGTGAGCTGAGTTTAATTGTCCATGTGTTCAATATGTGCATGTTAAAATACACAAAACCTAAAGACGCAGATAAAGATGTGCCCTTGAGGGTTGCACCTCAGTGATACTACTGTACATGGTCGAAACAGCGTCTTTAACAGTTCTGATGTTCTCCATGTCTGCATGGTTTTTCCTTCAGGTTCTACAGCTCTGTTGCTCCTAAACATACACAAGATTTATAGGCCATGGAAAACGACCCCTAGGTGAGAGTGAGTGTGAGAATAAATGAGTGTGTTGCCTTGTGATAGATCGGCGCCCGTAGAGCTTCCTTGTGCCCGATTTGTCCAAATGAATAAATGAGCGACTACATTTACCTTCTGTTATGAATGTGCCGTTTTTTTATGATGAGGCATTAATATTGAATGTGCAGACAAGTGAAAAATGCCACTCCATGATAACAGTGTGTAATGCAGAACTAAACACTGATACGAATAAAATATAAAATACACTGAATACACACACACCCAAACACACACACATACACATATATAGTATGTATATATTGTGAATCCCTTTGGATATAAGGGACTAATTTAGGTATGTTGACATAGGTTGCAGTTCTCTGTCTTACTGCCAGGCTGCTTAATAGCTTAGACAATATAGAGTCACATGACTGTGTACATATATTTGCATGTTCTGCTTTATCTTGGTCAGAGTCACAAAGGGTCTGGTTTTCCTGGGTCACTGGGCAGGCGGTCTGGACCTTAATCCATCAGGTATCCTTGGGCACCCGTCTCCTCAGGCAAAGCCAGGGTGTCTGACTGGCCGATAGTACCTGTAAGTGTTTGGACTCTCAGGTGGTCAGCTGTTTTAGTCTTTAATATTCTATACCACGTTATTAATGTTTTATTTATATCCTTCAGATAATTCAGAAGGCGGATTTGCTGCTCTTAATCCCCCGTTGGATAGAAATCGATAGACAAAGTGTGCCGGTGTCCAAGTCGTCCTTCTGACCGCGACCTTGACCAGGGTCTAAATGGAATCGAGTGCTTTAGCTCCGCCCACCCACAAAAGTTGCGTCTTGGCCCCGCCCACCCCGTCGCGTCGTTCGTGTAGGCTCCAGGCGAAAGAAAGACCGTGTAACTCTTAAACCGAATTTATTAACATATATTCCGTGATATTCCATATTTTTACTGATCCAAGTAAGTACAGTGTTGTTATGAATGACAAAAGACGCCTTATGTGTCGTCTCAGTAGTAATTGGGCGGAGCGCTGCTAACGAGCTAATGCTAACGGGCTACGTTGTGTAACTTGTACAGCAGTGGACTCAAGATTAATTAATTAATTAATAATATCATAAATTATTAGAAATGTAGCTGGTTTGGTCGTGAATATACGTTTTGACGGTTTCATAATCTAGAAGATGTTTAATTTGCTATTCTAATAGCCTGGTGGCTAATAGCGAGTTAGCTTGACTAACGGTGAGTTTCCAGCATAATAAAGTTGCACTCAGTTTTTATTTATATTAAATAAATAATATTTATTATTTCACTTCTCCGTTGAGTATTGCATTTACGGTGCAGTGATTTGGTTTTAATTGTCAGATTGTTTAAATTCTTGCGGCAAAAAAGGCTAAATTACACAATGAATGAATTTAAACTGCTTCTATGGGTGCACTGCTCTGTCAACTCACAGCAAGAAGGTTCTAGGTTCGATTCCCAGAGGGGCCGGTCCGGGTCCTGGCTATGCGGAGTTTGCATGTTCTCCCAGCGTCTGTGTGGGCTTTCCTACGGGAGCTCCGGTTGCCTCCAGCAGTCTTAAACGTGCAAGTGAGGTGAACTGGAGATACAGAATTGTCCCATGAGTGTGATTGATTAAACTGAACTGATGAATCTTCTGTGTAAAACGTGAACATCCTACTAAATACATCTTATATAATTAAATACATCCTACTAAATAAATCTTATGTAATTAAATAAGTCCTACTAAATAAATATTATGTAATTAAATAAATCCTACTAAATAAATCTTATGTAATTAAATAAGTCCTACTAAATAAATCTTATATAATTAAATAAATCCTACTAAATAAATCTTATATATTTAAATAAATCCTACTAAATAAATGAAACTAATTATTCAGATCTTAGGTACATTGGTTACTTACGTACAAGTAAAGTTTTTACTTTACACATGAATCATTTTGGTCAGGTGGGAGAATCGATTTATTTATTCATTTATGTTGTTTATAAGTGAGTCCACAGTATTTTTGGAATATTACTTGCTTGTTATTTGTTACTTGCACTTTTAGTGAAGCTAGAAGGAACTTTTCATTGTTCACATTTCCGAAAATATTTTAAATGATAATTTAACACTTTATTTTCCTTTCTGAACCCTCCAGGCATGAAAAGGAAGCGATCCGATGTCACTAATGAGTCTGGCACGTCGTCCAAATCTGGCAGGTCCAAATCTGGCAAGTCCAAATCTGGCAAGCTCTCTACATCGGAGGTGAAGTTTCTCCTAAGTTTATAAATATAAAGTCTGTAATCATTTTAACTGGACGCTTCTGCGTACCGCTGCAGTTTAGCTGAAATGTCAATGCATTTGCAAGCACGGTGGCTTAGTGTGTCGCACTGTCGCCTCACAGCGAGAAGGTCCTGGGTTCGATCCCCGGGTGGGGTGATCCAGGTCCTTTCTGTGTGGAGTTTGCATGTTCTCCTCGTGTCCACGTGGGTTTCCTCCGGGTACTCCGGTTTCCTCCTAC
>JAYDZG010000023.1:13022791-13032837 GCA_034509265.1 Microcambeva bendego
CATACACTCACAGACACCTGTAGACTAACATGTGCAAAAATATGTATTTGAAGTAAAGTGCTGAGTGCAGCAGTAAATTAAATTAAGTGAGTCAGATTCTCGTCTTCTAAGATATGAGTGTTGCAAACTCTACCCTGAAAAGTGCTGTCATTGTGTCTAAGCTAGGGCTTAGAGCAAAACAGAGAGGTTCAGGGGCCTGGCTCGAGGGCCCACCATGCATGCCACCCACAACCTCTCAGTGGGTGACCCGCAGCTCCGGTGCATGTTGTACTGCGTCGCTCCTGCCCCATTATAATTGCGTAATCATACAGCGTGACTTTGTGCTTGATCTGAAGTAAACAGATAATTACAGACTGATGCTGCATGATGGGTAATTACGTAGCGGCGTAATTACAGGGACGGAACTAGCCGGCGCTCTGTTTACGCTAACTGTTCTAAACCTTCTGACTGGGTATAACAGCCGTGTGCAGCTGACCGTGCGATGCCCGTGTAGATGTTGGTACGTGGGTTGGTGTAGCTCTCCATTTTATTGACGAGAGAGAAGACGAGCGGGACGATCAGGTTGATCAGGGACACGCCGACCGGCACCATGAGCGTCGAAGCCTCGGCGTCTAAATCCCCGGCGAGGCCCGAGACACCGATCATCTAGAGGAAAGTAAAGACGTACAAACGTGTGTGTGATAGCAAAACAAGATCAAAGAGGACAGTTAAAGCTCGTAATATGAGACCTCGGCCTCGTACATGTACCCTGACCGGCCAGCAGGGGTCGCGTTTGGTGCAGAAATGACAACACCTCTTAACCTCCCTCCCCCGGGCACGGTTGGTAGTGTCCGGTGCAAGCTAATTTGTTAGCACAGGTGAACTGAGATGGTGGGGTCCTGAACTAGTAATCAAACGGTTCCTGGTTCAAGTCCCATAACTGCCAGGTTGGCACAGTTGGGCCCTTGAGCAAGGCTCTTAGCCCTCGATTGCTTACTGTCAAGGTGCCGTAAGTCGTCTGGTAAATGCTGAGGATGTAAATGCATCCCGGGTTCGAATCTTCAGCAGTGGTAGGCCCATCTGACTGCTAACCAGGGTCCTTGCATTGTACTGAAGACCCTTGTGCTTGGTCCTTTCCCTCCCATCAGACTTCCGTCAGTTGTGCCCACTAGGGGGCGCCCAGTCGACCGTTCAGGGTGTTAACCGTCATTATAAGAACGCAGACCCGGACTCTCACCAGCTTGCTTTGTTGTGACTGTAGGAAGTAGATGGCTGCGCAGGAGCCGACAGCGAGGGCCACACACAGCAGCCAGGCCAGCAGCTGAAATGAGAAGCGTCTCAGAAGAACGGAGAGCGGCGGCTTAGCTCTCCTCTGCAAGCGCTCAGACAAAGTCTCCTGGAACCAGATGACTTAATTTATCCTCAAATATCACGAGTATAACACTTAGAAATCATTTCAGATTAAATTGAAATGTAACGTAGTGCCAAAAGAAGAAGAAATAGAAATCCAAGGACCTCAAAAACAAAGAAGAACAGAAAAGACTATTATAAACTCTTAAAAGCTTCATTGGTCCCTCAGTTCCTGATGTAGTTCCACCGTGACCACACCCACCTGATCAGTGTGTGCACCTGAGCGTTATTTCCTCTCACCAGTCCCAGATCGAATCGTCCCTTAACCTAATTTCTTCAGTACTGTGCATCAAACTCCCTTCTAATACGGTTATGGGCTCCACGAAAAAGCACGACCACACCTCACTTAGACTCTGGTGCATCTATATAAAGCTCTAAATCATTTAAAAAGCAACACCGGACCTTCAGCTGGATGCCCAGGTTGTTCTTGTGGTTCTGGATCGCCTTTTCATTGACCACGCTGAAGTCCCAGCTGCACAGGAGACGCCACGCGCCGCCATAAGTGGGTCCGATCGACAGAACAAAGTTCCTCTGGAAGGACCTGGCCATGCTGTGGACGGAGGAGAGGAAAGTCACGTGACTGACACAGTAAGTCCAAGCTAAAACGTGTATTCAAACGTTTGGTCCACCATCTTGCCATGTACCACCGAGAGTCGTGGCTAATGGGAAGTCCGAGCCATTCATTATGGAGGTAAACATCTCAGTATATTTTTATTTTGGTCCATGGGGGCTGATTTCAGGTAATGTGTGGTTTGTTGACCTCTGCACTTGAGTCCCTAAACAAGCGCTCAGACTGTGTGTGACCCCCGAGCCCCCCTAGAGGACAGCCGTATTAGGCTACGTTACCTGTAGATAAGAGAAACTCCACAAAGCACCATGTAGGCCGCTGTGGTGAAGAAATACGCCAGCTGCATGTCGTAGGGAGGCTGGTTTCCAATCACTTCACCATTATAACCTCCATAAAAAAACACCGTCTGATTGAAGTAGCCCTGTCGAAAGGTACACATACGGTCAGTGTGGGCTGCTAAGACGTTCTTATTATTAGAGTCCTGCCGACTACATGACACTACTGTATAAGAATACAATTACATGTAAATAATAGCTATTAATCAAAAACGGAGGTTACACAAGGTTAAAACATTCACATTATTAATAAACATTTTGTTTACCAGTGCGTTTAACGCGGGTCTGCAGGGACGGAAGATTAATTGCATTAATTAATCGCCGTTAGCTGAGATCATTGCAATTAGATGTTTATGTAATTATTGTGAAATGCTCAGCTGGTGGCTTGTTGTTATTCCAAGCAAATTTAGAAACCAAGTTGGTAATGTTTTACCACAACCAGATTAGAAGTTGGGACAGTTCGTCACATTTACTTTGACTTGTATTGGATCGCGGACAGTTTGGACCCCAGATAATTCATGTTTAGTTTGCTTAACTTAATTACATTTATTAGTAATTATCCACTCCTGCATTTCAGGCCTCCAACATTCTACAAAGGAAACTTCCAAGAAAGCCTGAGAGTCCTTGATGAGCAAAGATGATCTGCTGATCTCTAGCTTGTCCACAAATGTGCACAGAGGTAAGAGATTTGTATCTTTGTCCCTCTGCCGTGCATATCATCATTATATGAGGAATTTCAGAGCCCCTAAAATTAAACTCACAGCTCCTGTGAGCAGCTCCAGCCCTCTGAAGGCCACGGTGTGTGTTATGTTCGGCCCGTGCACGATTTGTGGAACGGTGATGAAGCAAAAATTGATGAGAAGTGAGAAGATGTTGAACATAAGCAGCCATTTCAGGAAGCTGAAGTATGATAGGACGGTAGTGCCGAAGCGACCGCCGATGCCCTTCAGGGCATCCTGCCATATCACCAGATGCTGTCGGGCTGCAGCAATGCCGCTACCAAACCTGCGACAAAACTTAGAAAAGGTGATTATCAGACTGGAAATGAAGTGTGTATCTGGTTGGCATCACAGACCACACACACACACACACACACAGGGGAACAGTAGCTCTTAATAGCTTGACTAGACTAAGACTAGAGCATGCAGACTCCAAACAGCTCTTGAACCCAGGGCCTTCTATCTATGAGGCAATAGTGCTACCCACCCAGCCATCATGCCACTTTAATACATAACTGTGAAATCATTTTGGTTTGTTTTTTTTACATTTCTCTTTGGAAATACAGCATAAACAGACTGAAATGTTCTTACTGCGCGTCTAAACTAAATATTACGGTAAGGAAGCGTAAACTATTTAAAGCTCAATAAACTTAATCCGATCTGTTTGTTTCGTTCTTACGAAGCTTTAACTATGTTATTAATTTTAAACAATCTACTGAATTTAGGAATTTATTGAGCTGGGATGTCAAACTTATGCAAAGTATCGATTCGTCTGTGTTATGTACACGGCTTAAAGTGATAAAAGTAACAAACAGAATTTACAATTCCAACTAAATGCCATTACTGTGATGCTAAAGAACACTTAATGCTTATTAATATTGTGATTTTAAGACAATTTCGGTCGGATATCTTTACTTTATTTACGCTTCACAATGCTGACTGCTGAAAATGTCAATGAGTGACATGGTACCGTAATATACGGTGTAAACGCACAGTAAAACTTTCCCAGCGTCACCCAGGGAGATGCTGAACGTAGAGGCTGCTAATGCTAATGGATTCTCGTTAACATACACACTATATATGTAATAAAACCTTATTTGTGTGTGATTTCATGATTAAGCATCATTACCAGAGACACTTGCTGGTTGCAGTCAGTGCAGCAATTCGGGAGAACACTTTTTTCTGACGTAACTCTGCTCCTGGAAACAAACACTGTAAAATTAACTAAACACCTGTTATTAAAAAGTGTTAAACGTTAAAACCTACCTGATATATCTTCTTTCTTGGAAACTCATGGGCAGAGCTTTTATTGCCTGTGTTTGAGCTCTGGCTGGAAGGTTTGAGAGCTCAGACACCAGTTCAGTTGTGTCTGTAAACCAGAAGAATAAGAAGTATTGCCCAGCCTTTACATCTGAGCTTAATCTAATGATCCTGCACAT
Organism: Microcambeva bendego; assembly: GCA_034509265.1. Classification (NCBI taxonomy): domain Eukaryota; kingdom Metazoa; phylum Chordata; class Actinopteri; order Siluriformes; family Trichomycteridae; genus Microcambeva; species Microcambeva bendego. Next base: position 13,027,242 of record JAYDZG010000023.1, read on the forward strand.
TTAGGGGGAGTCCAAGTGCAAATTTAGTCCCAGGGTTGTGAAGAGATCACATCTAAACAAAAGGCTAAAGGCTCTAAACTGGCAACCCAACCAAAACCGTCCTGCCACTGTGTTTCCGTAAAGAGAAACTGGTGCAGGCTTGCTTTTATTTTTCGACACTAGCTATTTCTGGTGTGTGTGATCATGGACTGTCGTGCTTCATAATTTAACGAGACCGTTCCAAATTGAGTCCCTTGTTGTTGTTTTTTGACTTTGCTATGCAGCCTAAACTGTGGGGCCTTTGTAGACCCTGCTGTGCTTTTATATATTTCATCCATCCAGGTTCAACTGCAGCAGGCCAGTTGAGTTCTAGATCATCTCAAGGGTCATTAAAGCAAAAATAATCTACCTGACCACCGTTAGGCTCACCACAGCTAAGGGTATCTACTTTTACTTTACAGTTGTAAGTGATCAAGTGTAGAATGTAAACAAAAACCAAACTACGGTACGATTATGCATCGCTGTTCCTTATACACAGGATTAAGTAAACATTTCCCTATTGCTCGTTATATTGATTAGCATTGTGTTGCTCACTGTGGTGACCATTTACAGACTGATGTTCCTGTAGAGATAGAAGCACTTTGTCCTTTTCGTAAGTGACATCGATTCCAGGAAACAGACTTAAATAAGTTCACTTAAAATTGATTGTACATTTTTTTTTAAATATTGAGACCCCTTGACTAGCAGACTTTATATCATACGGATATGATTTTACATCTATGTAATTATTATTTTTTTCCCATCAGCCAAACATGATTATGTCTTCGTCCTGATTATGACACGGATGTCACAATCAGTGAAATTAAATAGCAAAACACGGTACCAAAAAAGTCAAGAGTGCTGTAAACCCACTATTATTATTATGAATCAATTCTTTTATATAATTTGTTCATATAAGAACAAGAGATTCACACATTCACAGCTCACCGTTCTCAACCTCTTCTTGAATCTCCTCTCTAGTGAGTCCAAATTCTTCCAGCTGTGTACCCTGCCGGGGGTACAAACTTATCCTCCGATTCATCTTTTTCTCTTTATCTTACAAACTGGGACTGGTAGACCGACGCCAGTGTGCTGTTAGACACCATGTGAGCAGGTTTGAAGGAACCACATCAAAAGCTTATTGAGTATTTGCAATAAGGAAGTGTTGGTTTAGTTTTAAGTAGGAGGTAAGGTACACACAGGGCGTATCTCTTATTATCTTTGAGTACGGTAGTCTAGGTGACGGTCTTTCAATAGGCCGGGGAACTTTGTCTGGGCAGGTATCAGATAACAGTGAGGCAGGACTCATGTGTTATGCATTAACTGTGTCAGTCGCAGTCGACGTGTTTATAGGTGCCATAAATAAGATACAGACTCCTACTGACAAGAACACCCAATTAAAGAAGAAAACTAAACAACGTAAGGCGTTTATTCATTCATTGCCAGTTTAATCAGAGCTCATTCCTGTACATGGTTGTGTGGTGTGTCCCGAGTGATTGGCCTAAAGGTCAGAAACACTCAGAACAGGTCGCCAGTCCTATTCATAGCTTGTCTTTGAAGAAGCCAGGACGCAACCCATAAGGATACAAGGAGAACATGCAAACGTGACACAAAATAGACCCACACGTGGAGTCCAAGCCAGGCTGTTCTAGCTGTGACGCAATCAACGTGAAACGTTTTGGATCGATAACACTTCAGTGTGACCTTCTGGGGCCAATGAAGCTCAAGCGCAGGTGGGATGCAACAGTACGATCAAAGCTCACAAGCAAGTCCCGAATCCTATCGAGATGCTGTAGCAGGATGGGAAAGAGAAGATTCAGGCTTTAAAAAAACATCCAATGTAGATATAAAATCCAAAGTCTAGAAATGCAAAACCTGTTGAATGGGCAACCATCCCATCTAAAGACCTCTGGGACACGTGACAGACACTGTAGGTCTGTAGGTGTATGTACTAGCTTGGCATGAGTATTGCTAATTAAAATGTTTATATGTCTGTGAATGTTACTTATGTTACTTCCTCCTCTTATGGCACAATATTTCTCAGCTTACATCTGTAGATGGCAGTCTTGTTGCACACATCTCAGCCCAGAAGCACCGTAGGTACATTTTGTTGTTGTGTTATTACGTGCAATAATCTCAACAATCACCTGTTTGTCTGAGCATTTTTTTTTTGGGGTCGTCTTGTCTCACCTTAAGATGCACCAAGTCACCATAAAGCTCGACTGAAAAAGGAATCAGGATCTTATCGTCGTGTTTTGGACTCTTTGGTTACGTTGATGACAGGACAGATAGTTTGTGGTCACATAAGATGAATCAGTTCACAAGTTGACTGTTGGAGGAAACCGGAGCCCCTGTAGGAAACCCGAACAGACTCAAGGAGAACATCATCCAGGAATCGGACCCAGAGCTAGATAAAAACAGAATGTAAAGCTGTCCTGGCTTTGCTCTTTTGTGCTCCTGAAGCCTTTAATGTCTGTGGGAATTTGTTCCGATTCAAAAGAACTTTTGTCTAACAGGGTGGTGACGTCTAGTTGCTGTTCCAGTTTGTACCAAGGCTGTTCGGTGAGGCTGAGGTCGAAGCTCTGCCCTCTCTATACCGAGCCGTTCGGCATGGATTTATAGAGCTTGCGTCGATAACAGGAACAGGAACCTTCCTTAGATCATTCCCTAAACCATCACAGCATTTCATTTATAGCACATGACTTGAATAAAATAGAAACGCTCCATTGTTATGATGTCATAATATTACTTGCTCCCGTCCTGCTCAGTGTTGGGTCCAGATGGAGCTGCTGTTTCATTTCGCGGCGAGTTTCCTGCCTCCGAATGTCTGATTCTGACCTTAGACGCGCAAGACCAATTAGCTGGTGAGAACCTCTCCAGACTTAATCCACACTCGCACTGCCCAGGTCCAGGACCCTGACCTTAACTCCAGCAGCTTCTCGCACTGACACCAGACAGCCTTCCAGTAAAAGCCGCGGCCCTGAAGGTCATCGTGTCTTCTCTGAGCTTCCTAAGCTTTTGTCTTGCATCTTCACACACACACACACACACACAGAGTTTGTGTGTCTGTGAATACTAAATGGAGAAGTTAAGCTAAAGCTAAAATCTGGAGCAGTTAATTCTTACACAGGGTGCACGAAGTCCGATAAAACTGTCTCATATTGTACTAAGACCATGCAAACGACTCACCGGACCCAATCACTTACATCAGACGCTCCCTGTACCTTTACGGACCCCCGAACTCACACCACGACCCCAGTTTTGGGGCCCTCGTCCCTGTCCCCAGCTGACCTGACAAAACACTGTTTATTTAAAAATCCCACGACCGATGCACCTACAGTTCGGATCCTTTTACAGTCGTTATAAGTGGCATCTGAATCTCACACACCCAAGTGTTAATTACGCTTCATTCGGCTGCTCGGCTGGATTTTGTCATTCTCAGTCGTATATGCATCCATTACAGACCAGGCTGACTACAACAAGCTAGCTTCCGGACGTACAGATGCGCGTCCCCTCGTGCTCGGGGCGACGTATCTGTTCTGAATCACTTCAGAGCGATTATCGTTTAGCGTGATGCACATGTAAGCGGCACAGCTGCAAATAATTAGAGTCCTTCATGTCCTGTCATCACAAGAAGCCTTGTTTACATGGAGCTAAGGTGCTAAAAAGCAGTCGTGTATGTTAGAGTAGGACGCGTTCCGCGGCAACGGAGACAAAAGCGTAGCGTTTGTTGTTTTTAATTACGCCGCGTGACCTTCGTGCCCGCTGTGGTGCGACATAAATATGTGCTTCAGAAATGTGTGCTTGCTATGGAAAGATCACAGCCTTAACAAACGGCGTGCTCGCGTCTGGCCTCGAACTACGACGAGGGTCCCACTAGAAAACAGTTAAAGGCACGCCAGCTTTCATTGCTGTTAATGTTTCATAAGTTGTTATCGATTTATGAGCCTGGTATGGATGAGAGATGCTGTTGTCGACTGTCCATGTAAATATGTTGTTCTTAAATATAAATAATAGTAGAAAATGACGTGCTTTCTTTGTGGAGTTTGCATGTTCTGGCTTTACTCCGGGTGCTCCGGCTTCCTCCTACAGATTAAGTCGAGCCACTAGGATGCACGGACCAGGTCGTCGTAGTGCCGGCCCTAAGCCAGGATAAAAAGGGAGGGCCGTGACGGCAACCGGGGTAAAACTACACCAGTCGAATAACACCAAGAGCCGCTTCTGTATATCCGAGAGAGAGAAACGACGTCGGGGAGAGAGCCGCGACGCAGTCGTCGGAGGGTCCGCGGCCGTGATGTCACTTGCTCCTGGCATGTCGTGCACATGTTGTGGATGTGAAGCGGCTCGGGTTCGGTGACTCACCCCTTCAGTCTGGATGAAGACACAAGCGTAGCAGAAGCGGGGCGTGCGGAGGGGAGGCGCGCGTGGGGTGGGGAGGCGTGGGGAGGGTATGATGGTGCAGTGTAAAAAAAAAAAAGGGAGAGAAAAAAAAATATGGCGTGTTAATGTAGGGCCTCGGTGACTCTTCTGTTCCGTCAAAAATGACTCATGAAATATTCATCGCGGTAATGGGGAGGATTATTCTAGTGCAGCGAAACTCGATCAGAATGGGTAATGGTATCTACTGCGGAGGGATCGCGGGGTGGGGGGGGGGGGGACGAGAGCCTTAATCGGGCACCGAGCATCCGTCTCCACGGAGGCCCTGGGAGCGCGCGCTGTCACCGCAATGAAATGCGAAATGGAGGACGGACGGCGTGCCGGTGTAATTAAATGATGTGGTGGAGCGTCTCCCGTGGCGGTGTATCGCGTTTCCAGGGTTGCCCGCGTGGCTCCGGGTGAAGGGCCGCGGCGTATGGCGCTCGGGAGACGAGTCACCGCCGAATGAGGCGTGCCAGTAGCGCTTATCAAGCAGAAAATGTTAATCGGTGAACTCTTGGTTGGCTGTATTATCTCACCCGCGGCCACACGGGCCTGGAGGCTTAATAAGTGCATTTCTCCCATCAGGAAATGGTTACGAACAGATCGCATTAGCATTCGTCTTTAAATTGGCTCCTAGGGGACCCTAGTGTCTTCAGAGATAGCGAGTTCATTCTTTTATAGAAGAAATGATTTCACAGGCTGGTGAAAGAAGCTTCTAGACGCTGCTCCCTCCTAGTGGTGATAGGAGACGGTGACACCAGACATGTGTTGGCGGTTCTTTTCACTGCTTTTATGGCAAATGATATATTTAATATTTCTTTCCAAGGCCAGGTTTAGTGGGATCTTCTTTACACGACGTCAACCTTCAAGCGTCTGGACACGATACGGCCTGGTTAGATTTCCAGCGTCATCAACGTTCTCCTGATCGGAGAACCGAAGGGCCATTGATCGTACTGCGCTGAAACTAATACGATAACGACAAGGTTATAACTCTGAGCTGTACTGAACGTTCATTCATGCCGCTGATAATTCAATATATATGAGGTGTGGAAGCTATGAATCCATCCTTGATCTTCACACAGGCGCCTCTCTATCTTGATGCATTTTGACACCCCACCCGCACAGTACGGTCGACGCAGGCACTGGCGGTTATGCGCGC
>JAYDZG010000023.1:13345968-13356683 GCA_034509265.1 Microcambeva bendego
CGTGGGTTTCCTTCGGGTACTCCGGTTTCCTCCCACAGTCCAAAGACATGCAACCAGGTCGATTGGAGGCACTGAATTGTCCTGTAGGTACCTGTGATGAACTGGAGCCCCATCCAGGGTGTCACTGTGTGCCTTGCGCCCGTTGAAGCACCCCTACAGACCTTGATTAGGATAAGAGGTTAAAGATAATGAACTGAACTTAACTTAATGACCTCGAAAAGTACCTTCGAGAGTCTGGTCCCCTAACTCAGAGATAAATTTCTAGTTTTCGTGACTACATGTGTAGTTTATTCACTCATTTGTCATCATTGTTTATATTTAACTAAAAAAGCCTAGATGCTGTTTGTTGATCAGTTCTACCTGCATTTGATTTAAGCTTTAATTCAAGTCTTTGCATTACGTTTTGAATTGTTATCTTCTAAATTAGGTGATAACATTGTGAAAATTGTGTCGTTGAAGTATATTTAAATTAAAATGTATACAAAACAACACGATTAGCTTGCTAATTAGCTAGCGTTAGCCCGAGTTAGCGTTTCCATTCGGTGCTATTTGGCTCCATCTGCTGACCAGATATTTTATATTTAAATTCACTTTCCGTCTTTCATTCATTTTAATTGTTAATTTATTGTTCTTGTCCGTGATATAAAACCTTTCATTTCGCGAGGATGAACATTTTTATATTACAAAAGCGCATTTCAGCTATTATAAAATGTATTGATTTATTGCAAGCTAAACGTGTCCGTTTAAAAATATACGAGACCATTTAAGTGCATGGCTAACTGCAATAAATAAATCGTAAATTAAGGATTTAAATAAACGAATGATCATAAAAGGTGAAATCTGCATAAAAATACTTTATAGTATAATTTATGTGTACTAACTCCTTGTAGCAATACATTTGTTTAACACTTACTTATCTTATTACTACATAATCCCTTTTTCTTTTGTTTGTGGATTGGTTATTGATTGGTTTATTAATCAGTTTATTTTATTAATATACTGACAGACTGTCCTAGACTATATTGAAAATGATGAGCATGTGTTGTAGTAAAATGTGACTAGGTTTACGTCATAAGTTCACATCTGGCAACCCAGCTGAGTCGTTTACCTGTACCAGGTAGTTAAATATGGGCGGGACTGTTTCCTCTCTGTGACCGGCTGGCAGCATCTGATAATAATTCAGCTCAACTTGAGTGTTGGATACTTGAGACTTAAATTGGACTGGATGTTGAAATCATGGCGAAAAGCAGCAGCGGGAGCATCTCACCAAGAAAAGCTCTGAAGCTCCTGTTCCGCTCCAGGAGCTCCACCAACCTGCAGCAAAGTGGAGAAGACGAGCAGAAGAAGTTCTCCTCATTCTTCAAATCCAGAGGCAAGAAACTCTCTGACAGCAGGTACTGACAGAACCAGGCACACATGCATCCAACAGGATTTTAGAGTTTATAGGTTGCAGATGTGCATATTTTCTTCACAAAGCTTTACATATTGACCATAACAAAATATTACTTTGTAAAAATCATAATTCCAGAAGCCTAGAACCAAGGATTATTTTTTACTGTTTTCTGCTTTGTGTCATGTTTTATGACTGCTTTGTCCTGATCAGGGTTGCGGTGGGCGTAGTTTCAGTAGAATCCCTGGGTACAATGCAGTGACTCTCCAGACAGGACGACAGTTCATTGCATCCCATCATGTGGTCACTGCATCTGGGGATTCACAGTCTGGATCCTAGCAGTAGTGGGCTAACTATTATAATAATTACTATAATATTTATAGAACTGTTTACAAATTCATGCAATTTTTATGAATCATTTTAATTTTTGCAGGGTTTACCTATTCCCACAACTCCCTTGCTAAACTTCTGAGTAGGTTAAAGGTGTTTCACTGTTACTGTGAGCGTGCAGGTCATCAACAATACAAAGAAGTCTCTTCACATCTGGATTCTCAACATTGTTTTTTTTACCTTAGGGGAATTCCAATTCTGTCTATACCTGTTGAACATATTCAGTTTTTTACTTTTTACTGGGTCTTAGACCAAATACAGAGAGGTTAGTCATTTCTTTAGACCTTATTTACATCATCTGGACACATGACCACGAGCTTGTTTGTTTAAATACAAATGGACTAAAATAGATCGACCTCTGTATGATCCTTCCGGCAAGAACGGCGAAGCTTCTTACAAGATTTTGAAGGAATGAATGAACTCGTCTGGCGGCTTTTCAGATACTGATCAGAGACATATAAACATAGCCTAACACTTATGAGAGATTTGGTACCGATGTGTTTAATATGCCGCACCCACAACAAAATCTATAAGGGGAAATTGCAGAATGGTCACTCTAGATCTTTAAAGACTTGGACACCAAGCTGCCCTGAAGCTGGAAGCTTAAAGACACTCTAGACATCTCTATCCTTGGTGAGTTCAGCATCGTGCTTTTGATCACCAGGCTTCCAGACTTTACTAAAGTCTGTCCAGTGATACATGAGGCTTTTGATCCATGGATGGACATCACAGAGGACCTTCCTGGTGGAACACTCAATGCAAATAAAATGTACCTGCAGTAAACCGAACGGCTGCTATCCGTGTTTGTATTTGCACAGGGCAGAAGGATGCCCCGTTCAGACACACCCATCCCTTATGTAAACTGCCAGTTCGAGAATCCTGAGAATGTTGAGCCCTGCAGTTTCGATCCGTCCAAGGGTTCGGAGAACAGGTTCTGTGGTGATGCGGGATTTCATCTGGATTGCAAAATCCAGTCGTTAATTCTGGTTCTGGTTAAATAAAAGTGTCAGAATACGAAGAATGAAAGGGGTCCAACAACAATATTTGGAAGGTGGTCTTGACGTGGTTGACTGAATGACTGAGTGATAGCGAAGGTCATGATGAAAATTCGTTGTTGTAGTTTTAATATGAGGATTAATATGCTGTCCACAGTCAGACAGGTTTTAGTTTTGCTTCTCGGTAAAGCCGCTCTAAACTACCAGACTGGAGGTTGTTGCTGAAGTTTTAATTTGTCTGCTACGACCTGCCTGTGCCTTATGAACTGCTCATGAACTTCTAAGCGACTGGTCCACACAGTTTACAGTTCTGTCTATGCAAATTCTGAGGTTTTCCAGTTGACTTTAAGTATCATCCGTTTACTGGTATCACATGTATGCAAAAGTTCCTTCTGGTACATGAAACGGGGCTTTACTTTAATGCCGCTGATACAGGAACCTGCCGCTCCTCGTGCTTATGAGATCAGTCATGCATGGTCCACTAACAGACTTCACACTTCACAGCTTCAACACTGGATTAGTTTCCTATCTGGCCCTGGAGCTGGTGCACCCCTCGATGGTTCCTAAAATTAAATATTTTATTATACTTTAGTCGCCAGCTGTGCGTGGTGAACCATCAGACTTGATGGAGGAACCAGGATCTGCTTTACAATGTGTGTGTGTGTGTGTGTGTGAGAGAGAGAGAGAGAGAGTTAGTTTTTGTTTGTTTGCTCAGTTTTGCCTCTTATTTCCTCATTACTGGACGTGATGTTTGGGTTAGGACTGGAACTGAAGCAGTGGTGATGATAGATGGTCAGACCTGAGGTGCTCTCCCATTCCTCCCGTGGGGGATTTAGTCAGCCTGTCCATGCCTGTCTGAAACAGGACGACATTCCAGATGTTTTAACAGAAAAACATTATGTGAGGGACCTGGCGCTAATGTGCTGGTGTGTGGTCAAGCTTATAATAATTCTTATAACTCTTTATTATTATTATTATTATTATTATTATTATTATTATTATTAATCCACGTTTTCTTCATGCTGGTCGGGAGTACGATGGTTTTATAACAGCCAGAACACTTGGTACAAGACAGCAATGAGCCTGGACACGGTCACCAGACGCTGACTTGCTTACATCAAGTTAAAATAGTTCAGCCAACACAACTTCTGCATGAGTAAGAGAAGGAAACCTCACCAGGACTCTTTACTGGACATCAGGTCTGATTGACTGATTGCCTGATTGACCTTATGGGGGCGCTATCATCAAACTTGCAAAAGTCGTTACTAATGACTTATTTCAGGCCTTACAACAAAGCCTGAAGAACTATTTAGCTCCTTCCACTTAGATCTTCATCTAATTTGCATAATATGTCAAAATGCACATTTTAACTCATTACATTTCACCCCTACATACACAAATGTGCTTTTAAAATGAACCCAAGCACTTGAAACTTGATCATTATAAACAAACGGAGTTCCTTTACAATCTCGTTAGATGCCTGTCAAAACCACTCCGTCCCAGAAGGCATTGCGGTAATGCCATTAAAAGAAAAACAATGCCATGACTGCACTTCCAGGGGGCGCTATAACACTAAATCTGGTGTCACATCCACCAAACCGTCGCTGGCTTTGGGTTCATTATAATAGTTTGTTATACAGTAAGTCACTAGTATAAGCCAGGTTTTTAAAATGTATTTATTTATTTATTTATTTATTTATAACACACTTATCTTTTATAGGGTGGGACCTGCTGCAGCCGGATCACTTGAAGACCGTGTAGAAGAGGAGTGGCCCGAAACATCAGTTTACGCCACTGCTCCAAGGTCAAAGGTCAGTCAGGGTCATTTAGTGCGGTTAATGGCAGGTCTTAACTGGTCCTATCTGAAAAAAATATAACAAATGACCCGAAGTATTTGGACACCAGACCATGAAGCTCGTCTGATGCCGATGATTCTCAACAGACAGTATGGGAATTTGTGCGCATGAAGTCAAAAGATGGAAGCATGTGTATGCCTGGGCGCCATTGTTGGTCGGTCAGGTGTTCGGTGGGGCTGAGGTAAGAAGTCTGTGCAGGTCAGTTTGTTGTTGTAGGGTTTGCACTCTGCACTGTTTCCTTCCCCAAACTGTTGGTGCAAAAATAGTCATTAGTAAAGCAGTTCATTTACTGACCGTTTGGTTTTGGAAGTGTTTCTTTACCTGACCGCTAGAGGGCGCTGCTGCTTCATTCATGATCAGTGCCAGACGTCCTCTGAAGATACTGATCAGAAACTTCTTTCTCATCCTCAATTTCATTCATTTTTATTTCCTTTTTGTTTAAAAGCAGCAGATTCCTTGTATACGTACTTTAACCCCGCACAGGTCCCGTGTTTGCTAGGACCTGAACATGCCGTGGTCAGCAGAGCAGATTAATGACAGGTTCTGACAGCTGAGCCTCAGTGCTGATGGTTATCTTTTCATAGCCCTGTGTGTATGTAGGTGGTGTGTTTACCTCCCGTATTACACACTGTCAAATACCGTGCAGTGATAAAAAACAGCAGCCACATTTCTCTATAGACTCTGCGTGAGAGAGGCTTTATTATAATTTCGGACACACACGAGTACATATTGGACCGAAACAACGTTCCTCCAGCACAGATGAAATATATTTGGCACATAAAAAGTTCCATGAGAAATTCCAGTGTCCTGCACACATATAGATATTAGAGAGAGAGAGAGATCAGTTATTTTTATTCATCTTTTTATTCATTTATTACTGCAGAACGTAAAACACTGACACCCTTCTCAGGAATCCCAGAACCACGACTTGTCTCCCAGTTTCGCCAACACACTCATCATCTCTGTGAAGATTTACATAAGTCATTCATGGCGTAGGTGGCGATGATGATAAACTCACCTGACCTGAACCTGATAGCCAGGTCTGTTACGCTATTGGTATTATGTGCTACATATGTCAGGGATTAAAATTCTCTTTAAGACACGAGGAGACTCGAGATTAGCGCCTCGTGGTGGCGGTGTCCGACACTTCTTTTCACCTACCAGACACGATGGTCTGTCTTTGGGAGGCAGATTATCGAGACGCTCTTGTTCGACAGAGACGGCGCTAATCGTCTGGTCCCGCTCACATCACTGTTTTAACACGCTAAGCTAAAAAATGTAGCCTCAAGCTATTTAACCCACTAGCCATCATATCCCATTGTGCATCAAAAACATGTTAAATTATAAAAAAAATACGCTTGTACATCTAGAAATTAAAATTAATTAATTATTAAAAACTTTTGGCTGTGTAGTGGATCAGCCTGCAAGAAGCTGTAGTGCTTAAATTGCATACAATTAAATAAAATAAGAGATTTTATCTAGTACAGGGATTTTCAAGTGACTTACGTAGCGCAGCCGCAAACCTTCACTGTATTATATACATATATACATATATATACAAATATTATATACATAAGCAAACCAGGCTAACATATAAGCAATGTATATCTGATACTGATCCTGTCTCTCTGCAGAAGGGACTGTTCAGTTCTGAGACAGACCTCCACCAGTCCAAGCGCTTCGCTCCGTTCTCCTTTGCCTGGAGGAAGAAGAAAAAGAACAAAGGTCTCTCTAAGAGCGTCTCAAGTGTCGATGTTGAAGCAGAGGCTGATGGTCACCACAGGTCACTGATGACAGTGAAGGAAGCCGCGTTAAGCCAGGAAGTGCGACCGGACTCGGATGAACCAGAACCATCTGTCATCCACGAACACCAAACTCATGAAGGATGCCCCTCTGAGGGAGGATTCATGCCGGCTAACACAGAAGACATGTACATCACCTTCATCGATGCGTCCGACAGTGAAGATCTTCAGTCTCGTCCAGAAAGTCCTGGTGAAGCTCATGAATTAAGATCTGAAGAGGCGTCTGACTTTCATGAACCGGGCACAGCAGACCAGGTAGATGTTCTGAGTCCGGGAGAAACTTTGTCTGCATCTGTCACCTGTAGCTCGGTTGTGAGCGGCACCGAGAGCGAGGATTCTTCTCGCACGCTTCAGAACCCGGTCCCAACACCTGACTTTGAGAAACTGGAGAAGTCAACGCTGACTGACATGATGTTAGACTTCATGGACTCCAAATTTGCTTCTTTAGGCTCACCTGAGTTTTTACTCTTGGACTCGAGACGTCCTGAAGAAACTTCTAGTCAAGTCGCTGATACCAGACCTGAAGAGACCATATTGGAACCTCCGCTCAGAACCAGTGATGTTTTGTCTAGGTTCTTCACACCGATCATTGAACCTTTGAGCCAAAAGGAGAACTTGGATCACAATACTAGTTCTGATGTTCCTCAAGATGAATTTGTGTTACACCTGGGACCTCAGTCCTTCTCTGACCATTCTGGGGATGGCTCTAAGGAACATCTGGATCCAGTGGACATCCCACTGAGCGTTACAAATTCATGGTCCGTAGACGTCACTGACTCTGAACCTGATCTAGATCAGCTTCATGAAGCAAACATCTTCACAACAAATGACGTCGAGGTGTCTGACAGAGATGGATCACCATACGGCCACACTGACTCCAGCGGGACGCATGAAACTGACAATCTTGCTGGACGAGACCTTCCAGAGTCATGCGACTCCACCCATTTCCCATCAACCAGCACCCAAGACGCCTTTAAGTCTTTGTCTTCAGAATTCTTGACCACCAATGTATGCAAATCTGACACGGTTTTCACTTGTTGCGAGAACCAGAAAGCAAATGAAGTAGAGCTAGGTGGTGAAGACCAAATCCTAGCTGGAGAACCTGCTCCAGATACCGAAACAGAAGAAATGAAGAGTCACGGGATTGCAGGTGATGCTTGTATCCCCGTTAATACACTTGCCTTGGACCGTCCACTTGGACAGGAGGACCTGGTGAACATCGCTGCAGAGGAACTTGAGACTGGAGCGAGTTTGGACGAATTAGAAACGACTGAGGAACATTTTGAAGAACGTTTAAGTTTGAAATGGCAAGACATCCACGTGACCAATGATATCCAAGACAAGAGTGAAGATATGGACATATTATTACCAAGAGAAGTTGTACCAGCAGAAGTTGACCAGCGGCATGAAGATGTGCCTGCTGTGAAACCAGTCGCACCAGTTCGGCCGGTGTGTGTGTTCGAGGAATGCGGTCCTGCCCCTCCCTGCAGTCTGCACGGGGAAGTGTCGATGACAGACTCCAGCCTGGAAACACACCCACACCCAGGGACAGGGTCACGCCACTCCCAGCGCTCTCCGTTCACGATACCGGTGCAGGAGGACCCGGCCGGGGGTGGAGCGAAGGTGAGCGACGTTAGGATCCATGTGGAGAGAGAGGACATCAAAACACGGGAGCTGGTGACACCATCATCGAGCGACGGAGCAGCGAGACGGGATCCGTGCTCGTGCCCTGCAGTCGGTGAAGAACCCGGGAGTCTCTCTGAGGCACCTGAGGGGGTCAGTTTCCACAAAGATAGCTTCGAGAAATCAGCAGGGGTCATTGTTCGTGTCAGAGAGTTTGATCCTGGTCAGCCCGCGATCGAGGACGGTCGCCGTTCTGATCTTGGACCTGCACCGAGGCTCTCAGCATCTGAGAGGTAAGTGACGAAGAGTTGTGTTGGCTGGGGACGAGGTCTTTTTGATGTGAGGTTCAGGTTTCAGCTCTGCGATCACCTATTCTTTGGACACCTGGGGGACTTCAGTTCTCAGATACGAGCATTATTTGCCCCACTATATAAAAATACATTTAAAATAATCGAATCCTATATTACGTCACACCGTGCAACGTTGTGTGTACTCACCATCACTTTACATGCTGATATATTTACATCTTCCTTCAATTCTGCCCTAATGTAGTCATATCCGATTACCCGATCGGGTTTCTACTGCTTCAGACCTCCACTCCTGACCCCAGGGGCGCCGTAGCTAAAACAAAGCCCCCTCTGACAAGTGAGTCAAACCTCGACCCGGGTCATTCCCTGATTCTCCATATAATGCTCCTGCCTTTTGTATCTCAGTCTGCATCCGTCGCTTCCTCTATTAGCAGCTCGATTATAAGCAAACACTGAATTATGAACACGTGCTGATTAATTCATTATTTTTTTATTTCCCCACAATTATTTCCGAATCTTGGACCACAGTGCTGGTCGTGATGGTCCTCAAGACGTATCTTTGTTTAACCGGCATATAAAGTCCTGCTCTGCGCATTCAGAGATCTCGTCCATCATTAAAGTTCATGGTAGCTCTGACCACATTCAAATGACTGTTACAACCACTAGAATAATCTTCCACAGACATCACTGAGGGTTCTGAACCTGTTCTAGACCAACACACATCATCAGATGATTTATTCTTTTACTTTATTTTAGTCTTTCACTCATTGTTTTGTCTTAGACCTCCTTCGTCCATTCTCATCTTCTACTCCTGGTCATTGGCTTACCATCTTTTGTCTAGCTTCACCTTTCTAGACTCTAGATGTCCTTCGGTGCCGTTGTGATGCTTTCAGAAATCGATTTGGTCCCACGTCGCATATATTTACATTTAGCAGACTTTAACGTATAGTGACGGTGCAGTCCGAGCAATTGAGGGTTAAGCGGCAACCTGGTAACCTTCTGCTTGCTCTGTATTAAATCTAAAGGGTTTAATATTGTTTAAGCACTAAGCTTAGGTCAGATTTCTCTATTTCTGCATATTCGAGTTTGACGGTTCCCTCGCTTTCAGCTCACGTTTATTACCTGATTAGCATTTTTGGGGTCGATGAAACACTTTTTTTACTCCGTTGGTTCACCCGTACACCAATAAAACTGTCATACTGTAAAGATAAGATACAATAAGCAGACCCGAACACCCATCAAGCCATAAAATGTCACAAATTCTATAACACGCCGTGACAATCCAAACAAACACAATGTCGTCATCTCAGGTGGTCTCCGAAGTGTCTCACTCAAGGGTCCAATAGTGCCTTCATGGCAGAGCAAGTCAACTTTACTGAACAGAGAGGCTCCAGGACCGGAGTTGAGAAATCAGGGTTGGGCTGATAGTGGGATAGTGATCTGCACCTCGGCCATCACTCATGTGGCCTCGTATCTCCTGGCATGGGTTCAATGTTTCATATGAATGGGAGCGGCGCGCACACGTTATTGGGATGGTAGATTCCCACGATGAACTCAGATCAGAGCAAAGTGTAACTGATAACCACGTAAACATTCAGATCTCTTCAGGACCATAAATCTCCATGAACTCTTCCATCTAGCAAAAAACCTCCCTGGAGGTAAAGTTACCCTGCAAAACGTTCGCACTGGCATCCGCAGATCAGATCGCTCATCTGATCTCTCCGACACGCCTCATTCCAGCCTCGGACATTCCAGGCGCATTTTGGGACCTGTCATTTGTCTCTGTCGCCGCTGGTCTAGATAGAAGTGGAATATTTTGCAAGCTTGCTCGACCCTCTGATAGTTTTGCGTAAAGTAAAACGTTCAACACATCGGATATTGATGTTCCTTAAAAAAAAAAGGTTTGTTTTGTTGATACCTCACAGATTCTGTGCCACAAGACTTTAGCCGCCACTTAACATCATGCGACTTAAAGTCGATGCGTCGCTTCTTTATGCGCCAAAAGTATTCGGACACCAGAGAGCATTTAAAAAACGAATGGTATTAGGACACTGACGTACCTTGACCCACCTTGTCAGGTAGAACAACAGGTGCTTATCTGAGAACACAAGACTTTGAAGACTTTGAAGTATGTCTGTTGAAATTTGTGCCTATTCAGTAAAACAAAAGAACTCCTTCATGGAGGGTCAAGAAAGCCTCAATTGGTGTTCCGGTTCATTCCAAAGCTGTTCAGTGGTGGACCTTCCCTAAACTGATGCTGCAAAGTCAGACGAATATCATTCCCTTCATAAAGGGAGATTCACTCGAAAGAGGCCCTGCATATTCTAATCTATCCGAAACGTATCAGCAAG
>JAYDZG010000023.1:13361621-13372495 GCA_034509265.1 Microcambeva bendego
CCAGTTACACGGCTGGGTAAACCTACAGGACGATTCAGTGTCTCCGATTAACCTGGTAGCATGTCTTTGGACTGTGGTAGGAAAGCGGAGTACAGACTAAATAATTGTAACCTTGCAACCATAAAAATGAAAGACGTAATACTGAACAGATACATGATACCTATTACCGCCATTTAATGACACCAGTGTGATTAAAAATGCCTCTAAAACCTAAATAAATATAAAAAATGTACGGTGTTACTTAAGTTTAATAATTCGTATTTTTTAATACTGTAGAGATTATAACACTGGTCATGTTTGGTGTGCCCTGTAATGTCATGGCGCCCTGTACAGGGTGTTTCTGTGTCCCTGGCGCCCATAGAGAGCTGGTAAAGGCTACGGCACCTCCTGCAGTCCCGGTTCGAATAAACAGTTCAGTGTCCTACTCACGGTAACGATTTTGTACGTTCCTCCTGTTCTAGGTTCCCTCATGCCGTTCCGGTTCTCACTCCAGTAGCTGAAGAGTCAGACGGCGAGAGCTCCTCAGAAACTCCCGCTGAATCAGATTCAGACATGAGTTCCAGCGTCGCGAGCGCCACGTTCACCCTGAGACCCAAAACGCCTCAGCCGGGCAAAGACGACGGCAAGAGGGTGCACAAGGTGTCGCTGGTTAATTACGGCAGCGCCTCGATAAGCTCGCCGCGGCTTGACGGCGTGACTGAGGATGAAAACGGACCGAGGACGGACGGAGGTTTCAGCATGGAGGCGGTCGAGGATTGGACGAGGCGTGATGATTACCTCACCGTTACAGAGGGCTCGAGATTTTCCATCACGGACCGTCCTGATTCAGGGTTCTCCTACGAGGTCTCGGGTAACTCGTACCTGTACTCGTCTGACTCCGGATACGAACCGTCGACGTACTCGCCGTATTTCTCCTCCGAGAGAGAGCGCGAGACTCCTCCCGCCGTCTCCATGGACGCGGACGCCGGACGCGGCTCTGACTGGTGGAACGTGAGGAGCGAAGTCCGGGAGAGCGCCGAGGCCGAGTCAGGTAGGAGGAGCTGGGTGGAGCCTCCTGAAACTCCAGGAGAGAGAGACGTGGGAGTTACAGGCGCAGGCTCGAACTCGAATTCCAGCTCAGACCAGGCGGACGGTTTCTTCGCCGGTGTGTTTACGGCCACCCGCGTGGAGCTGTCGCCCTCACCCACCGACGCCGAACCGGAGCCCCTGGTGGCTTCCTCGCCCCATGAGATGGACGCCCTGAAGGACACCTTGAGGAGCATGATGCCTCCTGTTCGACACAGACCTCCTCAGAAAGCCTCCAGCCTTAGTTTCTCTCCTCTCACAATGATAGAGGAAGATGCTCCGAGTGCTCCTCCAGCTCCCATCTCCAGCCCGAGCTTGCCGCCGCCGGCGTCCAGCCTGCCGTTAGATCTGGGGCTGAACTGGACCGCGAAGGACCTCCGCACGCCTTTCAGCTTGATGCTGGATCAGAAAAGCCAGGAGACGTCGTCACGCAGTCTTATCCTGCCCTCGCGTGCCTCGGCCATCAGCAGCATGGTCATGCGCAAGAACTCCTTACCCAACCTGACTCTGGAGGAACCTCCTCAGGTCAACGGCTAGCTCGGGAAGTCACGCCTGGAGCACAGCCTGCTCTTCTCCGGCTATCGCTCGAACCAGCCCGAAGAGAACGGCCACACCCCGGGCCACCGCAGCCTCTACCGGGCAGCCTCGCTCCCCGACGTCAACTCCGGTCACGACTACCTCAGCTCGACTCCCAAGGGCCCGGACTTCACGTCTCCGTTACTCTCGTACGAGCTGTCGTCGGCGAACTCTCTCCCGGGCACGACGGAGCCGAGCCGGATCAGCAAGGGCTCTTTGGTCATTCACAGCCCCCCTCCGCTGAGCCCCACGTCGAACCTCACGCCCTCCCTGAGCCTGGAGTTGTACAGGACCCTTTCGCCCGATTCTTCTCACAAACCTCCGAGTCTTCAGCGCAGGCTCAGCGCCGGGGCGTCCTCTATGGAGTCGCTGGTCACTAATGGATATGGAGGAGATTTGGGAGTCGCCCCAGGACCAGACAGGAACCTTTTGGCCAAGTACAGAGCTTTCCCCGATGCCTACGTAAGTATTTGCATGATTTAGCAGTAATATATTCATTAATAGCATCCTGACAGATGTTAGTTTAAAATCGTGGGCACTGATAGTGAGTGTTGCATCTATAACAGCGTCCACTCTTCAGTGAAAGCTTTTTTTAATAAAGTGTGTCTGTAGTAATCTGTGAAGAGTAAACTGTAGTTTAATTGACTAATTAACTTGGGATATTTGACGGCACCCATTACAAAGGGTCTAAAAAACACTGTCAGGGTCCATTGCTGATCAGAAGCTGATGGAGCACGCTCAGCAGGGATTCGAACCCCTACTGCACTCTGAAAAGTCTCAAGCATGCTTTGCTAACCTTTTTTTTCTGTAGTGACAAAAGCTGTGACATTTCAGCCATCAAATGAATCCAAAAACAGATTTGTGAGGCTTTATTTGTTTGTTTGGGGTTTTTTTTGTGCATGCAGGAACACGACATGGATGTAAATGATATGTTAAATATTATGGGATATTATAATTCAACAGGATAAACTTTTGGGATGAATTGTGTCTGTATTATTAAATGAAACACTAAAACTTATTATATATATGAACGGTGTCTCTGTGAGCGATGTGTTAAACAATCCTTTAGGCTATTTCTTTTTTTTTTTTTTTAGGAAAAACAATCCTGCTTTTAGAAAACAAAGCGCTGCTGTGATAGGGTAGAATTCCTAAAGTGAAAGCCTGCTCAGAACTGAACACCTCAGAGAGATGAGATTACAACGAGACCCCGTATCCGTTACCTAATTCCTCCTGCAATATTCACGTCTCTTCTTTTCTCCCGACCCGGTGAAGTGGTGAAATGGTGTCGGCCTGCTTCGGATCCCGCTGCTCCGGTGTCGTGTCGTGTTATGGCACCCTGTCTACCATATAAAGGTCCAGTTTAGACTTTATTACCGTAGGGAACCTCATCGTTAGTCATTATTCACAGTCATTAGTGAGATATCCGGTCTGCAGTGAAGTCTTTGAGCTTCTTCTGTGCAGGCCGATGAATAGAAAACATCTTCTTGATCTTTTCCTGCTTTATAGCTTGTCAGTCTGTCATGTCAGGGATTGTGTTCGTGCTGCAGTTTTGCAAGTCAAACATCATTTGTGTCTTCTAAATAAACACGATTTGGACAAACAATGGGACTTGACACGTCGCCTCTGGCTGGTACCTGCAGCCGTCGCTCCGTGAAAGGAACTCGTGCTTGTTTTGAGAGGAACAAAGGTGCGGGGCAGGTAGATTCAGTACAGCAAAGGTGTTCTTACTGAAACACAACCTGTCATTACGAGGTTTTGATTCTAATGCACTCTGCTGAGATGAATTATGATTGATTTGTTGAATCTGGCACCTTGGAAGCGTGTTTGGCGTCTATCGTGTGCAGACAGATCAAAACCGAATAGTTTTTAGATGTGCTAAACCTGTTCTCTTTAAAGTATTCAGAAAATTAACACACACAAACTACTATCATATGGCCAGAGGTATTTGGACACCTGATGATGAGCTTGTTCCAATCTTTTCATGAGTTTAAATTATGCCTGTGGGAATTTGTGTCCATTCAGTCAGAAGAGCAAAGTTTTCTATATGGTCACCTTCCTCTGTGATGCATTCGTCCCATTGCCGTACCATTTTAATAACCATCACATGGAAATCTTCTTTTAGCATCCTTCTTAAAGCTTCTTTGAGCATCCAGGCGGACCTCAGACGGAGCTAAATCCGGACTGTAAGCTTTCTCAGACACGACCGATGCTTTATACCTAGACATAAAAGGGCTGAGATCTTTTTAAAAGATCCGGCAGGACGGACCCGAGTACGATCCACATCTCAGAGAACAGAATTTGAAGGACTTGCTGGTTAAGTCCTGGTACTACACATGACAGGACTTCTTCATACGCCTCGCCAGTTAATGCGCCGCTTTAGGAATCCCAAGTCACATTTAATTTTGCATTTTATTATGCTTCTTGGTTCTAAAGACATCAAATGAATAGTTTGCACAGCAACGTTTGCAGCAGGTACGAACTTGATCCTGATTTATCAGATCATTACCTGAGGTCAGATCAGATATCGATGAGACTCGGGCGTGTGTGAATGTGCAGGCATACTTTTCTGATCGTAATATAAGTGATCTTTACGTGATGCCGGACCCACTTTGTTTGAATATCCTCATCCTGCTCCTCGTCCTGGATATATCACCGCTGTAGCTCTTGATAGCTGATGTTGAAAGCGAGATGCGACGGTCTGATTACAGCTTTCGTGTGTGCTGAGTAAACAAGCTCGGTAAACAGATAGAATTTCGGCTCAGGATGTGTTGGAGCGTCCTGATTACGTAACACGACAAAACACTCGGGGCGCATTCACGAGGTACCAGGTCGAGATCGTTTCTTATTAGGGTTTGGCTTCTGCTGAGGTTCCTTCTAGTGAGATGCGTGCGTGAAGAAGCAAACAAAGCTTAACGTGACTGTACTACAACAACAAGCGAAGAAATTCATTAACGGAGATGATGAGAAGTTCTTCTTCTTTTAGCACATTAAATCCTATAAAGCTTTTATTTTTTACAATAAGTGTTTTGGACTCTCAGGAGTTCTCAGATCTTCTGACATTTCGGCTCCTGGTTTTGCCCCTTCTTATGTTAATCAGGTTGCTTGTGATTTATAAATAACCAAGGTTGTGTTATCTAGAAATAACAAATGTCTAATACCAAGTACCTGTGCTATGTGAGCACTGGCATGAACTTCTGTTGACATTTGCAAACACTGTTCTCTTTAAAAGAAAGAAAAAAGGGACGTGCTTTGACGTCTTCTTGTGAAAGGGACATGCCCTCGTCTTGCAATCAGTCCGTCTTACTAGGAATCCTTTAAATCGGAGAATGTGGTTTGGACGGATAGCTCGCGAAGTCTCTGAGCTTCCTCTGAATTTTGATTGTTGTTTTTGAAGGCCTGTCAGAACCTGGCCAGAACTAGAACAGAGAAATTGAAATAGATATGAACGATGAATGATTTTTTTTACTAGACTCTTTAATGAGACTTGATTGCTCTGTGAGTCACGAGTCGCGTTCAGACACACCCGGGGCATCGGTGCCAGCTTTACTAAGCTTTATTAAGTCTGTGCACAGTCGAGGGGGCATGTTCTTTACCCCCGGCTTCCAAACACTGACCATTTACGTACACGCTGGGTGGGTTTTGTATGCAGGTTTTTATGATTCAGAAAAGAGTCGATACGAATCGGTACACATTGATTCATCCTGGTGATTCTTTTAAGATGAATCCATATTTACTTTGAACAGCGGGGGGCGCCGATGCTGTTTTTTAAGTCACAGAAACAGTTAAAGGGAACTTTGTTAAGTTAATAACGAAAGATTTCATGTTGAGGAATCGTGAACCCAGTATCGTGTATGAGTGTATCGTTACATCCCTACAATTAACTCATCCAGTCACAGTTACCGCTGGTCTTCATAACCATTCCTAGTGTGTAGGACCTAAAGTTGGCTTACAACATGATTAATCTCTTAGAAATATATAACCAGCCTCCGTGTGCTTAAGCTGTGTGAGCTAGAAACACCACTAAGGAGCTGATTTAGATTATTTGAACACAATCAGGAGTAAATCTATGTATGGCAGGCGGTGTACATCTGTATGTGTGTGTATGTTTAAGTAAGAATGTATTTTTCTTCTCTATGCAGCGTACGAAAGAAAAGGAGCACGGCAAACTCAACCCCCGACCTGGCAAGGTGAGTTCCTTCAGCCTTTTATTCACGCTCATCCATAAACACACACCTGGATCTGCAGTTCAAATCAAACTGTAATTATTTTAACATTTTAGCTGGTAATAAAACTCATAGTCGTGTGTATTGAGCACGTTAAAATAACTATTACTTGTTATTATGCACTATATATTACACATCAGAACATCTACTAATCACAAAGAACCTACAGTACCTGTAAAAATACATTATAAGTAATAAATATATATAACCCTCATCGTCAAGGAGGAAATATGTTAATGTAATCAGGTAATTCACGTAAATTAAAACGTGAATAGTTGCAAAATTGTTGCTTTTATGACGTTATAAATATTTTCATTATTTTGTATTAACAGGAATTGAGAACTTTTTAAAGGCTTAACAAGTAAACATCTATAATAATCTGAATTTAGATGGTATTGTTAGTAGTAACGTTTACTTGTTAAGCTTTTAAAGTAATGTAATATTTTTGCTGTGTATTGTTGAGGTCAGTTTGGTCCCCTCAACCCTGGAACCTGGTCATGTCTTTACCCCACAGTACCTTCCTGTCCAGGTTTAGATTGTAGGATTCATTTTGTCTGTCTTTTGGTAGATGTTTATATACAACCGGCCGGGGCGGGAGGGCCAGAGAATCGAGGTTCGAGGAGATGTGGTGGACGCCACAAACTGGAAATTTCCTGAAGACGGCATCTCCATTAGAGTGGTCCGAGGAGGGTGAGGAACTAATCACACACTCGAACACTCACTCACTTTCCTAAGCGCTTATCCAAATATGGTCACGGGGCTTTAAATAAGTCCAAGGCACACAGAAACACCCTGAAAATTAAAAATTGAGTGTTTCCAGTTAACCTGACTGCACGTTTTTGTACTCTGAGATCATATATTGAAATGAAAATGTATCCGTATCCTCTCGCTGCAGCTGGGTGTTGTATGAAAAGCCGGACTTTAAAGGACAGAAGATTGCTCTGGACGAGGGAGACAACGAGATCAAATATCCGTTCGGCCCTCAGGAGAACGATCTCGGGAACATGCTGAACGGGACACACGAAGACGGAGAAGAACCTGAACCTGCAGAACCCAGAGGCTTCGTGATTGGATCTCTGCGCCGAGCGGTCAGGGTACGACTTACGTCCACACAGCGAAGCCGCAGAGTAAAAGTACGACGAGTGGCCGTACCTGTGCGGTGACATGACGTTAATCTTTCAGGACTACAGCGTTCCGGAGATCTGCCTGTTCCCTGAGGAGAACGCCGAGGGAAAGAAGGTGGTGTTCAGAGACACGTCTGACGACGCCCGGATCTACGGCTTCCCCATTAGAGCCAATTCTATCATCATTAACGCCGGACTGTGAGTAAAATCAATCTAAACTTTATTTACATTAAATAATGAAGCTTTTCAGGAAAACAGAAAGAAATCAGACAAGAACCATGCAACATATGGCTGAAAGTATGTGGACACCCTGGTAATCAATCAGCTTGGATGTTTTAGCCACACTCAGCGTAGTATAGAATAAATTTTGAGTTTAGACTTATAGTATTGAAGCACTTCTTCTCATGATCAGCATCACTGCAAAGTAATATAAACGTAGAATAAATAATGTGATAATAATAATAATCTAATAGCTCAAGAATGAAATGATATGGGACAGCATGTAACCACTTTATATTCACATTCGTCACGTGTCATTTATCCTCAGGTGGCTAGTATTTGCTGAGCCGTTCTTCCAGGGCGTCCCGCGAGTGCTGGAGGTCGGAGGCTTTACGAACCCAGCTGCCTGGGGCGTCACACATCCCTACGTCGGCTCCCTACATCCTCTTAAGATAGTGAGTGGATCTGACACTCTGTATAATGTTTCATAAGAAGAAGCGCTTTCGGAAGCAGGCAGAAGTTTCTCCACAAGGGGGCACTGTGGTTGTTGGTTGTTGTTCTTGCTTTAGTGCTGAAATACTACATTACCGGGATATTAAGGCTAATCCAGTACTTTCGGATTTGTTTGATTTTATTTTAGAGAGAGCCGACGGTGGAGCGACCAAATGAGCCCAAAGTAAGATACACCGCCGCTTATAAAACAAAACGTGCGTGTGTGTGTGTGTGTGTGTGTGTTAGGGTGTAGGTGTGACGTACAGTGTTGTTGCTTTGATTTTTAGCTTGTGATCTATGAAAAGCCGTACTTCACCGGGAAAAGCCGAGACATCTACACCAACATGAGGGATTTCATTTCAAGGAAGGACCGCCAACAGACGACATTCATGTACAGCGTCGGATCAGTTAAGGTCATCGGTGGCATGTGAGTGTGTGTGCGTGTGTGTGTGTGTGTGTGATTTTTTGTGTATTGCTCCACACAACACTTAGTAGTAAACACAAATTCAATACTACATTTAAAGTTTACTTTCACTGTGTTATACATGATGATATGTTTTCTCAGATGGGTTGGCTATGAGAAGGAGGGTTTCCGTGGGCATCAGTACCTGCTGGAGGAAGGCGAGTACCAAGACTGGCGCACTTGGGGGGGCTGCGACGCTGAACTGCGCTCGGTCCGCGTCATCCGAACTGTGAGTGATACGTTTAACTACAGTACTAATGCATAGGATGGTTAAACCTCTGCATATAATCCAAACAGCTGGTAAAACCACTGTAAATTAACACCACTGGTAATAAACCTGTATATATATACGCACCGTGATGACTGAACCTCAGTGAATTATGGGAAACATGAGGTAGATCGATAAAACCACGTCATACTAAACTAAAGGTTTATAAAGATGACTCAGGATTGGATGCGTTACTTCCTTATGTGCAGGACCTAAGCCAGCCCATGCTGGAGATGTTTGAGATGTCACATGACGATGAGGAGCTGGATGAAGAGCGGAGGCTTGACGTGACCGAGGCCATCCCTGACGTAGAGCTGGTGGATTTTCGGCCGGTCACTCGTTCCATCCACGTGCTGAGCGGAGCGTGAGCGATAACGTCCCGTACATTTCATTACAAACCCTGAACACAGAGCTAAAGACGCTCGAAACGAAGAGTCCTGTCTGTCTGCTTCTCAGGTGGATCGCCTACTCTCACGTGGACTTCTCAGGAAGCCAGTACATTCTGGAGAAAGGATTCTACAGCAACTGTGCTGACTGGGGCGCCGGCGACAACCGCATCTGCTCCGTCCAGCCAATCCTACCAGTAAAGAAATAAAAACTATTTTTTATTTGACTCAACGCTGTATCATTCACGACCATAACAAAGATCAGTGCTTTTACCATTGAGATCAAAGCTAGAGGGAAATGTTCAACAGCATTACTGTTGAGATTACTCCCTCTGCTGGCAAAAGCAGTGGAAATTCAATCATATTGAACGATATAAACAGATGTGGCATCACTTTAACCTTACTATTTATAAATCTAGTAGAGCACTGAACACTTCTCTTTCTTACAGGCTCTGACTGACGGGCTGGGTTTTCAGAGTGAGGTTAGTTGCTTTGTTTTGATTTTTTTGTGTGGGGTTTTTCCCTGTATAATTACGTCTACATTACTCATTTCTGTTCCTGTGGGCTCGTCTTTATCTGTAGCTGCTGCTCTATTCTGAGCCGGACTTCCAGGGTACGTGTCAGATGCACTGTGAGAAGGAAGCCTCCCTGCCTGACAGACGTCCGGTCCAGTCCTGCAGAGTCGTGGGAGGAAGGTGGGCGCATGTGGTCCTACATCACTCGTGTTAACTCGGACCATGATCCATAAAGGGAGCGTCTGATAGCATTCACATTATGATGATGAAAATTAACCCTGATCACAATGAAAGAAAACCCTGGAAAGGGTGCCGATCTCTCTCGGGGCTCCAGCCCCCCATGACAGGTCCAGTCACGTCTGTGTAGACTCCTGGCCAGACGACAGCAAAGCTAAGATTCGAACCTGGATCTTTGCGGTGGTGGGCTAGAAAATAGAGCTTCTAAATGTTACAGAACATCCGTCATATGATGAAAACAGGTGCATTTCAATTCATTAAAGTACATTGTACTGAAGTGTAGACGGCCATGGAACTGACCTGGCCAGAATAACTCCGATAGTGAATGAATGAATGAATCAGTAGATGCATGTACTGTGGTATGTGCATGCTAATTACAGCTTTGTTTTTGTCTTTTTTTGTTAGTTGGGTGCTTTATGATGACACAAGCTTCGAGGGAAACCAGTATGTTTTAGCAGAAGGTGATTACGCGAATCTCACCAGTATGGGATGCTCCGATACGTGTGTCCTGCGTTCTGTTAAACCCGTGCCAATCGTAAGTATGAGTTCTTTTCTAGGGCAGTTTTGTCTTTAATAAAATTGTTGTGATACTGGCTTGGTCGGTAGCGCTGTCTCGTAGCTATAAGAAGTCTTGGGTTGATTCCCAGTCCTTTCTGTTTGGAGTGTTTGTGCTTTTATGTTATATGTGACAGGATTTGTGGGGGGGTTTTTTCCCCAGACGTTTACAATCCCGTCCGTCTCTATGTACGGCCTGGAGTGTTTCGAGGGTCGAAGTGTCACCTTGGATAATGAGGTGTCCAGCATGATGGAAAAAGGGTTAAACCCCCACTTCCTGTCGGTCAAGGTCAACTCTGGCTAGTAAGTCTGTCTGGGCTCAATCGTTACCAGAATATGTAAAAGTTTCACTCCGCCTGTGTGTCTTGTGTGTAAATATCAAGCCAATGTCATTTTTTTTGTCCCCCAGCTGGGTGTTATGTGAACACAGCAACTACAGAGGGCGCCAATTCCTCCTGGATCCCATCGAGATCACAAATTGGCCCAAATTCAGCTCGCTTGACTCAATCGGATCCCTGTACCCAGTCCGAGAGGTGAGTATCAGATACCAGACCATTCAGACTGTGTTCCTGCCCTCAGTCTTTAGTAATATAGGATTACCGTTCACTTCCCGGTCAAACGCTCACCATACAATAATAAGCTGCAATATGTAATATATCACAGTATTTATGGTTACATGTACTATATTCACAATAAATCAAACGTACACTATCATTTAAAAACGGAAATAAAGATAGCTATAAATACAGTA
>JAYDZG010000023.1:13373420-13383962 GCA_034509265.1 Microcambeva bendego
GCATATTAAACATTTCCTCTGTGTGTGTGACTGCAGAAGAAGCGACTTTTCCGGATCCGCTATAAAGAGAGCGGTCACTACATGTCAGTCCAGGGTGGAGTGGACGCCATGAAGACAGGCCGGGTGGTGGCATCCGAAGACGTAGAGGGCTCGAGCGATGTCTGGTTCTATGAAGAAGGCCTCATCAAGAACAAGGTCTGTCTGATTTGATTCGTTATTAAAATGTAAATCACAGGAACACACCAGTTATTACACAGACACACGAACAATGACTGAATCATGCTGACTCTCTCTCTCTCTCTCTCTCTCTACCTCTCTCTCTCTCTCTCTCTCGCTCTCTCTCCAGTTGGCACAGTCGATGAGTCTGCAGGTAATAGGAAACGTGGAATTCGGAGCAAAGGTGGTGCTGTGGTCAGAAACTCGTACGCCCATTCAGACGTGGAGCGCCCAGTTGAGCGGCACCATCTCCAGCCTCACCTTCCCAGGCCTGGTGCTCGACGTCAAGGGTAAGAGTGATGGCAGATTCGAAGGGGTTTTTATGAAACAAAGTTTAGTACATAGCAGTGATGGCAAAACAACCAAACACTTGTGCTTAAATGGGCACAAATTCCCTCAGAAGGGTGGTTTGAAGGTTTAATGGCTAATATAAAGGTCAGTCTAATTAACTAGCATTCGGTTGTGATATGGGGCATCCAACAAGGTCGGGTATCCAAATACTTCTGGCTATATGTTGTCAATGTATGTAAGTATGTATGTATGTAATGTTTTATTATAGAGGTAACAGTGGAATATTTTGCAGGATTTTGTGCCCGTTCGGACCAAAGATTATTTCAGTCAACATTCCAATTCACCTCAACACCTTCTTATTCACTCTCTGTTCGCTTTCCAGGTGGGAAAACATACGACAAGGAGCATGTCATTGTCTGCAGTGCGTCTGAAGAAAGTCTCTCTCCGCTGTGGGAGATCGAGCTGCTCTAAGCCTCGCCCTATTTATCTCATCCATCCCCGCCCTGATTCCACCTTCTCGATATCGTGAACGATCTGATTTTAGCTTACACACCGTAATCAGCTATTGACCGGCAGTGATTTCCATGCTAAGGTTTGTTTTTACAGTAATACTGGACATCAGTACTACTCCAACTCAAATTAAAGGTCTCGAGGACTAAAATTCATCGTATTTCTTTAGATTAAACTTATGGTGTGGTATCTGAAACAAGCACATATTAACTTATTAAGACGTTTTATCAAGCCTTCACCCAACACTGATTAAGGATGGACAAAGAAATATCAGACACGTTCTGCAATTACATATGATGTGTTTAGGATGGACTTTGACAGAAATGCAAAGCCAGTTTTATTGTTTAACTTCTAAATGTGATTTGAATGCTGGAGACACTTGCATTAATACGACTATACTTGGAGTCTGTAGTGTTTTTTTTTTTTACATATTTGTATATGTTTGTATATTATACTGCTAATTTCACCCTGAGGTGTTTCTACAAAGTATTAATTTGCTCTAGTCTCTTTATAAACATTCATTAAATGAACCGAGATAAATCAGTCTGTAACTTTTATATATTCGAAGCGCTTTGTGAATTATTCCATACCAGGGAGCGGCTCTGAATTTTATAAGTAAAGGTTCATTTTACAGAAGTCTCGCTTATTTATTTATTTATTATTTTCTGATGGACTCAAACCAGCTTCTGCAGTACCAGCACAGCTCGGACTGGGATGTGGAAGCAGTAACGTCGCACCAGAGCTCTTGTTTGTTATTAGATTTCCAAGTATGGACAATTAATAAGTCAGAATTAAGAGATGGAAGATTATAAAACTCTTCTGAATGATTTCTTCCAATCTAAAGGCAGTATTAGCAGGCTAACGAGTTCACCTTGCTTCAGCCACACCCTGATTACACCTGCAGTTATTCCTCGACCCTGCATCTTATTAATATTATCTTAATATTATCTAATTGACTCGTTAATTACATAAATAACAATCTTATACTTCCGGCTTCAACGTTGCATGTGGAAGTTTACTAGCTTAGCATTTCGGCTAGTGACCAAAAAGCCCCGTGGATCTTGTCAGGTCTTTAATTGTAATCCACTCAAGACGTAAATCAAGACACACAATAATATTCTCAACGATTATTAACTAAATCTTCCTAAATAAATGGTAGATAAGCCAGAAAATGTTTGCTATACGAAGGTGAGTGAAAAGTGCACACAGGTAACCACTAGAGGGCGACAACGAGCACAATAATCCATAACCTGTTGAGCGCTGGTTCTCAAACTGCTATAAACACCACTGATGTATATTATTATAATAAATCCAGGAGTTTAACCGGATTATATAAATCATAAAGAGGTTTTCGTGTTTTTTTATTCAAATATATATATACAGACACACAATAGCAGTACAAAGACTGAACACACCTAACTCTGAGTTTGAATGTTATCTGATTAGGTCAAAGTAAATACACCAGCAGGTGCTCAGCAGATGTAAAAACTCCTTTATAATCGCCAGAAAAGCTTCATTACTGATGGAAGGTAGTTGAGAAAATCATTTCCTATTTTAAAAGATTTGTTTGACACTTTTTTTTGACTCGCTGCTTCACATGCTCTTTCTGAAGGATTATTCTTTGCAGTTTTGATCATTATTGAACCATCTAAGCAATATGATTGCATGTGTGCAACGATGGTCATGTCTGTGTCTTTACACCTTTGTCATGAATGAATGAAAACAGGAATAATAATATTAATAATAATATTAATAATAATAATAATAATAATAATAATAATAATAATAATATTAACTAGGGGTGGGAAGGGAGGTGGGAAATTGTTTTAATAATATGTACCGCTCTTATAGAGGGCATAATAACTCTTATAGAGTGTGCAGCGCTGTCGCCTCACAGCGAGAAGGTTCTGAGTTCGATCCCCGGGTGGGCCGATCTGGGTCCTTTCTGTGTGGCGTTTGCATGTTCTCCACGTGTCTGTGTGGATTTCCTCCGGGTACTCCGGTTTCCTCCCACAGTCCAAAGACAAGGGGGTTGATTTGAGACACTTAATTGTCCCACCATCCAGGGTGTTACCGTGTGCCTTGCGCCCGTTGAAGAGCTGGGATAGGCTCCAGCACCCCTACAGACCCTGATTAGGATAAGGGATTAAAAACAATGAACTGAACTGAACTGATTTAAGGTCCACATGTACATGACAATTATTTTTCTTTTATTTATTGAACAAACATGAAGTAATAATTTTTGTAATCATGTGTTGTTTCTAAATTTGCATGTGGAATGTTAGAGGCCAGGTCACACCCTTATAGATATCAGATCTGAGAAAGGTGTTGGCTCATGTTCTCATGCAAGAAAACTCAATTGTTTCAACTATCAGACCGTTGGAAAGCGTCCCACCTTACAGATAAAGAAATACACTGATCGCTAATCTGTGACACAGAACACAAACGCGGGCACTTCCTCCTGACATTCTGTACTCACTGTGTTTAGATTTTGAGATGTTGAGCAGCACTAAAGGAGAACTTTATCAGTTTAATAGGTAACCATAAAACACAATGATGAATATTGACTGTGAGTTATTTATAACAACCGCATACAATTGATTTAAAAGAATGACGAAACGTCACGGTGATACTCTGACATTTCAGATTTATGAACTATAACATTGAGCTGATCTTCCTTCACAGGTATTAAAGCATCTTCTGTTCTAGAAAAGCATTTTAATAGATTTGGGAACATGGCTGCAGAAATTTACAGTATTTTAATTATGCTACAAGGCATTGGTAAGATTTGCCAGTTGGACACTTGGCATTTTAAAGGACATTTCTGAAATGTCGCAACTGATAATTGAAATGCACACTTTGTGGAATATCTCTAGATGGAACAACATCAGTTAGAGCCTCACATATCTTTAATGAAGATGATAAATCAATCTTGAGTGTTAATTCTCACACCAGGTTGTGTCAATCTACCCAAATCTTATCCAGAGCCCAAAGTCATGGGCCAAATCTATCAGGGAAAAGTTCTAAAATATTTATGGCATGATGGGAACACTGACAGATTCCAACATTGCTGTTATGTGGAATATTTTACGTCAGAATATTGGAAGAAATATCTTGCCAGGGTCTTGCCGAAGGCTCCATTTCAACACAAAGAAAATTGTCAAATATATTTATGCTTTATGAAAGGTGAATTTAGACCTTTCAAACATTTCAGCCAATGAGAAAGAGCAAGATTGGGTTTTTTTTTTTTGCCAGAAACGTGTTTTACGTGGATGAGATCAGGTGACTGATGAACTGATAAATTCATCTTTAGTCTCATCTCTGATCGTCATACCTGCCAGTGACACCAGCGACCAAGACGGGTAAGTCTGTACTTAATATATTCTTATTAATGTATATATAGACATACATTAATTATATATTTTTATGAAGGTATGGATGTATGTATGGATGGATGTATGTATGTATGTATGTATGTATGTATGTATCTGTATATTTTATTCTTCTCATCTGATTGGGTGTAAAATATCACTTCTATTAGTAAATAAGTAAATGTAGTGATAACTTTTATAACTTTTATGAATATTTTCTCTATATATCCAATGTGAATAATCCACATTATTAGTTATTGTTGTACCTGTGTAACATACACACTAATATTTCTCATTTAATGTTTTCATTTTAATTCAACAATTTTTATTGTTGAATTAAACTTCAGATTCATTTTGACAGTATTTGGTATGTCAGGAATCTCCCGTGTGTGTGTGTGTGTGTGTGTTACAGGTGGGTGGTCACGCATTCTAACCTCTACTGAATGGCACTGACCGTGACGGTGAGTTTCTATCACAGGTGTGATGCGTTCCTTTTGTGTAAAAGATCATGATCAGAACTAAAAGCAATTTTATACACATTTTACAATAATTGCACAAATAAACTTAATCTACTTGATTGACGTATATGATCGATATATTTATTATTTAATTTTCTGCTCCACGTAAGATGTTCTGGGGGACGCTTGGATCTGTTCGTCCATTTCCAGCATTCCGTCCTGAGAGAGACGTCGCTGATTTAAAAGCTGCCCTGGAGAAAAAAGGTAAATAAAGATAAACTCCTGCATCCTAATATCTTTTAATCTAACAGAGTTTGAAATGTGTTGTCAATTTCAATCCTGATTCCGAGGGCCTTAAACACAAGATGTAATTGGGAACCACCTGAATAATTCTAAATATAAGAAAATATTTCCTCAGTGCTTCACTGTGTTGTAATTGCATTTTATACAGAATTAAAAATATCGACCTATCTTCTCTTCCTTAAGATGTGAGCACGTTGGTGAGGATCCTGACCAACCGCAGCAACGAACAGAGACAGATCCTCACTCAGACCTACCAGAGTCTCACCAAACAGGTTATCTCTTATCTCAGGTCAAGCAACGTCTCATGGTCAGCATCTGTCTGCAATAGTGTGTGTGTGTGTGTGTGTGTGTGTGTGTGTGTGTGCGCGTGTGTATTACAGGACCTAAGAGCCAGTCTAAAGAAGGTGCTATCCGGGGATTTAAAGGCTCTTATTCTTGCTCTGATGATGACTCCAGATCAGTTCGAGGCTCGTCGTCTTCAGCAAGCCATGGAGGTGAAGGACTGACCTTAAATACTACAGTATATGATATGAAGAGGGTAAAATCATATAACATAGTGTTAAAAAACACCCTATAATGTAAACTTTCGACCTCATTTCATTTGTACCTTTGTGGCTTGTCCCTTTACAATTAGTGGGAATGTTCCACGACTATCTGTGATCACCACATGTTGTTTTTTTCTGCCCATAAGGATTTGATCTTTCTTAAAGCCAGTCGGGTCTATACGCTGCGAATATAATCTGCATTTAACACATAAATAATGATAAACCTCAGTTAGCTCAATGTTTACCATATCCCTCGCTGTCACATGCACATCTATCATGACATTTCCATTGCTGTACACATTTCTGTGATGCTGTCAATGTTTCTAATGTTTTGGTCTGTTCATAAGATGATGCAGTATGTGTGTGTGTGGGTGTGTGTGTGTGTGTACAGGGTCTTGGCACTGATGAAGAGACTCTTCTGGAGATCTTATGTACAAGGACACCAGCACGGCTTTCTAACATCAGATCTGCCTACAGTAAAGGTTTGGAGAAACGATCCAGCAATACAAGAAACTGTAGATTAAATTTTAATGATTGTGGGGTTTTTTTATCATTCGTTGAGCAACAGCATGACGTGCGCACCTGTGTTATTTCACAATCTACATAACGAGAACCATTAAAAGTGTAAACGCTGAACAGAAACGATCGTTTTGTTTCTAGCTCCTGTCTCAGCATGAGCAAACACACCTCCCGCATGGTGTAATCATTTGATATGAATGTTATTTCAGAATGTCAGCGAGATCTGGAGAAAGACTTGGCCGGTGAAAGCAGTGGAGATTTCACCAAGCTGCTTGTGGCTCTGCTGAAGGTAGTGTGGGGAAATAAAAACAGCTCTACGGAGTGTGTGCAGTGCAATTAAACAATCAGCACTCATTCTCTACTCGATCCAGTATTACAGTGAATTATATAAAGAGTGTAAACAGAATAAGTCCTTACACACCCACCACACATAACATTACGAGTACAGACAGGTGAAGTGCAGAACACCAATCATCTCTTCATCATGGCAC
The DNA here is from genome assembly GCA_034509265.1 of Microcambeva bendego. Taxonomy (NCBI): domain Eukaryota; kingdom Metazoa; phylum Chordata; class Actinopteri; order Siluriformes; family Trichomycteridae; genus Microcambeva; species Microcambeva bendego. The sequence goes on from JAYDZG010000023.1 coordinate 13,380,125, forward strand.
CCGTTAGTGGGTGGGATATATTACCCAGCAAGTGAACGTTAATCCTCAAAGTTGATGAGCAACGAATTGTGGTGGCTCTTTTGGCATGTTCCCAGTCTGCAGGGGTCAGTATCCATGTAACATGGACCCAAAAACCCGTAAACCGGCGGCAGGGTCATGGGTGCCCAAGGCTCAGTGATGCACATGTGGTTAGATCCTACAGATTAATGCTGCTTCTGATAGAGAGGAGTCAGAATACACAGTGCAGCACCGTTACAGCTGTGAGCGGCGTTTGGCAGCCAAAGGAGGGCCTGGACAATATTAGAAAGGTTGTCAAAATGTTATAATAAGGTTGTCATAATGTTATGTTGTGAGTCGAGGTCCAACAAACATATTTTTCTTCTGTATAGGACATTTTAACATTGTGATATTGTCCAACACAATACAAAATACCATTCTATAATTCTAACATAGTATAGTACTGCATTCAGAGAGCCGACAGGTGCCCTTGAGCAAGGAACCTAACCTCTTACTGCTCCCCGGGCACCGTGGCTAGGGCTGCTCACCGCTCCGGGCCCGTGTGCTCACTGCCCCCTAGTGTTCACTGGTGTGTGTGTGAGTGTTTCACTAAAATGGTGAAAAGAGTATTGTAATCAATAATCATCAATCAAATGATACAAAAAATCAATAAAACCTATTTTTTTTAGAAAGAGTACGTGGCTGGTGTTCTGGACCAGGATGTTGCGGTAAGTCCTCAGAAAACCCCACTTAACTGGACTTTACTGGAGAAGTATTCACACACTATTTCCGTCTTACAGGTTTTATGTGAAGAGCTTAAAAACAAGAAGGCCAGCGCAGATCCGTGGATCCAGGTCCTGACAACAAGAGACCCGAGCCATCTGAGAAACGGTACTGTGTGTGTTTGTAAGATAGGTGCTATCGACCATCCGGGCTCCCACGCAAACACATTTGGCTGAAGGATGAAGGGGAATTTTCAATGGATGGTAGTGAATGGCTCCGTGCACACAATACTTCACTCTGTACTTGTACCTGGCAGGTGAAATGAAGCGCTCAGTGGCTTCCCGTACCCCAGAGGGTCATGTGACAGTCTGTGACTTACCTTGATTGTGGAGAAATAGATGAAGGAATAAATAAATGATTGTACAAATGTAATTGTTAATCACTGTTACTTCAAGCACCATATTCAAACTTACTTCAAACACTGTGTGCAATCTAAATGTTCTCGTGCTGTATTGATTTGGTGTGATGATGTTTCAGTGCTGATTCATGTGGAAGCTGAGAGAGGACAGCCAGTCACCACAGATTTAGAGAAAAGATTTGGTGGACTCCTCAGTGGAGATCTGAAACTGGGCTTACAGACTCTCGGTGAGCTTCCTATGTGTAAAACTGTGAACAAATGAGACCCGCCGGCTGCTTATCGTCAGATCACCTCATACTTTTGACCGTGTAGTGCTTATTTTAGATCTCTGATGCATAATTTTAAAATGTCTTGTCTTTTTGCAGTGCGATGTATCGAGAACCCTAATCTCTACCTTGCACGGAGGGTTCAGTCTGGGAAAGTAAGCTTTATTTTATATTCACCGTGGGAATAACGTTGTGGTGAAAGTCAGTGACATGTTCAGCAGTGTTGTTAGGAAGAGGAAATGTGCACTAACGTAAAAAAAAAAACAACCGTGCCATGTGAAAGTGCATGAAAAAAATCTCTAGTCTGTGATTATAAACATATAATAATTTCTAACCGCATAGTATGCGTTCCTAACAAAGAGGCCGTTGTGTCTGAACAGTATTTAAATAGCCCAACAACACTGCTGCACCTAATACTAATATTACCATGTCAATACAATGTGGGCATCATCTGGTCAGTCGGGGTCCTGTGATGTTCCTTTTTGATTGATTGAATGAGTACAGGTGGTGACCAGGTGTACAGAACAACAGATATTTCCTATACCCTTGTAGTCCGTGTTTACCGTACGTGTGGCCTATAAAATAATCGATAAATATGTACAACAATGATGTGTACATATGAGTTTAAAATAATGAATTCAGTATTTGCTATTGTTTAGAGCTCGGTGATTCAGGGACTGATGATCGCTCACAGTGAGGAGGACCTGCTGCCAATTCGAGTAGAGTACAAGAAGGAAAAAGGGCGCTCCCTTTACACCACTTTACAGGTAGCTCTGGTTTGGCATTGCAGTAAAATCTCTGTCGCTGAAGTATGTGGGGTGTTCTTTATACCTAGTCGTTGAGGGAACATCTATCAGTGCTCTCTTAGTGCCGGTCCCAAGCCTGGATAAATAAGCAGGTTGGAAACCTGTGCAGACGAATGATCCCCTCTGGCGCCCCCTAATGGGAGCATCTATTTCTGATGTTTACTAATACACCTTGATCATTTTTGGAATAAACAAATAAATAAAACAAGTAATTCTTTCTACAGGAGCAGTTTAAGGGGGATCTGCAGCAGGCTTTGCTCGCTGTGTGTCGTTCTGAAGACTGAGGCCACATGAAAAACAATTATTATTATTATTATTATTATTATTATTATTATTATTATTATTATTTGCAAAGAAACTTGTAAAGAAAATGTGTTGCATTCAATTGTATGGACTTTGCTAAATGAGACTACAGATCGGATTTAATACACTTTATACACTATAATCCCAAACGTATTTGGAAGCTTGACTATAAGTTTGTTGGATATTCTCCTTTTTGCTTTTTCTTCTGAGGATGCTTCTTATAAGACTTTGTAAGTATATCTGAGGGAATTTGTGCCCAAACGCATTTGCCAGCCGTTCATCCGTCGATGCTACTTAAAGAACGTGAAGCTCTTTAGATGTTTAACCAGGGTTAACATTCTAATCTTTTACTGTGATGTTTATAATAATGTGGCACCATGCAGTGTTCCAACAGCTATAAATCGTGGTGTGTGTGTTTTTAGTTTTTATTTTAATTTGGCCGTTCAGACAGTCGGGTGTATTCCTGTGTATGCGGGCACCAAGAAGTCTCTGCCAAAGCATCAGTAATAACACAATTATTAATAATTAATTCTGTTATCTGTATACATGATAAATACCGGTATGTAAGTATCAGGAACAGAAAGATTTAAAAATACCAGAATAAACACTAGATGCTATAGGGTTATTTTATTATATTACTGTAGACACACGGTGTAAAACATTCTCTTGATAGCTAGCGAGTAAATCTAATCAACATGAGATTATTTATCCTAATAGTGTTTAAATGGTAGTGATTTACAGCTACTGAGATACATTTAAACTCATCTCTGATGCATTTGTAAAGTAAGTTAAACATTATATTTTACACTCTGGTGCTGTTGGTTAAATGGAGGCCTCAGAGAACTTGATGATCCTCACTTGTGGTCACTGTCATGGGAGATTGAAAGTCTTCAGTTCTGATCATTTACTGCTACGTGATCTGAATAAAGTAATTATTATTATTATTATTATTGCTCAGTGTTCAGTTCCACAGCAGGATCAGGAGGGCCGGTAGCACACAGATTATTAATGCAGCCCTGGCGTCTGGACTGCTGGATGGTTTTGTGGTGGATGGTGATGGCTTCATGTCTGTGGGAGAGGCTTTTGATTTGGAGCTAGATGATTCAGTGGTAGATGATTCAGAGTCAGATGGCTTTTTGGTGGTTGATTCAGAGTCAGATGGCTTTTTGGTGGTAGATGATTCAGAGTCAGATGGCTTTTTGGTAGTTGATTCAGAGTCAGATGGCTTTTTGGTGGTTGATTCAGAGTCAGATGGCTTTTTGGTGGTTGATTCAGAATCAGATGGCTTTTTGGTGGTTGATTCAGAGTCAGATGGCTTTTTGGTG
>JAYDZG010000023.1:13408732-13421166 GCA_034509265.1 Microcambeva bendego
ACATGCAAACTCCACACAGAAAGGACCGAGATCGCCCCACCAGGGGATCGAACCCAGAACCTTCTTGCTACACACTAAGCCACCGTCCCACCTTAGTAAATGTAGACTAGACTTAATAACCCAAATATTATACGATACACCCATCAAAGCTAAAATAAAAAATCGTTTTATATATAATCTGATATAAAATCCATCTGCACTATGTGGTATCAGAAATAAATCTCATTATAAAGTGCATTCATTATAAATATATAAAGATCAATGTGTGTGTGTAAATCAGCTTAAACAGAAGGATAGACAACAAGATCTCGAGGACCTTTAGGAAGGTCAATGTTAATTTATCACTGAACTGTACCTGCTCATCATCATCTCGGGGTATATGAAGGAACCAGCACACGTTCCTCAGGCACATGTTGTGTTCGCTGAAGTAAAACCAGCAGTACTGGTGGGAAGGAGACTGACAAACCGAAAGGAGATCAGAACCTGGCGTCCATTCCTGCTGAAACGTTTTAGGCTCGGGTTACTCACGGACGACGGTAAGGGTCTGACCACGCTGACGTCCTTCCCAGCCATGGTACGAACTGCACACAGAGCACGACGTTACACGCATGACGTTACACGCATGACGTCTCTCATGAAGAGAACCACGCAAAAGTATAAAGTTCACGTATCTGGGATAGACCCGATTAAAATAAAAATCACGTAATGCCACTAATCTTCTGTATGTGAGAACGAATTATTATTATTATTAAACCCCCAGGACCAGTAAAACCCAATAACATGGTAGCGTGTAGTCGCTTTACAGCACATTTTGCCGAGCCGGGACAGAACCTAAACACACTAAACCTCTGAGAATATTTAAAGCCTTGGTACCTTGGTTGCGCGAATCCACCACCACCAGCCTGTCGGCGCTGTTATTGACACTCAGGTCCGATTCGGCGGCCCTTTTAACCGGGTTGTTATTGCGGTCCATGAGATTCTGGAGGAGCACACGTCGGCCCGTGTGAGTACGAGCATTTGTGCGTTGCAGCTCATAATTCAGAATGTAGAATTCTGCACTGACGTGTTCTTGGACTATTGGTCTCACCGGACGGCAGGTCCTGGAGGGGACCGTCTGACTTTCGGCATCTTTAAGTTCGTTCTCTTTCCCTGTAAAAAAAAAAGCTTTAAGTACTAACAAAGGTTCTCCGGAACTTGTCATCTAGGAGTCACAATGGGGATTAATAATTACAAACCTGTGCAATAGTCTTCCCGATTCACTAAGCTCAGGTCATCAGGAGTTGTCTTGGAGCTAAAGGATAAATAAAAAATAAATAAATATATACATACATTCAAATAATTAGATATAGATATGCCTCAAAAGTACGCACCCCTGTGAGCCCAAGTCCCAGACTATCTGGAGTCTTCTCGGTGTCGTCTCCGTCTGAAAGCTCACCTTCTTCCCCCCGTGGGCCGAAACTGGACTGTTCCTGGGGGCTAAACTTCCCGCCCCTTCCACGCCGATCCCTCCGAAGAGATCAGGGTCGTCTTGAATGACGTCGAGCACGATCGCGTCCTCCTCGTACGCTCGCACCACATCCAGATGCCAGCCGTCGAACCCGGAGCTCTCGGGAGCGATCCCGGCCGTCTCGTCTCCGCCCAGCGGCTCAGGAAGACCCAGGCTACCGGCGTCGTCTTCATCGCTGAAATCGGAGGATGAAGAGGGGAGGTCTTCACCGCTCGAAGGGTCCGCGAGGTCCCATTTTGCTTCCGCGGTGCCTTTCAAAGGAGGTCCGGGGTCTGAGATTTTGGGTTTTGAACGAGCTAGGCCGGTCGCATCATCGGGAGCATCGGAGTCTGTTCCAAGTCCGTCGGTCGATGAAGTAGGCGGGTTTGGCTCATCTACTGAGGAGACCATCGTGGTCTGTGGTTCAAGACTGGACGTCGAGGTCACATCTGCGGAGGAAACTTTTTCAGCATCCAGGCTTTGCGGTTCTGACTCTTCAAGAGGAGACGGGATATCCTCAAAGATTCTCAACTCGCGACAGCGCTTCTCAGTATGAAGGGTTTGGTGGTGTGGAAGGTCTCGATGTGCCTTCTCAAGCGTTTGAGCATCTGCTTCCATTTCCTTCTTGTTCAGACTCAAGTCTTTAGGAGTTTCCTCGAAGTCCTTCCTCATACTGGTCCAGGTCTGCATGTCACTCGAATCCGCCGGGACATGGAGAGATTCAGATGTGCTCTGGAATTCCAGCGAGTCTTGCATCTGTCCGTCATGATTCTGCACCGATACTCTTCGGTTGCATGATTTGAGGCCTTCAAGACTCTCATCGCTTTCAGCGTCGTGTTTGCTCCTCTCCGGAAGCTCTCGATATTCTGAGATAAGTTGCCCCAGGAAATTCGGATCGCCGGTGTTCATGTCATTAAGTCGGGGAGCTTTAGGAGAGTCTCTTGTGTTCTTCACGGTTGTGCAGTTAGATGTTTCGCCGAGTCCAGTTTCCATGGTCCGCCGTTCCGTACGATGGAGAACTGTCGAGGTCACGTCTTCACGAGATTCATCCCGGACTTGCTTTTTCGGGCATCCTTTAGCATCTCTCGAAGCCTCCTCAAGCACTGTAGAGTGTTTTCCCTCTAGGCTGTCGTGAAGCACCCCACTGCCACTTGACTCAAGAACTTTACAACCTTCTGAAGTGTTTCTTTCACCGGTTGCAGAAATCTCAACCCAACGAGGGCCACCACGGACTGATGACAATTCACCAGGAGGTCCGCGCCTGGGAAAGGGCCAAGACGTGTACGTACGGGCACACGATGAGAGGCGCGATGCTTTAAAGCCGGTGGTTCTCTGACATGAAGAATCGCGAGAGTCCTCTTCTTCATCTGAGCTCTCACTCGCAGAGCCCACCACAGATTGTTCTACAACATTTCGTTTTTGAGATCGCATCCTGTCTGTAATATCGAGATCTTTAAGCATTTTCTTCATTTTTTCGACTGTCTGCTCAGAGGGGCAGTTTGGGATGTCATAGTCTTGCATCGTCTCACTTGGTTTCGGAGGCTGCATCACCTTTCGGTTCTTTTGATCGCCATTGCTTTCGTTGATGGGCTTCAGACCTTGAACGCTGCCTCTCTGTACGCTGCATTCAGACGTGGTTGTGAGACAGGTTTGCACGTTTCTGACCACGTTTTTGGTAGTCCCAACGGTCACGTTGCAAAAAAGGCCGTCACCAACTGGCAGAGCAGCTCTGGCGAGATTTTTACTTCTCAGAGCATCGTTTGGAGCTTCGTCAAGTGAAACACAGCTTGTGGGCATCTTAGTCTTTCTTAGGTGTTTTACAGCCATAAGGCTTTTCCCAGCACTCTGTCTCGTCGTGCTCTCAGACGCTATGCAGTCTCGGTCGTCACCGAGCTCGTGTTCGGCGCCCACCGAGGTCACCCAACACGTACCGGAGCCTACTGAGGAGATTTCTTCAGGAGGTCCGTGTCTGGGAAAGGGCCAAGCGCAGGAAGTCCGAGCGCTGGAGAAGCACGACAGAGCTTCGTACTCGCTGGTTCTCCGGCAGGAAACGGAATCAGTCGGGCTTCCTTCTTCATCTGAGCTTCCACTCACTCCAGCATCTTGCGTGGAGTCCGCTTCTTCGACCACAGGATCGTTCCGGGACCGCGAAGAGCCGACGCCGTCGCGGTCAGAGACACGCCGTGATAGACGAACACATCGCCCAGACCCCAGAGCTTCAGAGGCTCCTGCTGAGAGTCTAATCGCTTTGCCGTCAGGAATTCGCGTGACATTATTTGCCTCCGTGTCCGAGACACGCTCGTCGACAGAAGCTCCCGACGCTCCCGGCGCTCCATCACCTGAAGAGAGAGACGCAGAGCGATTGGTTGGAGTACACACCTCCCAGGATGGCCCAACAGTCCACTTCTCATTGCACCCATCACCGTGGCACGTGAAGGACTTGAATTCTCCCTTTAAGCCTTTCACCCTTTCGCTTTTCCTGTTCTGCTGCACCGGCAAAATGCACGAGAAGTCACTTGTGCTGATATTAAACTCACGAGCAACATCACGCAGTATCACCTTGGGGTATTTCGTCAACACCACGTTCGTTGTTTGACGACAAACTTGCGCCCTTTTTATCTTTCTCGGCCTCCCCGGCAGCCTCGATTTGGGGTTTTTGTAACGGGCTGGGCCTCTTGATCTGGGTTTATTTTCACGAGCTACCTTTTTACTGGCGGGAGGGGTATATTTTACGTCGCCGCACAAGGCACAGCATGAATTTTTAACGGATCGCTTGCGGGGTCTACCCAAGCGTCTTCTCAGGCCAGCTTTTCCACTACAATCTGGAATGAAACAGACAGCCATGGAGAAAAGAGCTGAGAAATGTAACCGGCTCCATGAAATCATACCGGGATGGAAGACAGACACCAATTAAACACATTAATAAACACCTTATAAATATCAAAACACTATAAAGCTCGAATTATTTATGCTCAGTCACTGCGAAAAACATGCTAAGAATTTTATACAAAGCTCAAGGGCCTAACAGAGACTGGACACGGGATTGAACCAGCGACCTTCTGATTACTGGTCCAGTACCGTAGCCACTATGCTATTCAATTCAATTGCCTCGAACAACTGAAAACCGGATCAGCTGTTATTAAATCCGTGATTTATTTAGATGAAGTTTATTTTTAATTTTATATTCTATGCAGTATAAATGTCAATTGTAGCAGGTGCAGCAGCATTGTTGGTATTAATGGCACTCCAGTCAAAACATGAAGGCCTATGTGTGCCCTGCTGAGTAATAAATAAGGTCCACGGTGGTACTGTAAGTGTGTCACGTAGTAGTTATCAAAACACCATCAAGATCTTGTCTGGTCTTACTTGGCAGACGTTGAGCGTCTCGGCCAGCCTTCTTACGAGGCTGTGCAGGTGATCTCCCAGGATTCCCTTCTGCGTCTCTCCGACCCTGATCACTTTCTGGCGCTGTACGGTCGTCTCGGGTGATATAACGGGACACCGTAGAGAAGACGCCCGGGGTGGACACAGACTTCTCACCGGAGAAACTCGGAGCAAGCCGCATGTGGCATCGGATCTGTTTGTGCTCTTGGGTCACTGAGGCATGATGGGTATCGGGCCGGTCATGACCTGTCTGGACTTGAGGGGTGACCGCTGCGTTTGCTGATTCCGTCTCTGGTGGATCTGCGGCGGTGCGCAATGATGATGATGATGATGATGATGGTGGTGGTTCATCAATAGTGTTGTTGTTCGGGTCTGGACCTGCTTCCTCTGGCTTTGAAGTATCCATGCCAGACATGATATTGATTGGATCAGACACCTGGAGACTGGTGCTACCAACCCTCCGTCGTTTGGGCACCGGGCCTTCAGTTTTAAACGCATTTCGATTTAGTTTGATCCGGGTACTTGATTGCATCGTCAACAACGAACGGAACCGAACTGACGTCCGTATCAATAAAAATTATAACTTAACTCAACCACAGGGTTTACCTAAACTGGCTATTCTTGCATCCCACTTCTTTCTTCTTTTAACCTATCTAAAGTGAGTCTGACTAATAAATTAACTTTATTTTACACCCAAACCTGGTCACAAGTGGTCGGACCAATTAAAGATGTTGTCTGCAAGGTTTGCGCATGCGCACAACCACTCTGGATCAATTTGTTTGTACAAGTTTAAGTAGAAACAAAAACTTAGAAAATAAACTTCTCCCCGTCATAACTAAGTCAAACTCACCAAATCCTGAGCTTGAATGCTTTTTATTCGTGTAAAGTCGAATAAAGTACCTACTTTAAGATCTGGCTAGTCCGACAGGGTTCCTTAAGCAGCCAATTTCAGTTAGCTTAGCAAAGAAATATCGTATTTTTTTTACGATACGACAGTGACGTTTTTAAATCAACACGCTTTAATTATATACAAAAGTTTGTAAAGAATAGAGAAATAAATGTAATAAAACTTGATATTCGCTTCGCTGTGTTACGACAAACCTCGATTGGTTTAATTAGAGATTATGCACGTGTGTTGTATCTCTGCGCATGCGCGGTGCCATACAACGTACCAAAGTATCAGTCGATTATTGATAGCAAAATGAAGATTGTTTACAAAATTGTTTACAAAAAAAGGCCTAAATAAATTAAAGTTACATTGAAACAAACTAACACTAAAGCCGATTTATTTCTTAATTACAATGTGGGATTCCGTACCGTGTCTGTGAGTCATTTAAATTTATTCAGATCACTGTTAGGAATCGATTCTCAAACGACTCCTGATTCAGAAGAAATTGCCTTGTGCAGCTCATAGTTTTCAGTTCTCTTCAAGATGTCTTAACAAATCACGTTGAACACACATGATAAGACTTGATTTTTAGGATTTACAGTCTATTTTCAGGTAATGATTACTTCATAAATCTGAAAGACGACTTTAATACGACTTTACATGTATACCACTGGATGTCAGCATTTTCTTTCCTTTAAAATGCTTCTTCAATAAGGGCGATCAGGAAAAAAACACGTTTTAAATGAATATGTAGCTATGGCAGTCTGTCATTTTCATAAGTTCAGACTTTTGGAACAATGAAATATTTATATAAATGTATCAATTAATTAAACTTAAGAAACTTCATCAGCATTTAAGACAATGCAGGACTGTATCTTGCACACACTTTGGACTGTGGGATGTCAAGGTCAGTGTAAAAAGTTCATATCAGTGGCCAACTCTTGTATTCTTATGGTCTTCATTGAATGATTAGATTCTTATTTAATAATACTGAAGAGGGAAAATATATCTACTTTATGCAACTCACCTAGCTTGAGACAGGCTCAATTGGGGCAGCAGGGCTTCCTGACCTTTGTTTCATCAGTCAAGCAGCAGGCAGGGAGAGGATAAATTTGAACAATATTAGAGAACAAATTGAGTCTTTCTGGTAGTGTGTCATTCTGGGTCAGCTTGCACTCGACTCAAGTAGGTCAGTGCTCACAAATTGGAAACTCCTGCAGTCATGGCCAGATGATTAAACCATCTTGGATGGCAAGGCTCAAAGCGTCAGTGGGTCCTGAGCATGCTGGCAAGATCTGGCTTACTTCATCAGTTCCATGAAATGAATTAATCACGTCATGTTATCTAACTAATAAGAACAGTAACAGTGCATTAGTAACATGATATGGCTTTGATTCTCATTTACAGTCACTGTCTGTAAGGTGTTGGGCATTTCCATGCATTCTTAAAAAATACAAAAGATGATACCATGGTCTGCATCAGAATGGAGCAGTTTGTAGTATAGATTCGTGGAAAAAATGAGCAGCAGTTAATATAACCAATGGTTTCAAAGCTTTTGGTTTTGGAGGTAGATTTATTTGCTACCCCATAATATCATATTAACATTTCCTCACATTTGAAAGAAGCTGCTACCTTGTAAAATGTGCTCAGGGGAGACAGTGGCCGTGTTTACTCGGTAGGCACCAAGTACTCAGTATGAGGAAAAATAGCTGTAGGGAAGAAATAATTATCGGATTTACAGTTACTGCATGTAGAAATTTCAGCAGACAGAAAATCGAACATCAGGACTGAGAGCCGCTCGTATGTTTTAAATCTGCCAGATGAGTTTGGCTCGATGTCTTGTCAGAGCTGTAACAAATTACCTTTCACTCTAGTGCGAAGCTGTTGGAACCGACCAAGCAGGTAAAATTGTATCTATTCTTTATTCTTAGCCTGTGTGGCACTAACCGAGCTCCCTGGGAGGCACTTCTGCCTTTAGGTGACCATGTTTGAGAATATTACCCTGTGACAACAACCTGTGTGCCATAAAAACAAATCAAGAGGGGATTAGAAATAGAGCCATATACACGGTCCTCACATATCTAATAAAATACAATTCCCCAGCGCTCATATTATTATTATTATTATTAAACCCATTAAATAATCTTTTGAAGGTTTAAATAGAAGTCGCACTGTTTGGCTTCACATGCAACACACTTGTACTTGTCATGTTTGCTTCAGAATTTAAAATAGAATAACAATTCTATCAAAAATCAGCTTTTTTTACTGCAATGAGATGCCGCTCCCACCTAGTGGTGAGAGGAAGCAATAACACCTAATCTAAAGGTTCCAGGTCACACAAGTTCCAAGTTGACCAAGTCTCTTACACACACACACACACACACACACACAGTTTTTATTAGCTCAGGTTGTCTGCAGGTCTTTGGAGAGGAAAGGGGATTAGTTAAAGTAGTTAACTAAAGAAAGTAGTTATCATGTTTCTTATGTTTATGAACTGTCGAAATTAAAGTACAATTAAAAATATATATTACTACACCCAAGTTTTATTGCTAACAGGTTCACATTCAACATTATTTCTTTAGATACAGTGTCATTTTAACTTATTTATTATAACATGTTGAACGGATGGTGTTTGAGAACGTTTGTGTGTGTGTGTGTGTGTGTGTGTGTGTTTAAATATATTGTGGTCCTCTGGGCTTTAATGCAAGTGGCAATTTGTCACGACAAACCCAGAGGCAACCGCATCAAATATTTATAAAGCATTGCATTAAAAATGTAAAGCTTTGTACAACACGGCATCTGTTGTGTTTGCTCAGGTGTAGCATCCTCAACAGAACACTTCTTCTGCCTGTTTTAATCCTGGGATGCTTATCAGGTTAATAAATTCATAAATCCGTAATGGTTTTACTGACTGAATGCCATGCAAATGAATAATCAGCTGATGAGCACAGACATAATTCACATTAACACTTATTACGTTCCCTTTTCTTTCCTTCTGCAGTGGATGCTGGAATATTTGAAATGGAAATCCTTCAATGCTCACGGACGCACCGGTTTATCCTGTGGACCCTAATTGAAACCTAAGGGACACTCGTTGACGCACATTGTCAAGACACTTGAACTTGTGAATAAAAAGATGAGAAGAAAGAAAAAAAGCCAGACAGTCTATTGTGCATTGTGAGGAACGACTCTTTTAATCAGTGTCAGCTAAAAAGACTTCAGAACTTACCAATGACTGAGATTGTTGCATGAAAAAGTATTACGCAACACCGGCTTATGAACAGTCTACACAGACTCAAACCTAATGAAGAAGACCGGGGACTGACGATTGGGCCAGACCAAGTTAGAAGACCTGCAAGAGCTTTCTCCCTCCCAGCATGACAGAGCACCAGCAAACCCGGTTACGAACTGCGTTTCTCGTTAACTGACATCCTTACTTCGTGAGAATCGAAGAGTGAGTAGTAAAACCCGAGAAAGACAAACATATGGGTGATTTCATGCGTCCTATTGAAAAACAGAAAGCATATGGAAGCTTCAAACTAATCCTGGCACACGAGACACCGCAGCCACCCACCGAACCAGATGCGCCGATTCATCCACGATAAAGAAGCGCACCGTTCATCTACTTGAGCAGTAAGATCTCTTTCATTGCAGTCTCAGGACTTCAAATATTTCTGCAGCAGATTTCTGCCAAAAACCTTTTTATGATTAAAGTTTTGCTTTAACGGTTTTATTTTGCAGGAAAGTATAATCGCTCCGGTAAGATGATAAAATACATGGCACAGCGTGTAGCTCAGTCACCTCTCAGCCAGAAGGACCCGGCTTTGATTCCCTGGCCAGCCTTTCTGGACAGAGTTTGCATGTTCACCATTGCATCTGTGCTCCAGTGCAGTCAGGCCAACGCTGCTGTGTGTGTGTGTGTTTGTGTGTGTGTGTGAGAGAGAGAGAGAGCCCTGTGATGGACTGGCGACCTGTCCAGGGTGTTTCCTACCTTTTACCCACAGCAGGGAATTAAGTTACTGCAGTTAATAACAGGAGTAATAAAGCACTTATATAAAAATATGCCTCTGACCTCTCAGCAACCATTAATGAAAGTTCTAGCATGACTGTAAGAACGATGCTTGTGTGAGGCTCACTTATTTTGAAATGGGATGTCCGACAAGCTCATGGTCCGTTGTCCAAATACTTCTGGCCATGTAGTGTTCATATGTTCGCACCTTCATATGTTCCATAGCTTTCACTTCCAGTAGAACGTCAGTAGATGCCTTCGTTAAACGTCGATGCATTAAGCCTCCATATGAGACGATGCAATTAACCTCAACGAATAAAGTCTCAGGTTCAGAATGCTGTTATAAGGTCTGCTGGGTAATCGGTGCTTCCTGGAACAGGTGATCTATTAAAGGAATACCGTGGAGGAGAAATTAATCAAATAATATGATACAATGATCCTCATTTCTGTATAAAATGGTTCTCGGTTCATCTCACCAGCACTAATCTTTCATTCTCCTAATTTAGCTCGAGCGCCCTTGTTGTGTGCTTAGCAATAATCTTTGATATTCAGCCATCATATAAGAGCAAATAATAGCAACTGCACGTTGCACGTGGCGGACAGGAACAGGTCTTTATGACGACAGCGACATCCTAAAGAATCGATGAGCGATGGGTTCGCCAGATCGGTGTTTCACGCCCGTTTGGGTAGCAAACAAAGCTATTATTGATTAAGCAATTAACGAGTTTGCTTTTCTGACTGTATCGGTCGGGACATGAAGAGCACAGTGATTAGTTCACGCTGTACTAAAGTCTGACGTGAGCACATGTCCATTAAAAAAGATGCTGTCCTTTCTGTTACACTTTCATTCATCGCTGTATCCTGACCAGGGTCACGGGAAAGTAGTACATTCCAGCAACACCTGATCCTTAAGGCCACGACAGAGCATCTTCCTGAAGGATAATACCTCCTTCACCGTGTTTTACATTATGGATGTGGACGTGAGCGCCAGATCAGTTGAACTACACTTATGACAACAAGAACAGGTCCCAGTTTCCATGTGTGTGTGTGTGTGTGTGTGTTAAATGAACTGATACTAAGGAATAGCTCCCTTCGGTTATAAAGAGCAAATAAAATCGCTATTGCCGGGGTGTTTTCGGTGTGTGTTTGTCCATCAGACTCCCTGTGGACTCGCTGTGCCTCGCCTGAGCGAGCACTAATTTTATTAAAGCTCTATAACTTTTGTGGACAGACCAGCTAACGTCGAAAGCTGCTGGTCTCATTTTCTGTTTCCCCCCTGAGGGTGGACCGACTGTTCTTTATGCAGCATACATTACAGCTATCCAGAAGAGGGTATTTTCCATAATGAGACCGGTTGCACTGTTGATTTTCTCTGTGGTTCTGTGCTGCAGGTAACTCCCTTATCCTACATAAGGTGTGGATGATGAAAATGTGCACCGCTCGACTTTTGGCATGCTTTAGCGATTTGATTGTGCATGGATATAAATCTTCATCACTCTGCACTTAATCACCCATAATGACAAGGTGTTAACATGCTTTCCCTTTGCTCTGGCACTCCGAAATGTGCCGCATCTTGTTCCCTCTAATTATTATTGAGACGTCTGGGAGTCAACTGGAGTCCACTTGTTGCAGCTGAAACTGATTAAACTTTAACCGTTAAAGCGCATCTCTGGGTGTGTATGGACCCAAGAAATAAGCCATGAACTCCAGAGGATATCAAGGATATTAAATCATTTCCAAAGCTGTAAGTGTTCCAAAGAGCACAGCTGCCTCGATTCATTTAAAATGGAAGAAGCCTTGCTTGGCACGGCCGTCCCAGTGTGCACCGTCCGGACCAACTGGGTACCCAGACAAGAAGAACTTCAGTTAGGAAAGGTAAGAAAGAACCCGGTGGTTATTTTAAGAGCTCCAAATGGTGCACGAGGGTTGCAGAATAAATAACTGAGATAGCAAGAGTGGGACGCAGGACTAACCAGGCCATCAAAAGATGTAGAATGTAAGAAAATATAAAGAAATGTCTGTGGGTACGGCGGATAAGTTCCAGGCACTCCAGATGCAGCTTAATTAAATGTGTAGACGGAGGTACGAGTCCACATTACCAAGCCAAGGGACGTGCCATCTGCTGCTACCGCTGAGACATGCCAGACATGAAATATTCATAAATACACACAGGTCCGCAAATCCTCTTGAAAACGTGTGTGTTTAATTGCTAACAAGTGTAGCACCGCGCGCACACACACACACACAGTCTCCTTCACAGTCCAATTAGCGTGCAGACAATTCAGAGCTTGACCTCTCGGAGCGCCACCTCGACGTATTAGCTCGGAAACAAACGTGCCTGTTTCACAGCCCAGAGCTTCCACTTAACAGGGCCTGAATCTCCAACCGGTTATTAGAGCTCCAGCCACTTACCAACGTGAACCCAGAGGAGAGGAACTCGACTCGCCGCCCGTGTCCATCTCACACCATGTTAAGAGCTGCGTTAGTGAAACCTGATGGCCGATTCCGTGTCGGTGCTTAACAAAAGCTCACATTAAGTACACACTTAATAAAAGAGTGAACAGAATTATCAAGAGTAACAGCAGAAGTCACGGGGATGACAGGCTCTTGTTTATATGCAATACCAGATGCTAGCACAGGCAGGCCCAGTACTGAATCTTCACACA
>JAYDZG010000023.1:13929967-13943555 GCA_034509265.1 Microcambeva bendego
CGGCCCACCCGGGGATCGAACCCAGAACCTTCTCGCTGTGAGGCGACGGTGCTACACACTAAGCCACCGTGCCGCCCCGTGAACTTATATATTGGTGTGTATATGATATAATTGATGTTTAAACCTTGGTCACATCAGGTTTTTGTGTGTAAGGACAGTGTAAGTATGTTAATAATAATCAATGCCTATGATCTTCCCAGACACAATTCCAAGGTGTAAACGTGTTATTATAAACGTAATCCATAGTGGTAGAGGCGTCTAGTACTACAAACAATATTATTTTAAAATACATTAACTTTAAATTGCTGTACAAGTGTGGCCATGTGGTTTACATTCATTCTTTAATAAGAATAATTTATCCTCTACGTCAGGTGGGCTTGGGACTGGCTCTTCAATGCACAGGGTCCTAATGGCTAGGGTTGCGCCCAGCCGTAATGTGGCCCCACCAAGTTTCGAGCCGGAGAGTTCACACTCTCTGCGCTGGTGTGCTAACGGAAAATCCCGCCGCTCCAGTGCAAAAAAGTGCATAATAATATTAATTCATTTATGATAACGATTGAAATATATTAGGTTTGCTCTATAACGGGCATTAACTGCATCCACAATGTACCTGAGATGCATTTTATGTCACATGTTCGACACTTTTAATATTAAAAAGCGCTTTAAAATGAGCAGGCTCGTGTAAACGTGTGATGGATGTACATCCTCACTCGCACTGCTCATGTGTATCAAATATAAATCTGTTTTTGTGTTTCTGCAGAATATGTGGTACTGACCGAGCCGTTGGAGGACGACGTGGAGTCTGACAGTAACATAGCAAGCACAGCTCTGACATTCGTCTTTCTGTTCCTGTTCACTCTCCTGTACAGCATCGCCGCCACTGTCATCAAGGTAAAAACAAGAGAAACATAATAATATAATAATATAATAATATAATAGGAACAACATATCGTATCCATTTAGTTTTCTAAAGTCTTTACATTTGTAATTTCAGGTTAAATGAGTTTTGGACAGATCACCTTCTCCTGCCTGGTTCTTTATCATATTTGTTCATTGTTTTTTCTAAAACTTTAGATTTGTAAATACTTGTTCTTTTTACTGGAGCAAATAAAACTTTAATACACGCTATTAAATGTCTCGTGTGTCCTACCTAAAAAAACAAGTCGTTTTTTACCAGTAAAAGAAATAAGCTACTGTGCAGTTTAAAAAATACTATATATAACTATAACATATATATATAGTAATTAACTGTTAAAACTTCTAATTGTTAAAATTTAAAATCCAATAAAATGTCTGTGTGTCTAAAGTGCTCTTGTGTGTGTGTAATGATTCTTGTTTATTGTATTCACGAAGTGTCTTTGATTCTTACAGAGGATGGGACATTTCGATGAGAAAAGCGTGAAGAAAAACACTCGTTGCATAATATTGCACACACAGGGCTGCAGATGCTATAATGTCAGACGCAAATGAATCATTTCTTCCTGTGCAGCTGTGATTCTCTGGGTCTAAGGGACGCAGATGTCCTTTCACTTCTGCTTTTGTGGGGCATGAACGTTTATTTGTGGCCGGCTTGTTGCTTAAGTCTTCCGTCCGCTGTCTGCTTTGCTAACTGAAGCTTGTCCGGCACTTCCTCTCCTCTCTCACATCTACCGTATACAGCCAAAGATAAAACATAAGTGCACTGGACCCTCCGCTGACCAGACCACGTGTTGGTCGTGACATAGTTGTGTGTGTTGTAGTGATCATCACTGTATCATGCAAAACACCACCCAGGGTGTTCTGTGAGCGATAGATAAAGTGTAATGTGATGAATTTAGTGGTGCTATCGGCTGGCCTGGCGTCTACACAGTCGTGTCTTGTTATGTATGATGGAGAAAGGGATAAAGGGATATGATCAAAGCCCTGCGAGGGACCCTGTCCAAGATACTCCTGCCTTGTGTTTCGTGTTCCCTGGTGGAACCGGACCTGCCGCATCCTGACAAGAAAGGTTGTTGATGAAAATGAATGAATGAAGGGAGATGAGGTTGTGGTGTCATCTCATAATAAAACAGGCACAGGTGTAAGTTCTTGTGTTGGCACACACACACACACACACACACAGTTGATGATCGTATAAGACTGTAAATGAGCTTTTATCGCATTATTTACAAGGCTTATGGCATTAAAGCATTTTGTTTCTCCCATTGTTTACAGTTCCACGAGTGACTGAGCCCCATATCACCACTGCCATCATTAAAGAGGATGGAGACAACTTGAAGCTGATGTGTTTGTTGGATGGATTTTATCCCAATAAACTGAAGGTCGAGTGGCTCGAAGGCACCGAGTTGGTCAGTCACCAACCGGTCACAAAAATCTCCGCAAATGAAGGCGAGAACTCTTACACAGCCGTGAGTCAACTATCCATTGAGGAGCAACCATGGAACCAGGGCAAAGAGTTTACCTGTAAAGCAACACATGAGAGCAAGACCGTCAGTAAATCATCCAGCAAGTGCACAGGTCAGACAACCAAGCGTCCACTTACTTTTAGCTAAGCATTCCTCTACTATTACTCACTGACGATTTGTTTATTACTAATCACAGCTCATCCATCATCTGGTGCATCTCTGATCCGACTAGAGAAACCTCGTCTGGAATCTGTCCTGACAGGGTCAAGTGTTACAGCATCTTGTATTGTTTATAATGCGGCGGACACACAAGTATCGTGGTTGGAAAACGGACAGGTCAAAAAGAAAGGCACCACTGAACACAGAGATGCTCAGACCTTGGTTAGTAACCTGACCATGTCAACAGAGCGTTGGAATAAACTGCAAACCATAACATGCAGAGCTGAAAGTCCTTGTGTTCCCAAACTGGAGAAAACTTTTAACATTATAGGTGAGTCTTACAGAATCTGTAGTGGAAACATGAAGCCTCCGTGTTCTGCTTGTTACTCGAACCCTTGAACTGTCAAGCGGCACATTAAAAAAGGAGTCTGACATGCCACTAATCTTAATCACAGAGCCGGTGCAGAAAACTCCCACGGTGTTGATCAGGAGGATTCTTGAAGACGTATCAGGAGGAGAAAATGTAGTTTTAGAGTGTGTCGCCCGAGATCTACCTTCTGGCGAGCTCGCCATCAGCCTGCAGGTCGACGGTGCTTCGATTCTCAGAGTTCAGTACCTGAATCTGCCCGACGGTCTTCAGACGATCTGTGCACGATTTACTCTTCCCAGTTTCCTCCAAACTAAAGGCAAACGCTTCATCTGTCAGGTTCAGATAAGCCAGTCGCAACTATGGAATTCCAAGCTTACAGCAGATATCTTCGGTGAGGAATATTTCCATATGACATCATATATTTTTAGCAATTTGTGAGCACATAATACAAAGATTATTTCTGGTTTTCCAGATGATCCCTCCGTGGATCTTTTAGTGGTCGACAGTGCGGGTAAATCAGGCTCGGCAGAACAAAAACTTCTTTGCTCTGGAACAGGAATGAACCCAACGATCAGCTGGCTCCCTAATTCTGTGAGGAACGCTCGTTCTGAAAAAACAATGCAGGACGATGGGCGTGTGAGAGTGTTCAGTGAGCTACAGGTTCCACAGCAGGAGTGGAATAAAAAAGTGACGTTTACCTGTAAGGTTACCGATCGGAAAAACCCCGTCCAGAAAAGCACCAGTATTTGTGATGGTAATAAAACTGACGATCATCCCTCTAAAAAGCTAAGATAGTTTTGTTAGAATTGTCTGAGTAAATAAATGCTCACAACTAAAACTCTTTTTTTTATCTTCTAGTGACCCCAGTGTCTTCCCAGCTTGCACAGGTCTACCTGTTGGGTCCATCCCTCAGTGATATGAGATCAGCTGAGGTCTCTGTGACCTGCTTGCTTCTGGGATACAAGCTCAAGGACTTCTCAATTACTTGGAAAGTTGGTATGGAGTCCTATCAGAGGGCGACCACAGACGGCCCCAAGGACCATGCCAACGGAACGCAGAGTGTCCGGAGTACTTTAAAAGTAACTGCTGCACAGTGGAACGCGTATAAAGATGTTACCTGTGAGGTGCAGCACATCTGCTCCCAAAACAAGCAGAAGCAGGTCATTTCCAAAACTAAAAGTAAGTTTGCTTTACAATAAAACTGACCAGTGTTTTAGATTTCGTTATGTTAATTGGTATTATGTTACCCAGAATTATAATAAGAGGGCAAGGTTTTTCGGATGTTAGAGCATCCTAGGGGTGCAGTAAGAGGCAGGAGTTCCCCAAAATGTAGTGGAGGTCAGGAGCATCTACAATGAAAATAAAGGACCATGAGTACACCTGATGTATAAAAAGAACCAAAAGCATCTAAAAAGGTGAAAAAGTGCCAAATGAGTCCTAAAACATAGGACTGGACACCAGCATTCACAAACATAAAAGGGCTCAAAATCATGTCCATGCAGTAAGGGTCAGGATAATCCACAATCTTTTGGGGGGTTAGACTCCTTAAACCTATGAGCGATTAGGTCCCCTTGGGTAGAAATGCTCAGTCAAGAACAATCAGGACCTTTTCATTAAATTGTTTTTTTGTTTTTGTTTTATTTGGGATTTTAACATCATGTTTTACACTTTGGTTATTCATTACACACGTTTAATCAGAACACAGGTTATATACCTGGATTAAACCCCCATAGACACAGGGAGAACATGCTTTGAGGCGACAGTGCTACCCACCAAGCCGCCGTACCGCCCCTCTAAAAACTATAGAAACACAAATATTGTAAACTAAGACATGATCTGTGTCCCCAGACCTCAAACAACCTACGGTCCGAATTATTCAACCCAGTGACGAGGACCTGTCCCCTTCAGAGGGCGCCACTCTTCTTTGTCTGATCTCTGGGTTCCATCCTGCCGAGATCTTTGTGCACTGGAAGCTAAACCAGTTAAAGTTAGATGCTACTCAATATACCAACAGTCCCATGAGCAGTCACTCTGCAGGTCAGGACTATTTCATGTACAGCGCACTGACGTTACCTGAATCAAGGAGTGAAGGCGGAACTTATTCCTGTATAGTCAGCCATCAGTCCTCCGAAGAGCAGATCGTCCAAACAACCAACAACATTTATGGTGAGTAACAGAAAATATACACTATTTTATGTCTTACTGGTGTGATCATTCACTGAACATTACAAACAATAAAATCATACCAAAATACTCAATTTTCTATGTTCCTTGTTTTCAACCAGACTCTCAACGTAAATCTAAACCCACTGTAGAGGTGCTTCAAGGCCACGACAAGCTGGTATGTCTGGTGAGCAGTTACAGCCCATCAGCTATTAACATCACCTGGCTCATGAACGGCGGCTCAGTACAGCACGAGCACAACACCACCAGTCCCGCCAAAGGGCCCGACGGGAAATTCAGCGTTAAAAGCAGCCTGCATTTTTCTTTATCTCAATGGAGGCCTGGAGCTACGTACACGTGCAGCGTCAAGCACGTAACTGGCATAGAGAACAGCAGCCTTGCAAAAACAGGTGATTTTTGCTTTTGATTTAAGCTTCTGAGCGTCACAGCAAGTAGGACATGGCTTGCACACACATTTGGTACCAACTAAGTGATCCGGACCTTCTGAAAATTGAATGATGTCACTGTATTTGTTTGCCATTTTCTAGATATCGAACCACACTATGTTGTTGCACACCTAAGTAGCTCCTAGTAGCTCCTGTAGGGCAGTTGTTGTCACGGTTAGAGTACTAGACTAATAAAGTATATCAAAATGATATTTTACAAAGAATAATACATTTTTCCCAGACTACATGAGCATCGATTTGTGCTCATGGGCACCTGCGATGAATCTGGTCAGGTTCTTCCAGTGTTCATTTCTTCTTTTTATTTTACATTTTACAGAAGATTTAAGAGATGTTTTGTTCGTGGACGATAACAGTCCTGAAGGAGACGCTCAGGACTCGCCTGAGGAAACCTGGAACATGGCCTGTGCCTTTATTGGACTTTTTGTTGTCTCTCTGATCTATGGATGCGCGGTCACTCTGGTCAAAGTGAAGGTCGCATGATCCGCCATTTTGTTGTTGTTGTTGTTGTTGTTAGCTAATGTTTCACAGTCATGTGTATATGTCACTTTTCTTCAAATAAGAACGAATAAATAAAAATGCATTAAAAATAACCTCTTTGTGGATGTTTCATTGTGTAACACGCAGTATTTTTTTTATTTTTATTAATTTAGCCGAAATGTCCGACTTTTGTGCTGCTAACTCTGTAGCATTAAAATCCACTTGCAATTTGATCGTCCTTTTTCATCTTCAATAACTTATAGAAACGATAAATTATGATCATACGTTTTAATTTCTTATTTAACCAGAAGATGGAGGCACAGCACAAGAGGTATCACAACAACCTCAAGCGCTTAGCATTCACGAATCACCAGGGGCTTCTTTTAAAGTGAACACCTCCAAACTACAACTAAGTTTAACTTTTATTATATTAGTCTAAAATAAGTTCTGGGTCTTCACTGCCATTCCAAAACATTCTTCTCAAATAAGCTAATCTGAACACGAAGCTAATGAGCTAATGATATTTACATCATGATTTGATTTTACTTTGAGCTTAATCAACATATTGGGTGAAGATGTCCCTCATAATTCAGAAGATAAACCAAGTAAAACTATAAAAAATCACAACATTCAGGTGAGAAGCATTTCATTTAGCTTCACGTTAATTAAAAGCATATTCACATCTCTGGTCTTTAACTGGAAGCCTTATTAAGCCAAAAGTGTGTGTTTCACACACATCAATCCATGACTGAGTGTTTTTAGTCAATTATAATATATTATAATTGACTAAAAACACTCAGTCATGGATTGATGTGTGTGAAACACACACTTTTGGCTTAATAAGGCTTCCAGTTAAAGACCAGAGATGTGAATATGCTTTTAATTAACGTGAAGCTAAATGAAATGCTTCTCACCTGAATGTTGTGATTTTTTATAGTTTTACTTGGTTTATCTTCTGAATTATGAGGGACATCTTCACCCAATATGTTGATTAAGCTCAAAGTAAAATCAAATCATGATGTAAATATCATTAGCTCATTAGCTTCGTGTTCAGATTAGCTTATTTGAGAAGAATGTTTTGGAATGGCAGTGAAGACCCAGAACTTATTTTAGACTAATATAATAAAAGTTAAACTTAGTTGTAGTTTGGAGGTGTTCACTTTAAAAGAAGCCCCTGGTGATTCGTGAATGCTAAGCGCTTGAGGTTGTTGTGATACCTCTTGTGCTGTGCCTCCATCTTCTGGTTAAATAAGAAATTAAAACGTATGATCATAATTTATCGTTTCTATAAGTTATTGAAGATGAAAAAGGACGATCAAATTGCAAGTGGATTTTAATGCTACAGAGTTAGCAGCACAAAAGTCGGACATTTCGGCTAAATTAATAAAAATAAAAAAAATACTGCGTGTTACACAATGAAACATCCACAAAGAGGTTATTTTTAATGCATTTTTATTTATTCGTTCTTATTTGAAGAAAAGTGACATATACACATGACTGTGAAACATTAGCTAACAACAACAACAACAACAACAAAATGGCGGATCATGCGACCTTCACTTTGACCAGAGTGACCGCGCATCCATAGATCAGAGAGACAACAAAAAGTCCAATAAAGGCACAGGCCATGTTCCAGGTTTCCTCAGGCGAGTCCTGAGCGTCTCCTTCAGGACTGTTATCGTCCACGAACAAAACATCTCTTAAATCTTCTGTAAAATGTAAAATAAAAAGAAGAAATGAACACTGGAAGAACCTGACCAGATTCATCGCAGGTGCCCATGAGCACAAATCGATGCTCATGTAGTCTGGGAAAAATGTATTATTCTTTGTAAAATATCATTTTGATATACTTTATTAGTCTAGTACTCTAACCGTGACAACAACTGCCCTACAGGAGCTACTAGGAGCTACTTAGGTGTGCAACAACATAGTGTGGTTCGATATCTAGAAAATGGCAAACAAATACAGTGACATCATTCAATTTTCAGAAGGTCCGGATCACTTAGTTGGTACCAAATGTGTGTGCAAGCCATGTCCTACTTGCTGTGACGCTCAGAAGCTTAAATCAAAAGCAAAAATCACCTGTTTTTGCAAGGCTGCTGTTCTCTATGCCAGTTACGTGCTTGACGCTGCACGTGTACGTAGCTCCAGGCCTCCATTGAGATAAAGAAAAATGCAGGCTGCTTTTAACGCTGAATTTCCCGTCGGGCCCTTTGGCGGGA
The DNA here is from genome assembly GCA_034509265.1 of Microcambeva bendego. Lineage (NCBI taxonomy): Eukaryota > Metazoa > Chordata > Actinopteri > Siluriformes > Trichomycteridae > Microcambeva > Microcambeva bendego. The sequence continues at coordinate 13,938,210 of JAYDZG010000023.1, forward strand.
CTGGTGGTGTTGTGCTCGTGCTGTACTGAGCCGCCGTTCATGAGCCAGGTGATGTTAATAGCTGATGGGCTGTAACTGCTCACCAGACATACCAGCTTGTCGTGGCCTTGAAGCACCTCTACAGTGGGTTTAGATTTACGTTGAGAGTCTGGTTGAAAACAAGGAACATAGAAAATTGAGTATTTTGGTATGATTTTATTGTTTGTAATGTTCAGTGAATGATCACACCAGTAAGACATAAAATAGTGTATATTTTCTGTTACTCACCATAAATGTTGTTGGTTGTTTGGACGATCTGCTCTTCGGAGGACTGATGGCTGACTATACAGGAATAAGTTCCGCCTTCACTCCTTGATTCAGGTAACGTCAGTGCGCTGTACATGAAATAGTCCTGACCTGCAGAGTGACTGCTCATGGGACTGTTGGTATATTGAGTAGCATCTAACTTTAACTGGTTTAGCTTCCAGTGCACAAAGATCTCGGCAGGATGGAACCCAGAGATCAGACAAAGAAGAGTGGCGCCCTCTGAAGGGGACAGGTCCTCGTCACTGGGTTGAATAATTCGGACCGTAGGTTGTTTGAGGTCTGGGGACACAGATCATGTCTTAGTTTACAATATTTGTGTTTCTATAGTTTTTAGAGGGGCGGTACGGCGGCTTGGTGGGTAGCACTGTCGCCTCAAAGCATGTTCTCCCTGTGTCTATGGGGGTTTAATCCAGGTATATAACCTGTGTTCTGATTAAACGTGTGTAATGAATAACCAAAGTGTAAAACATGATGTTAAAATCCCAAATAAAACAAAAACAAAAAAACAATTTAATGAAAAGGTCCTGATTGTTCTTGACTGAGCATTTCTACCCAAGGGGACCTAATCGCTCATAGGTTTAAGGAGTCTAACCCCCCAAAAGATTGTGGATTATCCTGACCCTTACTGCATGGACATGATTTTGAGCCCTTTTATGTTTGTGAATGCTGGTGTCCAGTCCTATGTTTTAGGACTCATTTGGCACTTTTTCACCTTTTTAGATGCTTTTGGTTCTTTTTATACATCAGGTGTACTCATGGTCCTTTATTTTCATTGTAGATGCTCCTGACCTCCACTACATTTTGGGGAACTCCTGCCTCTTACTGCACCCCTAGGATGCTCTAACATCCGAAAAACCTTGCCCTCTTATTATAATTCTGGGTAACATAATACCAATTAACATAACGAAATCTAAAACACTGGTCAGTTTTATTGTAAAGCAAACTTACTTTTAGTTTTGGAAATGACCTGCTTCTGCTTGTTTTGGGAGCAGATGTGCTGCACCTCACAGGTAACATCTTTATACGCGTTCCACTGTGCAGCAGTTACTTTTAAAGTACTCCGGACACTCTGCGTTCCGTTGGCATGGTCCTTGGGGCCGTCTGTGGTCGCCCTCTGATAGGACTCCATACCAACTTTCCAAGTAATTGAGAAGTCCTTGAGCTTGTATCCCAGAAGCAAGCAGGTCACAGAGACCTCAGCTGATCTCATATCACTGAGGGATGGACCCAACAGGTAGACCTGTGCAAGCTGGGAAGACACTGGGGTCACTAGAAGATAAAAAAAAGAGTTTTAGTTGTGAGCATTTATTTACTCAGACAATTCTAACAAAACTATCTTAGCTTTTTAGAGGGATGATCGTCAGTTTTATTACCATCACAAATACTGGTGCTTTTCTGGACGGGGTTTTTCCGATCGGTAACCTTACAGGTAAACGTCACTTTTTTATTCCACTCCTGCTGTGGAACCTGTAGCTCACTGAACACTCTCACACGCCCATCGTCCTGCATTGTTTTTTCAGAACGAGCGTTCCTCACAGAATTAGGGAGCCAGCTGATCGTTGGGTTCATTCCTGTTCCAGAGCAAAGAAGTTTTTGTTCTGCCGAGCCTGATTTACCCGCACTGTCGACCACTAAAAGATCCACGGAGGGATCATCTGGAAAACCAGAAATAATCTTTGTATTATGTGCTCACAAATTGCTAAAAATATATGATGTCATATGGAAATATTCCTCACCGAAGATATCTGCTGTAAGCTTGGAATTCCATAGTTGCGACTGGCTTATCTGAACCTGACAGATGAAGCGTTTGCCTTTAGTTTGGAGGAAACTGGGAAGAGTAAATCGTGCACAGATCGTCTGAAGACCGTCGGGCAGATTCAGGTACTGAACTCTGAGAATCGAAGCACCGTCGACCTGCAGGCTGATGGCGAGCTCGCCAGAAGGTAGATCTCGGGCGACACACTCTAAAACTACATTTTCTCCTCCTGATACGTCTTCAAGAATCCTCCTGATCAACACCGTGGGAGTTTTCTGCACCGGCTCTGTGATTAAGATTAGTGGCATGTCAGACTCCTTTTTTAATGTGCCGCTTGACAGTTCAAGGGTTCGAGTAACAAGCAGAACACGGAGGCTTCATGTTTCCACTACAGATTCTGTAAGACTCACCTATAATGTTAAAAGTTTTCTCCAGTTTGGGAACACAAGGACTTTCAGCTCTGCATGTTATGGTTTGCAGTTTATTCCAACGCTCTGTTGACATGGTCAGGTTACTAACCAAGGTCTGAGCATCTCTGTGTTCAGTGGTGCCTTTCTTTTTGACCTGTCCGTTTTCCAACCACGATACTTGTGTGTCCGCCGCATTATAAACAATACAAGATGCTGTAACACTTGACCCTGTCAGGACAGATTCCAGACGAGGTTTCTCTAGTCGGATCAGAGATGCACCAGATGATGGATGAGCTGTGATTAGTAATAAACAAATCGTCAGTGAGTAATAGTAGAGGAATGCTTAGCTAAAAGTAAGTGGACGCTTGGTTGTCTGACCTGTGCACTTGCTGGATGATTTACTGACGGTCTTGCTCTCATGTGTTGCTTTACAGGTAAACTCTTTGCCCTGGTTCCATGGTTGCTCCTCAATGGATAGTTGACTCACGGCTGTGTAAGAGTTCTCGCCTTCATTTGCGGAGATTTTTGTGACCGGTTGGTGACTGACCAACTCGGTGCCTTCGAGCCACTCGACCTTCAGTTTATTGGGATAAAATCCATCCAACAAACACATCAGCTTCAAGTTGTCTCCATCCTCTTTAATGATGGCAGTGGTGATATGGGGCTCAGTCACTCGTGGAACTGTAAACAATGGGAGAAACAAAATGCTTTAATGCCATAAGCCTTGTAAATAATGCGATAAAAGCTCATTTACAGTCTTATACGATCATCAACTGTGTGTGTGTGTGTGTGTGTGTGCCAACACAAGAACTTACACCTGTGCCTGTTTTATTATGAGATGACACCACAACCTCATCTCCCTTCATTCATTCATTTTCATCAACAACCTTTCTTGTCAGGATGCGGCAGGTCCGGTTCCACCAGGGAACACGAAACACAAGGCAGGAGTATCTTGGACAGGGTCCCTCGCAGGGCTTTGATCATATCCCTTTATCCCTTTCTCCATCATACATAACAAGACACGACTGTGTAGACGCCAGGCCAGCCGATAGCACCACTAAATTCATCACATTACACTTTATCTATCGCTCACAGAACACCCTGGGTGGTGTTTTGCATGATACAGTGATGATCACTACAACACACACAACTATGTCACGACCAACACGTGGTCTGGTCAGCGGAGGGTCCAGTGCACTTATGTTTTATCTTTGGCTGTATACGGTAGATGTGAGAGAGGAGAGGAAGTGCCGGACAAGCTTCAGTTAGCAAAGCAGACAGCGGACGGAAGACTTAAGCAACAAGCCGGCCACAAATAAACGTTCATGCCCCACAAAAGCAGAAGTGAAAGGACATCTGCGTCCCTTAGACCCAGAGAATCACAGCTGCACAGGAAGAAATGATTCATTTGCGTCTGACATTATAGCATCTGCAGCCCTGTGTGTGCAATATTATGCAACGAGTGTTTTTCTTCACGCTTTTCTCATCGAAATGTCCCATCCTCTGTAAGAATCAAAGACACTTCGTGAATACAATAAACAAGAATCATTACACACACACAAGAGCACTTTAGACACACAGACATTTTATTGGATTTTAAATTTTAACAATTAGAAGTTTTAACAGTTAATTACTATATATATATGTTATAGTTATATATAGTATTTTTTAAACTGCACAGTAGCTTATTTCTTTTACTGGTAAAAAACGACTTGTTTTTTTAGGTAGGACACACGAGACATTTAATAGCGTGTATTAAAGTTTTATTTGCTCCAGTAAAAAGAACAAGTATTTACAAATCTAAAGTTTTAGAAAAAACAATGAACAAATATGATAAAGAACCAGGCAGGAGAAGGTGATCTGTCCAAAACTCATTTAACCTGAAATTACAAATGTAAAGACTTTAGAAAACTAAATGGATACGATATGTTGTTCCTATTATATTATTATATTATTATATTATTATGTTTCTCTTGTTTTTACCTTGATGACAGTGGCGGCGATGCTGTACAGGAGAGTGAACAGGAACAGAAAGACGAATGTCAGAGCTGTGCTTGCTATGTTACTGTCAGACTCCACGTCGTCCTCCAACGGCTCGGTCAGTACCACATATTCTGCAGAAACACAAAAACAGATTTATATTTGATACACATGAGCAGTGCGAGTGAGGATGTACATCCATCACACGTTTACACGAGCCTGCTCATTTTAAAGCGCTTTTTAATATTAAAAGTGTCGAACATGTGACATAAAATGCATCTCAGGTACATTGTGGATGCAGTTAATGCCCGTTATAGAGCAAACCTAATATATTTCAATCGTTATCATAAATGAATTAATATTATTATGCACTTTTTTGCACTGGAGCGGCGGGATTTTCCGTTAGCACACCAGCGCAGAGAGTGTGAACTCTCCGGCTCGAAACTTGGTGGGGCCACATTACGGCTGGGCGCAACCCTAGCCATTAGGACCCTGTGCATTGAAGAGCCAGTCCCAAGCCCACCTGACGTAGAGGATAAATTATTCTTATTAAAGAATGAATGTAAACCACATGGCCACACTTGTACAGCAATTTAAAGTTAATGTATTTTAAAATAATATTGTTTGTAGTACTAGACGCCTCTACCACTATGGATTACGTTTATAATAACACGTTTACACCTTGGAATTGTGTCTGGGAAGATCATAGGCATTGATTATTATTAACATACTTACACTGTCCTTACACACAAAAACCTGATGTGACCAAGGTTTAAACATCAATTATATCATATACACACCAATATATAAGTTCACGGGGCGGCACGGTGGCTTAGTGTGTAGCACCGTCGCCTCACAGCGAGAAGGTTCTGGGTTCGATCCCCGGGTGGGCCG
>JAYDZG010000024.1:653444-663495 GCA_034509265.1 Microcambeva bendego
TACTTTATACTTTTATGTGCCGTGGTGCGGAGACTAAAACACTCAAGTGTTAATATGTAAATTAGAAAACACACACACACACACACACACACACACACACACACACACACACACATTAGAGAACTGAGCTCAGGCCATAACAGGATTAGTGGCTGTTCCATTGGTGCAGTAACACTAAACACTAAAGTTACAGAACACTGAGACTGAAACACCATCTATTCCACACATGTAGGTGTTTATCTGGGTTTCATTCTGAACCTGGTCTGGGCTGGAGTAAGAGTTTGAGGTGGATGAATGAAGTCGCAGGAGGAGACAGGATGATGATGAGAGTCTCTTATTACTGCTTAGAAATTCATCCCTCGGTGCAATTTAACTTCAGTCCAATCATCCCGTTCTCTGGTTCTCCTTCAGCCGGGTTCAGTCCGGGTCACTTTTCACTCTCAGGGTTCCTGACCCGCGGATCCTCTGACCCGGTCCGGCGGTTTTCTGCTTGTTTTCTGTTTTCCTTCCAGTTCGGACTCGATGAACCTAATCAGGTGGAAAGTGAGGATGCGGAGGCATCGGAGGGGGAGCGTGGGGGTGGCGGGGGAGTTTTGGGTTCATGGGGACGGGGGGCAAAATAGGCCAATTGTTCAGCGGAGCCGTTCGAGCGGTGGAGTGGCTCGTTAATGAGAGCGCTCACGGTGCCGGGGGGGGGGGCGCCGTCGTTACATACCAATGACGATGACCCGAGCGAAACCAGGTCGGGCTTTAGGGGCGCATTTGTTTCCTTCTGAGGGGTGCGGGTACTTCCGGGCGCCGGCCGGATGACGCGGTGCAGACTGATCCTGGACGTCACAGACAGACGCCGGAGCGCCCGGCGGAAAACCCGAACGCCACAGAGAGCCCCCAAACAACCGCCCCCCCACGCCGACCGAGCACCCGTCCTGTTATTGTTGCACTTTATAAAGTAAATGAAACCTAGCGCACGCGGTGCTTTACGAGCGTCAGCGTTAAGTTAGCGGGACTGGACGCCGTTTGATTCTGAGACTCGTTCGTGTCGATTCTTTGACTCGCGACTGTTAGAAACTCTCGACACACTCAGAGATGCAGAAAGATAAAGCGGCTCTCCGCGGTGCATCGCTGAAGTGAACGGCCGCTTCTTTTCTCCGGGTATTTTCCTCCCTACAGATCTGACAGCTTTCAGACCTGCAGCAGCTCGAGGTAGAAACAAAGGCCGAGTGGAGTACCTACCTTCTGGGACGTTTCGGCCGGCGTCCCCTCCTACCCTGGACCCGTCCCGCTCATATCTTCTTCATCCTCTCACTTTCACGCCGGCTTGGATGGGAACGTGGAGCCTGTGCTCTGCGCCGGTGGACTTTCTCCGGAGAGAAAAAGTGCTAAGCGGGCGAATTAGCATCTCGCCGATCCTCCCCGCCAACCCCCCGCCACCCCCCGCCACCCCCGTCTCTCTTTCCTTCTCTTTTCAGCTCTTGCATTGTTTGGCCCGGTTGGGGTTCTTACTCCACACAATCCTCGGCTTAAAGGCCTGAATGGTGCGGTGGGATGAGCCCTCAGACACAGCTGTTCAAATCCCAAATTCTACAAGTTTGGAACTTTTAGAAACTTTATTCTGGGACGTTTTGAGATGCTGCTGCTGCTGTTTTTCGTTTTTATTAAAGCGGTCCGTGTGTGGATTGTACAATCGTGTAATGAAGGGAATAAAAAAAATGCAGAATTATCATAAAACAAGAGTTTGTGTCGTTTATTTGCTCTTTTATTAGTTATTATTATTTCGTGATCCTACTGAGCGTCTTTTCTGAGTGTTTAATACTAATTACTAACTATAACCGGTCTTATCTGATGGTTTAATACTAATTATATTAATAATTAATACTTTGGTCCACAAATGCAGTAGTGTGTTAATACCCGTCTTGACCACACGGTGTCGCCAAAAGCGTTTCTAAATGGCGGGAAACGATATTCGGAAACGCACCAAGCTAATCGTACGAACGAACTTTGCTTTTAAATAAACCGAAGAATTAAATATTTTATTTTAGTTTATTACAAGCGCGTCACAAAGTAATTATATTAACACAAGCACTAATAGATTAGGTTTCAATGACGTCACTGTTCGTCGTGAGGTCGTGTTATCCGGTTAAATTAATCAATATTAACATAATAACATGTAGTTTTAACGCTTTACTCAAAACAAGTAAACACGTACCTGCCACTCGGTGCTGTAGAAAAGTATTAAAGCTGTAATTTCGAACCTTAGATGGTCTAAAGTATTTAATAAAATATTGAGAAGTCGTCCGTTGCAGATTCATCCGGGGATTTTCCAATAACGAATTTCATATTTCAAATTGGGGTCCATTTCCAACGGCTTCTTGCGTCCTCTCGAAGTGCCCTACTTAGTGTACGAAGTGCACTGCTTATTTACCCTAGATAGTGCACTATTGGTTACGTAATGAGCCGTTTGAGCTGCTGCACTGAGCACGACGCTAATTTACAAATATAAATGCATTGTTAATATAATCTAAGACGAATTGTTTACAATTCATTTTATTATTTAATAATTACGTTTACTATTTGACACTCTAGTTAATCACAGAGTAAAACCTCAGAACTTGGTGAATTGAATACCAGCCTGGTTCATCAGTTTCTGGTCAGGGTCACCGTTTATCCATAAATACTCACTGATCAAGGTCCCAGTTCATCACAGGGTATAACACCGATAATCATATCTACTTACAAGAGATAACATAAAGCATCCACAAGGGGGCGGTCACGTACAGGTTCCTTAGATTATTATTGCAGTAAACAGACACACATACCGAAAGAAAGTAAGTAAGACATCCGAGGCTTTTATTATGTAAAGTATTTATTAAAATATGTATAAAACGAGACAAAATATAGGCACAGATACTGATGACGATAAATATGCGTACGCTGTATAAACATGTTTCCAATAATACACTCGTACATACAGAGATATTACAGAGTTCCATTACTGGCAGTGGTGATGTGTACCCTGGTAAGGAGAGCCCTCGGTCCACAGTGGGGGTCCCCGAGAAGAAAGCAGCCTTGTCTTAGCTTGAGGGAAACTTAAAGAGCAGCAGCTTTCACCTGAGATTAGTTCGGACGTCGTGAGTCGCTGAGACCCGACGATGACGTCTGAGAGGTGTGTGTGCTCAGCTTATCTGCGTTATTATTCCACACACACACACACACACACACACACACACGCTCCACAGCTTTAGGAACCAGGGGTAACGTGTATGGGAGGCGTGTGGGCGTGAGAATGAGAGAAACTGTGATGTATAGGAAGACTCCATTCATGTGGCCCCTGGTTCTGAGCTACTTCTGGTCTGACACGGTACACGTGTGTGTGTGTGTGTGTGTGTGCTCATGTCTGATGGTAGTGATGATAGTGATGGTGATGATGGTGCTCGTGATGGTGATGGTGCTCGTGCCGCTGTACCACGGGCACGACGAGCCCCGCGGGCTGGGTGGGTTCGTGCCCGGGTGGCTGCTGGGCGTGTCTGCTCTGCGCCCTGGCTCTCACCCTCTTGCTGTGGCTGTGCTGCAGAGGGTGCTGCGAGTGCTGGCTCTGCTGGGGCAGATGATAGACGTCCTGCGCTCCGTGGTGCCCGTTGCACTTGCCGCCCCTGGCCGGGGGAGCGCCGCCCTTGGACGCCCCCCTGGGAGAGCGAGCGGAGTGAGGGCCGCGGGAGGCGCAGTGATCGGCGATGATCTGCGAGCGGCGCTGGTGAGAGTGCGAGTCCGGCTCGTGCGAGCGGGAGCGGCTCTGAGGGTGAGGAGGGTTTGCGGAACGGTCCTGCTGAACTGCAGGTGGCGCCGTGACTGAGGACAGAGGGTGAGAGGGTGGAACGGGGTCACACATGCACTAAGATCGACGTACAGCACAGTCGCTCGCTGATCTCGGTCGTACCTTCAAACCTGGACGTGTAGTTCTCGATGCCGGCCAGGTCCAAATAATGATTCCTTCTCTCGGTGTTCTCATCCACACAGTAATGGTTCCTCTCCAGAGGCTCGCTGGGAAATAATAACACATGGAACCCATAATCTTAATTATTCACCACAGATTTAGCTCACGAAGCTAACACGGTTAGCCTCGGGGTGTTTAACGCACCTTATTTGTGTTGGGAGGCGTTTGTCTGCTCGAGGCGTGTCCTCCTGCTGGGCCGAGGTCACGCGGCTACACTTCCAGTCCCGGTCTAAAACAAGAACAGGGATCAGGATCAGGTGTGTTAGGGAGACATCACAGGACTCGGACTGAGCGTGTGCAGATGAGGAGGTGTGTGAGTGTGTGTGTGTGTGTGTGTGTGTGTTGTACCCGCTCCCGTGTGTGTGTGCTCTTTCCTCCGGGTGCTGGACTCGGGCGTGACGGTGAGCTTGACCCGCAGTGTTTTGCTCTTGCTGTGGCCGGACTGGTTCACTGAGGTGTCCACCACATCGTAGATGGAGTGCATGAGACTGGACATGTCCTGAGTCACACACACACACACACACACACACACACACACACACAGTTAATACAAACGTCACCTGTTACACATCATACTCTGCCTCCACAAGGGGGCGTACTTTTACCTTCCTGACCCGACCCTCCTGTACCTACAGCACATTAATCAGTTCAGTTCATTGTCTTTAACCCCTTTGGACTGTCGGAGGAAATCCACACACGGAGAACATGCAAACCCAGCAGACAGGACCAGGACCTTCCCACCTGGGGATCGAACCCAGGACCTTCTCTCTGTGAGGCACCGTGCCGCCCTAGGACGTGGTTTTGGATCGAACGCGCCTGAAGACGAACTAAATCTGATTTGAAATCTCTTTCTCACCTCTTTGGTGACTTTGCCGCTGTTATCGAAGTCGTAGAGGGTGAAGATCCACTCCTGCCTGTTCTCATCCTCCATGGACACGTCACACTGCACTTCCTGTCCACACACACACACACACACACACACACACACACACACACATGGAGATGCGTTTTAACCTGCGCCGATCGACAGCCGTCTTTAGGGCGTCAGGTGAACATCTGGCGTCTCACATTCAGGCTGATGCGCCTCCTCGCCTGGCTATTTTCCTTCTGTCCTTCCTCAGTGTGGACGAACTGCACAGAGCTCTCACACCCTTCTGCCTTCTCAGGAGGCAACACCACTACACACACACACACACACACACACACACACACACACAGTCAAACATCTGGACACAGTGTATTGTATTACTGTGTGATTGTGTGTACAAACACATTTAGTCTGTGGACAAAACACACACGCAAGGAGCAACACGAGGAGACATAATTCTGTCCTTACCCTCTAGGGGGCAGTGTTGTTCTCCAAACTGGCCCTCCTTGAACTCGCAGCTCTTGTTCTGCAAGAGATCAGAGATCCAGAATCAAGCTCAGCGTGTCTGCATACCTGTGAGTGTCAACCATTGATCCAGTAGAAGAAAATACATCATATAAGACCTGAGAAGGATTTTTACCATAGACATGTTTATTTATTTAGTGAATGAACAAGCACCAGAAGTGTTTATTCCCTCATTAGTGTCAGGTAAGCACTTACAGGATCTAAAACTACACAGATATCTCACTGGCTTCATAAAGAAATCATGAATGCTAGCCAGTGGAGAAGGTGGAGAGCATTCAGTGATGAATTATCTCTCATATCATTTCAAATTGTGTGTGTGTGTGTGTGTGTGTGTGTGAGAGAGGTGCTGAAGAACCTGCTGGAAAATTCCTCAGCGCTGAGATGGAAGTGATTAAGAACTAAACGGTTCTGGAGAACCGGCTCTCGGGACCGGAGGGGTGAACGTGATCGCCTGTCAAGCAGCTAATCAAGCCCACTCCGAACCACACCCGCTCCTGACCACGCCCGCTCCTGACCACGCCCGCTCCTGACCACGCCCGCTCATCATGTTAACAGTGGAACCTGTGACCGAGCTTCTCTCCATTGAGGATCTGATCTGGAGCCAGACTAACGTGGTGAAGTGGAAGGTGAGGAGCGCTCAGAGTAACTCATAGTGAAAGAAACCAGGAAGCCTGGTCCGGGAGCTGTCAGAGGTCAGAAGTCAAGGGTCACGGATCAGGAACGGGTCACTGGAGGAAAAGACGGTGAGACGGAGAAGCTGGATGAGCGGGTCTGAATCTGTATCGTGGTGATGCTGAACTGCCACCGTGCCGATGTGGTGCCCAGATGTGTAATTAAGAACCCCCCGGGGGTTTCTGCACACATCAGCATCACGACACTTCATCAGACCCACAGAGCGGCGTGTTTATGAGGAGCAGATGTCTGAGATCCAGAGCAGCTCCATCTGCTCAGTCAGAAGCTTTAGTGACCCAAATATATGTGCTAAACCTGAGCAGAGACTGAGCACAGTCAAGCTGGCTCTATTCCTCTCTATAACACTCTATGTACACTATATTGATGTCTATACACTCTATATAAGTCTACATACACTATAGAAATGTGTACTCTCGCTATCGCTGTCTATACTCTCTATATAACTCTATATACTATATAAATGTCTATATTCTCTATTCCTCTCTATATACACTATATTAATGTCTATACTCTTTCTCACTATCACTGTCTATACACTCTATATAACTCTATGTAGAGTTTGAACTCTGTGTTACGTGTTGTGAGTGTGAGCTTCATGTATTTCAGAAGATGAGGGGACCGCCAGCTCGAACAAAAGAATAACGAGGGAGTATTAACGATGAACAGAGCTCGGGGAGCTCGAGGAGCTCGAGGAGCGCTCCAGACTCGCTCCAAACACACTCAAAGAATTTATTGTTAAATGAATTCAAAGCCTCTGCTGGACGTCAGAGGGTCGCCAGATTGATGAAAAGAAAACATAAATAAATCTTTCTTCTCCATCCAGCGGCGTGTAACAGGAGAGGCACTGAAACCGTCTGAGTTCCACAGGAAACTCAACCCGGACCTAAAACCAGATGTGTTTAATACATCCACGAAAACGTACCAGAGGGGGAAAGCTAGAGAGAGAGAGAGAGAGAGAACCCACCCGCTCCCCACCAGCACACATCAAAAATGTTAAAGAGCTCCAGAGCCAACACGCTCTTAATGCTCAGAGTATTACAGCTTCATCAGGGCAGCTCGGGGCAGGATGTTTACCCCCTTACGCTATGCTTCCTCCTCACGGGCTCTGACTCCACCGTGTGTGCAGTACCGACTGCGTCTTTTCACCCGCACAAGGCGAGTTCATATGTGGATCAGTTCAGATCAATAATCATTGTGGTAGGCCAGTATCGACCCCCCGTGTGATTGTTTACCTTATTTACCCTGTGCGAGGTGAAGTTAGAAGGTTAGTCTCGAACGTGAGACCTGGAGCACAGAGACGAGACTCCTCTGTATCACCTTATCTTAAAAAGAAGAGGGTGAGTCTTATTGACCCGTATTTGCTCTTCTACCTTGGAAACCACTTCAACCCTGGCTCAGTGTGTGTGTGTGTGTGTGTGTGTCTCTGTGTGTGTGTGTGTGTGTGATTCCTCTACGGTAAAAAGCCAGGATTAACAGGAGCCCTGAAGGAGCAGCACAGTCTGATAGAGAGAGAACATGCAAAACTCAAAAACATGGGCATTCAACCGAACAAGCTCTCCAGAACCCCCGATGAGGTGCGGCGCCTCTGTGGACCCACGTGACGAAGGTCCTGGGTTCGATCCCCTTACGTGTCCATCACATCGACCCGGACGCTGACACCCGGGTGAAAGTCTTCCTCGGCCGGGGTCTGACCCCACACCCTCCGAATTCCTGTTTCTGAAGCCCAGGAGAACATAAGTACGGAGGCGTTAAGTTTAGGGACGCGGGCGATAAGCATGTGGGTGAAGGAGGGGGAGATAAGAGTCTCTGAGTGTGAGTGTGTGGTGTAAGGATGGGGGCAGAAGTGCAGAGATGAGCTGATACAGTGACATTCTTCAGCCTGATCCCATCATCATCCAGACCTGTGTTAACACGACACACACGCCCCAGATCAGCTACAGTTACAGTCTGAGCAATGAGGGTTAAGGGCCTCGCTCAAGGGCCCAACAGCGGCAAACTGGCAGTGGTGGGGTTTGAACCGGCGTCCTTCAGATTACGAGTCCGGTACAGTAATTACTAGACTACGACTGGCCCTAATAATAATAATAATGATAGATCTGCCAGGTAGCCGCTGTTGGGCCCCTGAGCGCGGCCCTTAGACTGTGTCCTGGTATGATAATGTGAGTCCTTGCTCCCTTCACTTCTCAGGAAGACCCGGGCGCATCTGGGAGTAAATGAAGCTGGTGAGGGGTGGGAATGATTTTTGGTTAAGAGCCCGGGCCACTCGAGTACCCCCCCTACCTCACACACACACACACACACACACACACACACACACACACACACACACCCCTCTCCGAATCTGTGAGGAATGTGGGGATTGTGGAGGGAGGCCAGTGGGCCGTTCTGAGCTGGGCTTTGAAGCAGCGTGTGTTTCACCAGCTAACCACTCTCAGATGTGTGCAGAGACTTTATGAGCAGAATAATGGCTGTACCTACGTGTGTGTGTGTGTGTGTGTGTGTGAGTGTGTGTGTGTGTGTGTGTGTGTGTTTCCCACTGTCCCTCACCTGCTGGAAGGTGTGTGTTGAGAGCTGCTAGTGTGCAGTACTGCGCTCCCCCGGTAGGTGGAGCAGTTACCATCCTCCTGTTCTCTTGTTTAACGCAAACTGGAGATAAATCTCACAATAGTTATACATATAATAAAAAAATGTTTATAGAACATTTAAACATTAATGCTGATAATATTTAATTTTATTCTATTCATTTGTGTTACTAATCATTTTAGTAATATTAAGTAATTAGTTTATTAATCATCAAAATTACTTAGTAATATGACATATAAGCTTCTTACGTTCTTTTTTCCTGTGTACAGTGTTGCCAGATTGGTGGTTTTAATGCACTTTAATGCATTCTTAAAGGGTTTTTGGCTAAAAACTAGCAACCCTGTTCACGTCAGCACCCGGATGAGGTTTTATTACTCAGTGATGTACAACTCATAAGAGAAAAAACAAACTTAAGTAAAAGTAGAGAGGATAAAATTCACTTTAAACAGAACAAATGCACACAGAATAAACTTCATACATTTATTATGAATGAGTCTGTGATGGACTTGAGTGTGATTACTGACGACACTTTCTGCTTTTTACTCCCCGTTCATTTAAAATCTTCCATGTGGAGCTCCTCATGGCCTCCTCATGGCCTCCTCGTGTTCCCGGTACACGAGGAGCAGAGCTGGGGGGTCGTAAACCGGCCCAGTAAAGCCCGGCGCCCTGGTTCTGATCTCATCTGCGCTCCAGCACGTGTGGTTTTATGGGCCGACGCCTCGCGGTTCCACCACAACACTCGTCCTCTGAGGTTCCTCTGAGGTTCCTCTGAGGTTCCTCAGACGCTTCCGCTGGGGATGGATCCAGTCTCGGTCCAGAACCGACGGGCTCAGAGGAACGAGCAGGAGTTGTGATGTCACAGTTCAGAGGCTTCGGAATGGTCCGTGTGGGTTTTCCTACGGGTGCTCCGGTTCCCTCCCACAGTGAACGGGCAGCCTGTCCCGGACTCACTGCGACCCTGACCAGTGCAAAGCAAAGAGAATGAATGGAGGTTTGAGGAGTCGCGTTGGGCTGGAGAGTTTAATGGGGAGGAGGAAGGAGGCGCAGCGCTCCTCAGCCGAGTGTTCCCGTTTAAAGTCTTTCCTGTGAGGAACATTCCAGAGAGGAGGAGTGTGACGGAGCTGCGAGTGTGTGCTTGTGTTTCTGCTACGTACACAACGTGATGCTTCAGTGTCAGACGCATTACACACACACACACCCCTCCTTCCAAACACACACACACACACATGCACGCACACACACGCACACACACCCCTTCCAAACACACACACACACACAAACACACTCCTCCTTCCAAACACACACACACACACACACACGCACACACACACACACACACAAACACACACACCCCTTCCAAACACACACACACACAAACACACTCCTCCTTC
>JAYDZG010000024.1:893871-903888 GCA_034509265.1 Microcambeva bendego
TGTTCACAGGGGTGCCTGGAAGAACTTTTGGGAGTCCTCAGTATAAAATCTGGTTCCTCAAAGCACCCTAAGAGGTTCCTCCACAGTTTCAAACCGAGGAACCTTCAAAAGTACCTCAAGGATCTTCTATTATCAGTGTACCACATCAGTGTGGGAAAGAAGATCAGTGAGCAGCCCTAAATGCATCATCTCAATGAAGCCTACAGAAAAAATGCAACTTATTTTACTGCTGAGATTGATTTTTTACTATGTTCAGTACAATGTTCTGTCAACAGGTTAGCGGGTCTATCAACCAACAACTGCATCGTAAACTATAATGTTATATAAATTGTGATATCTGAAAGTGACACCACAAACCACCCCAGCATGTCCATGACTCTCCTGTCATCAAGAATAGCTGGAAAGGCAGAGAGATTTATATTGTGTTGCCACTCTTTTTTTAACCCCCAGATCCTAATATACACCCCCTTCTCCCCAGCTTCAGTGGTTACATAACAAATTCATATATATATATATATGAATGTGTAGAGTGTAAACAGAGCCAAACTGTGTGAAAGGACACGGCTCGTCATGCTCGGTCATACTCACACTGGAAAAAGACTGCATACTGCTGTAGTTTATTTTATTTTTATAATTACATAATTACATAAAACAGACCTGAGTTTCTTCTATAAGGAAGCCACAGCAAGGAATCTGAGTGGGACTCTTCAGATTCTCTTCACATACTTACATTTACTTACATTACAGGGGTCTTAATGTGGTCATACTTGATTCCAGTTCTTCTCAGACCCAGAGAGTAAATTTCTGTTGCTCATTGAGTCCACGATGTCTCCTCACCGTGCTTCTGGACTTATCAAACTAGCTTCATCATCCAGGTTTATTACAGCTTTGTTTGCTCTAGACTTTGTACTCAACACAATTAGCTGAATTTGAAGGTTAAAAATAATGAAAATAATTCCTAGGGATGCTAATGAACGTGAATTGCATGAATACTTTTGGTCATACAGAGGTTAGATCAACACAACATTGCAAGTGTCAAACACAGATGCATTTCTTTATTTGTCTGGTAAACACATTCCTGAAATAACGTGTTAGAAGAAAAGGTCAGTGGCAAGAGTTTCCTTAACGCAAACAAAGTGGCATCAAGATCTTTTTAAAACCTTAAGAAGGCTGTTCTAGCTCCTAAAGGTGGTCATTATCAGACGGTGCATACGCTTTTGAAATAGGAGCCTGAAGAGTAGCGCACTCTGCTGGTCAGTACTGGTATTAACGTCTACTGGAAGGCTTCAGTCACCTGTTATATTTAGGGTTATACTGCTCTCTAGCGGGGAAGTCAGAGAACTACTTGGAAAGTTCAATAAACGTGATGTAAGAACGAAATAGAAAAATATAAATTAGATATTCAGGATGTTTTAGATTTATTAAAAAGAATTTTAAAAGGTTTTCCAATTACTCATGTAGCTTTACTGTTTTTTTAATGCTGAAAAGTCTAAAAGAACAGAGGTCCTGTGTGTTTAAATCTGATCTTCTGAAATTCCCTACTAGACGATACATGAGCAGAAGATCAGGTGGATTGGAGACAAGCCTTGAGGTGGTTAAACTGAGATCTCGCTCCCTGAGTCCTGATTTGGCAGAAGTTCTGAAGAAGTTACTGGTGAGCCGATCATGATCCAAGACCAGCAGCCTAATGTTGCACGATTTTGCACTAGGTTTTAAACAGCATCAGTTTTATTAGAAACTTTGGTGTAAAGGATGCACGACTCAGGTTGAACGAAGGTCCTTACTTAAAACCAATCCACTGCTACCCCGCCAGGATAAATAAGTTGATGGAAATGAAATACATAAACAGGAACATTTTTTTTATTATTATTTATTCAAAAAACATTTAGAACAAGTAATTTAAGATTCACAAATCATCTTTCCAATATTGAAGCATATAACTTAATAAAACATTTGACCACTTTGGAGAGATTTCTCATCCTGAATTTATCCATGGTTGGTTCCCTATTCCGAATTATTCTTTTATTTTTAAAACTGTGTTAAATCACGACATAATCAAAGATTTAAAATACAGTATTTCTGTACGCACACAAGACCAGTTCAAAACACACTATAGCTGCCTTATGATAATGTTTGGTGTTCAAAAGATATCGAGAAGAACCAGAATGCAGGAAATAATCTCAAGAACAAGTCATGAGTTCAGAATTGATTTTTTCCAGGGAGAACGTTTGTTTTCATCAAGGTACGGGCGGCTTCATTAAAAATGGACATGAAGGCAAACAACTAACTATAAACGATATTCTTAATATAAAACTTGGTAAAAAATAGTTATTTCAAACTGTACAGTCACCAAGTACACAGATGATTCAAACAATAACTTGGCTTTTCATTTGGCATCTCCTGTGGCTTCCACCTTCTGTGCCTGAAAATAAAAGAATTACATTAAGAAGTGACTTTCGAATGAGCCTCAACCAACAACCTTTTGATCACTAGTTCAGTCCCTGTTCAAAATAAACTCTTATCAGTCCATTATGGTGGCGTTGGGGATGTTAATGTGTTAACCAACACACAAAAACCAAACGGGAAGCTGTTGGAGACCTCAAGTGTTTTCTTATCTCAGGCTACGTTTAGTTTTTTAGTCGTTTGCCCAATTTTGCACGAATGCTCACTCTGGTCACTTTACATTTGTTGCTGTCGTTTCATTTCTTTAGTAAACTGTGTGCAGTGAAATTTGTCCTCCGATCCGTGCAGTCAAACACACATATGCTCTAGTGAACAGTTAGAGGTCAGGTGCCTTGCTCAAGGGCACTTCAGTTGTGACCTGTCGGCTCTGGGAATCGAACTAACCACCTTCTGATCACAAGCCCGGTTCTGTAACCACCAGGCCACGGCTGCCTCATTCTTTTGTTTTTATATTGTATTTTGGAAGAGTTAACTACAATTTTGGCACTCTGTTTTTATTTTAATATTTCAATTATAATATAAATGTATGGTTTGTTTATTCCAGCTTGCACAGGGAAGCTGGTTACTCTAATAACCTGCTACACAAGTTAACAAGGTGACGAGGTTGCTTTGCATCAACACTAGAATCCTGATTTGTTTGAAGTCCATCATGCTCACCTGGTCAGCCTTGGCCTCGCCGTTCTCAGCAGGGTTGGCCTTCTTCCCCTTTCCTGCTTTCTGTAATTCCAACACCTTTATTAGTTACATGTATGAATGTGTTTGATGTATTCGGACCCGTTACCAGGTCTTAGGAAATTCAGGTACACGGTAATACCTTGGGGGCAGTCTTCTTAGGCTTGGGAGCGGGTTTCGGGGGAGCCGGTCTCTACGAACGACACGAGAAGAAAAATGACCAAACACAAACAGCCAACATCTGCGATTAATTCCTTCTCAATTAAAAACATCAAGAAAAAAAAAGAGTGAATGCTCAGGGACGTACGGCAGACAGTCTCGCAGAGCGTCTGGTCGGCTGCAAGAGAAACAAGATAAGATTCTTTAAGTTTCAATTCTTTAAAGTTCGAACTCTAATGCTGTTGTAAATGAAGGTTTTAAAGTTGCTAACCTCTTCCTTGGCTTTGGCAGCCTTGTCTCCGTCGGCCTGCGAAACCAACCAGAACAATGTAAAGTTTTAATTTGCATGTGCACGTTTCACCGAAAGCAACATTTTTTGGATTGTTACTATTATTTTAAAAAGACTTTGGGATGCAGGGGATGACTTTATCGTTGTGTTGATTTTGCTCGAGTACAAGTTCATTGTCTCTGGGAACCGAAGCCGAGCTTTAGCACACCTGGCTCGACCTCAACCAGCTAGCATAACCACATGTAAATTTCCTTCGCAACCTACAGCCGGGCTTTAAGGCTCATCGGCCATATACTGATGCATTTAGGAAATAAAGTTGATCAACAGAATCACTATTAAATATTCTAATGGGATAGCATTAGCAAAGGGTTTCAACTAGATCAACTTTACAAAACATCAAAAACTTCTTTTAGAGAAAGTTTTAGTTCATTTTATTTATGCAAATTATGCAAAAAAAAAAAATATTGTTAATAAATCTGTTAATAAGTCGGGTTTTCCCCCCACTGAAAATATTACAAATTGGTATTTCCCCCCCTTTTTTAAACAGGAATTTAGAAATATTAGCCAAAATATCAGAGAAACACTATAATGGACAAAATTACAGCCATTAGCATCTTTGTGGGTTGCATTTGCTATTGATTGTGATTAATTCATTAAGCAGTAATAACAATATCATAAATACGCCAAATGTATAAATTCACAGCAAAAAATCTACCATTAAATGCGTTTATTTCTTATTTATTTCTTTGTTTTTGGGGCTTTAATGGGCTCATTAGTCGCTTATCTAGATCACCTTTTGTGTTCCGTTGATGCGCTCGCTCGCCTTTTCCCGCGCTTATTCAAATTCAAATCTGGCTGGGCGCGCGACGCTTCCTTTCAAACGTGCCGCCTTCGCGCGCCTAATACATTTGAAACTTCTCCGCGTGACGTTTAAAATGTAACCGTTTTAACGGTCGATTTTCATCCCGGCTGTATTTTTAATAGTGAATAAAAGTGCTCATATTTTATTATAAATAGGAAACATGGATGAAGAAGGGACGGCTGAGCCGGTGGACCCTGACCGGGCTCTTTGACAGGTGTTCGGGCAGCTTTTGACATCTGAACGCCGAGAAAGGTGAAAGCTAAAAGTCGGGATTGTTTTCCAGTAATCACGCGCGGTCAAAGTTAGCAACACGACAGATGATAACGGAATGAAAAAAAATCTCAATAACAACATTTAAATCCGTAATGTACTAAATATATCTGCTTTAAAACAGTTTAATTATCGAAATGTACAATCATTTCGACTGAAATTTCCCGAGTTAAACGTCTCTGCTTATCGAAGCCAGAAGTGACAGTTGACGCCTTTCTTCTCAGGAAAAAAAAACAATAAGAGTCCTCGAGCAAAAAAAGAAAAACAACCTTTGGCTCACACGGAGCGAACATTTCCCGTAAAATCCCTCAATTAGTAAAAAATCGGTGCATAATGGAACATGTTTGTGGTTTATTTTAAGGTAAACGTTGGTCATTTTTACTCAGAAAAGGCGAGATCAAGCTATGGGGGCACATACTTTCGCTCGAGCTAGTATGGCGGCGAAGCACCGACAGTAAAGGTTCAAAAAGATTTGCGCGCCCATATCTACACACACCGTGCACGCGCGTAAGCCCGACCAACCCACGGAATCTGCTATTTTATTCCATACTGCATTAAACACGCAGATAATGCGTGTGTCCTTACCTTTCTCTTAGGCATGGCGAGATTTGAAATAGGGCAAGGAACGAAAGGAGAAGTCGCTGGTTTGTTCTGTGCAGTCAAAGATGGAGACGCGACGCAGCTCGCACGGCGCTCACTCGATAATAACGGCGGGCTTGTTTATTTAGTGTTTATATTGAAATATTAAGACAGGAACCGGTTCAAACCAGATTTTGCGTTCGCGACACGGCCATTGGCTGCCAGAGCGGTCACGTGACACCTGGGCGGTGCCCCGGTTTTAAAGTGGCACTGCGATAACAAAGCAGCGAGCCGATTTAAAGTTGAGGAGTGGCGCTGTGATAAAACCCTCAAATCAGAGTAACCTCACTAAATCCAGAACTTACTGTAGTTTAATCCAGTTTGTTTAATAATTGCTGTTAATGATGTGAATATTTGCTGAGGGAGGTCCAGTGAGGAACACGGACAGATGTTCGGGAGGACCTTCCATCGTCTCTTTGACATTCACACAAACAAAACATCCAGATTTACGTCAAACACCTTAAATACGCCGAAGCACAAAGATTCACGTTTGCTTAATGAGTAATTAGAAAACGATCCGTGTAATCTGAAGCTTTAACTCGAACTTTGCAAGTTGTCTTTCTCTTCTTCATGCGACAACTCGAATTTTAAAATGACTTGAGGATTTATCTCTCAGATTCGAAGTGCAGCCCTGGTTCAGGTTCTCTGATCTTTTTTCATTAGGGATTTTAAGCATCAAAACAGGCCCTAGATTCTTTGAAACACATTAATATATTTCTATATGATTTATACAGCATGTAAATCGAACACCCGGTCATTTTGCATGATTGTTATTTAGTTTTACAATCCAAAAATAAAATCCATATCCAATGTTACCTCAAGCTAATTACACTTATGTCCTAAAGTCCATGCTTTATTGGCCAAGTAAAAATAATATGCAAGTCATTATCGACTTTGATTCCTTTAAACTATTCTATTTTGCAAAAAGGTTTAGTTTAACGTTTCATCATTCCCTGTAGTTTCCACACAAATCTCTGAATTGAGGTCAAATATGTTATCACAGTGTTATATAGGATCAGTAAACAAAATCAGGACTTAATACAAATATATGACAGCAGCACATCTGCCTTTCATGAACCAGATGTTGGTTGCTAACTAAAAAAGTGCCGCAATGAATGCAATCCAATAATACTGACTCAATAAACATCCTAGGTAATACGCTACTCCCAAAAAAGCACTGTTCCGGGGCCACACCTATGGTATTACCATACAGCTGTGTAGAAATGCTTCACACCCCAAAAATACTGAAAATGGTCAGGAAGGACAGTGACGGTAGGTGGGGGCAAAGTCATTGACTGGCAAATGAGTGTAAATGTATAGGCAAAGGCCCGACTGGAATAATAGTAGTAGAGACTGGGACTGTGGTCCTCATGCAAATGTGCAGTCAGCTGTGGTTAACAGGACGGCATCACTTCCTGCTCCACCTAGAATTTGGGTTTTAAAATATTAATAATGTAAGGGAGGCACCAAACTGAAATTTGGTCAAATTATCATCATGGCTTTGTTTTATAATTAATACCATGGGTTAAAAAAGCATCCATGGGCACTGATGTCAGTAATGATCACGGTCTGGGACACCCCTTCCAGTCATTCAATTCGTGTTTAGCAACACCGAACATCAATTGCCAAGCCATTCAAATGGTCTTCTGACTGAATGGTTCTTGCGAGAAGGCTTAAGAAGGCTGTAATAACTGATCCCAGAGGTCAGGCTGATTAATGGCATTTGTATTTCTGCAAAAGGTGCTCAAATACTTTTGCTCACACATTATTCATATGCCTTACTTTGTTGGCCTTTTATTTTTAAAAATCTTCACCTTTCACACACTATCAGACCATTCAAGTTTCATAGCCTTGAATTTCTAGAAATTCTAGCCTGTTCGTGGCCACACCCGGTATTAGAAGTTCTTCAGGACCAATTGAATAGCCCTACCTTGGTTGGGCTGCTAAGCCAGAACCTTTGCTCTCGTCACTTACATGAGTACATCAGAACAAATATCACAAACAGGGACTCCTTGCATTTATCGTTTTAATCAAACTACCACTATTCGACGACAAATATAAATAATTCACCCCCCCCTTAAAACGGGGTACATCAGCCTTCAATTTCAGTATTTACAAATGATAAAAAATCGTATTTGCGGGGGCAGCCATATCCGGAATTGGATCCTCAAACTCCCCGCTCAGTTCGGTGGTGTTCATGACCCTATCACTCCTAAGCAGAAGCCTGGGCGATGGCGGTCGGGCTGCTCAGACGTCGGAAGTAAGCGTCTCTTTTGTTCTGAAGTGCACTGAGGAAGCGTCTCACTCTCTCCTCGCGCTGCGCCGTGTAGTCCAGCAGAGCCGCCTGCCGAGCACGAGCGTCCATCAGGGTACCCTTCCCACCCTGAAGAAGCCGCTCGACACACTCACGGTCGGCCTCCAGCTGCTGCGCGGCCTCGGCGTCTATGTGCAGGTCTCGGGCTTTCTGAAATACAGCAGGAAGTAAGCGGAAGAGCTGTGTACACAGTCACAAGTCAACCCTTCAAAGTTAATTCCCGTTTTCTTTCCAAATTAGAGCCGCGCGGGTGCCCATAAAGGTGCCACACACAGCAGTATCATCAACATAAAGAGACCCCATTCAAACTGACTGTACAGCACAAGATCTTACCTGGATGGCCCGATAATTCATCTGGTACTGTAAAACAGCCTCACAGAGGTTCCAGAAAGTGTATTCCGGCCACAGGACCGACTGGAACACTATACACGAGTGAGAGCTCTATAAAACACACAGATTACAGAGAAACAGTGAAGCTTTTGTTCATTTTGACATTTACATGCTTAGTAAACGTATCAGCAGATGTTTTTGGCCCCAATCAGTGTGCTGGAGAGGCATCATGTTAAGAGTCAGGGGACTGAATCCCAAATGAGCCGGTGTGAACCTAACTATCAGATAACATTAGTATACTATAGAACAGCGATCACTCTGGTTTATCAGATTATAGAGGAATAACTGAGAAAAACTATTTTTAAAAATGTTGGTTCTGTTGTTCCGTACCTGCCAGAGCAGGAAGTCGCTGAGGCGCACTTCTCCAGATGTTCGGATGAGCAGGTCAGGGTCCGGAGAGCTGCTGGTGTACAGGCACTGACTCAACAGAGCCTGGGACACGTCACTAACATTCACAAGTAAACAGAATTCATCAGAATTACACTAGGGCTGCAAATGATGAATAACTATTGATTAATAATGATTATTGTATTAGATTAGTCGGCTAGTCAGTGATTATTTCGGTCACACCAAGCCCTCTCGACCTTAACATAGCTTCATGTTATTTAGGTTCCAAGATCACATTAAAAATAACGAGCCATGAAACATTAATATGAAACTTTTAATTAAAAAAAAGTTTAAATTAAATAACGTTCATTAATTAATAAAAATTAAAGTCTTTCAGCATAGTCTTTAACGTAACTATGTGACAAAAATAAATAAATAAGCACAAATACGTTCATTCTATATGAATTCATGGAAGTCCAAATGTTCAAATAATGACTCTATTGATGAAAATCACTGTTGCAATCTGGCAACCCTGGGAATGATACTAATCACCTGTTGGGAGCTCTTGTGGATGAATTCAGAAATTACACGTCCCAATACTTTTAACCGATTTATGATATAGAAGTTTGGGATAACAGATACTGTCAGGAACATGAGGGACACTCGTCCATGTCCGTATCCCACCTTAGAATACTGAGTGCACTGAATTCCACTCATTTTGATTAAGAGTTCATAAAGATAAAAGGGTCAATACAAACATTACCTGGACTTTATCAGGCCCTGTTCGGTTCCCCAAGCCATCTCTTTTACAGCATTAGCAATTTCATATCTGGACGTATATGCAAAGCACACATTCAAAAAGCACCTGTAAGCAGAAAAAGACCAAAATCACGATAAAGGAAGAGCACGGGAACACACAACTGGACCAGATTATGGACAAATGAAATATACATTAACATTTCTTTTGGCCAAGTTTAAAGACACTGGAATAGCTCAAGGGTTTGGATCTCAGTGGTGCACGATTCTCTACATCTGAGGGCGGGAAGGGGAAGCCGAGGCCCTACGACCCCACCGGATTCCCAGAGGCTGATAAAAATGCAACAACAAAACTTGAAGTCCGTACTTGTTATGTGCTCTGGTCGCCTCCACGGCCTTGGCAATCTGCCGCTGAAGATCCTCGGGCAGTAACGTGAGGTCTCCCAGCACTCGGATACACACGCCGTGCTTTTCCAGGTTCTCGCTGAAATAAGAGACACATCTCAAGTCACAAAGATAGTTCGGTGTGAACTGAAGATTCTCTCATCCACAGGACTCACCGTTCGCTGAGCAGACGGACGAACTTCTCTTTAGCGAGCTCCATCAGGCCGTCCACCTCCTCCTTAGAGCGTTTGAAGTTCTCGATGCTGAAGGCGTACACAGTCACCTCGTGGATGCCCAGGTTCAGACACCAGCGCAGCGTCTGAGGAGGGAGGATAAAATGAGTCCAGCATGAGATAGGTCTTGCTTTCTCTTCCTTACATGCTTAAGATAACATAACTAGTGGGACTTCAGGAGCTAGTCTGGTTTTCAGCGGTAGTTCTAAAAGTCCCTGCACCTGATACACCTATATCTATTCAACACACTACGGTCAAA
>JAYDZG010000024.1:1625004-1635955 GCA_034509265.1 Microcambeva bendego
TAGTGAACTGACGATTAAGGGTCTGGCTCAAGGGTCCAACAGTAGCTCCGTGGCAGAGCCGGGCTCTCGGTTCTGGGCTCGAGTCTCCCTGGTGCCGTATTTATCGATCGTCCTAGAATTACTAAAAAAGCCAAAGGTGCTGGACTGAATTTTAAGTGTCGGTCGGAGAGCTGAATTGCGACATGAGTTCCATCATGAGCTACAGAAGTATTAAGAGGTCATGATGAAACATTTACAGTATGTGTGTGTGTGTGTGTGTGTGTGTGTGTTTGACCAACATGAGCAGTGTTTTTTATTCTATAAACTAGTATTAGAACCGAATTAAACACTGCTCGTGTTGGTCAAACGCATATTATAATACATTAGAGACTTTTAAAGTTGCCTCTTATTAATATTTTCAAACACTTTTGTATTAAGCTCTGCTATATTTACCAAGGTGACTCTTCTGACTGTCTGACTCGCTTTTCTCTCTCCTTCCCTTCTCCCAGCAGACGTCTCGAGCCTCGCGCTGGGCAGACCCGGACCACTTTGCCCAGCGGCAGACTTGCATGAACAAATTCGCCAGCTGGTTTGGCACCATGCCCCTGGTCCACTCCCAGATGAGACTGGACCCCGTTCTGTTCAAGGACCAGGTGTCTATACTGCGCAAAAAATACAAAGATATCGAGAGACTCTAACCACACCGAGCCCCCTTTTCTCACCGGAAAGGGGTGACGGAGCGACGCAGCATCATCTGCCTGAGCGGCGAGGCCGCCGTGGGTGCGCCGAGCCTGTCCGGCGGATATCGGAGGACGCGTACGCGCGCACAACTGATCTCAAACTCCTTCAGGGGGTGAATCACGCACAGCCCGAGCTGAGAACGACTCCCGAGAGGCGGATCCGAAGACCTCGAGGGGACGGAGCTGGATCTGGTCGCCCCTACTCGAAGCCACGGACAGATCCGATCCGTCGAGGGGACGTCCCGCAACGTCGCAGTGCCTAAAAGAGAAAGAGAAGGGCCGCGGTGCGCCTGTAAATCCGGAAGGAATTCGCTCGAATGCACAGACGTATCCGCCATGCTGCTGAGGTTTCGAAACAATAAGCCAGTGTTCCCGCCCGTACTCATTTTACCTTCGACCATGTTCCTCCCGCTGTTCGGTTTTGCTGCATGTAAACAGCAGTTTAAGACAACCTGGGCTCAAATGAGCTCGGAGAGGGATCCAGCGAAGCCCAAGCGTAAACCTGCTCTTGTTTACATCGCTTAGAAAGAAACCCAAACCTGCAGCGGTGTTGCAATACGACACGAGAGTCAGTATTAACGCAAATATGCTTATTTTGTTCATGGAAATGGCAATTTCATACGATTTATCTCATCTAGCACTTTAGCCGTGTGGGGGCTTATCCGGGTCTTTCATTAGCACGAGTCTGTCCCGATCATGTTAGCTTACGTCCGTTAGCTTCGTACAAACGCTCACGTTGAAGTTCGAAATCTAAAGAATTGAGGAATATTAAACTCCACCTAGAAGGATTTGCCCAAAACGTACAGCGTGAAACCACCAGGCTATGTCTCTCTTAATTTATTATTTTTGCAGACACTAAATGCTAACATTTATATCGTTAGCAATGCCGGCGTTAATAAGAAACCCGCTCATGTACGGATGTCTCACTGCCATTCAAAGGGTTTTCGCTGTTGCACCTTATTAGTATTATTTTGTACTGTACATGGACTGAAACGCTTCACTTAGGACCAGTGACTCATTTCATCTCCAGCAATATCGTCCAAACACTCACACGTCCGCTCTAATTTATTCAGCATGTAGCCGCTCGGAAGTGTGCCGCATCCCAAACCACTTCAAGTGTATAAAGTCCTGACATCGCCGCTCGTGTCCATGTTACGTGTGTGAGATGGTTCGGGTGCGGTTCGATCGCGAAGCTCGGTGGCGCCACGTTAGCGGCGTCGCTCTTATTTATTGTGTTCGAGCTGTTAGCATGTTCACAACGTTCATTACATTCACAACGACATTTTTCATCACGATATCCTTTGAGACTCTTCAAACCCCTCTATACTATATTTTCTTTATTGTGGTTTGAGTTTATTTAGCTCAAAATGATCACAATTGTATTTAACTGTGTAGCTTCTGTTTTTTTTTAAAGAATGGTAGGTGTGTTAACGTTTTTTACATTTTTACAAATTTACAGCTAATTGGATTCTTTTTCTGTGGCTGGTGGGAAAACAGACTTTAATGGGACTAATTTAATGGTTTTAAGGTGCCCAGGTAGAGCAGTGGGATTTCCTGATAGCACACCAGCGCAGAGATTCATAACTCCTCAATTTGACATAAATTGGTCCGGCCAGGGTGGGACGACCGGACTATGTGGATCTTCAAACTCGGTGGATCCTGATTTGGCGGATAAAGAGGCGCCTGTGCCGAGTGCGCGGGTGAAAAACGGTTCCGCTAAGGGATGCACACAGGTCGGAGGAGGCGTGAGGAGCAATACGCCCACCTCGACCGCAGTCAGAGATCCACCAGGAGCGGAAAGTAAAAAAAAAAACCTGTATTATGTATTATTAGTCTTTGTTGCCTTGAATGCTAAGCTTTCCTGGAGAAACCATTAAGTAATGACACATTTGACGTGAACCCTCGTTACTAAGCAGAGGAGTCGTTTAAACCACCGACTCTGCTCTACGATAAACACCCAGATCTATTTCTAACCGTATCTGTATTGCATATTGGTGTTTTCTTTTGTATTATCATGGGTTATTTCAGCACAGTATTTTTGTTTAACTTTCATCTTGTTGGTGTAGCATCATGTGCACCGTCGCTGCACCTACACAGGTTTTCAAGGGATTATAAAATAAGACAAGTTAAAATTATTAGTATTGTTTTACTATTATTTTCCCAGACTTCCTCTCAGCTTGTATTGGTTTAATCGGTTGAGTGGGCATGTTTGATTACACTGAAGTGTTGAAGTTGAAGCATGTTAATTACCTGCTGTTTATGAGTTGTTTTAATAGAAATGTCTAATTATTTTGTCATTCGTTCTTTTTTAACACTTGGTTCAGATACTTGGTTCTTTCCCCTAATATGATTTGCTGAAATTGTAACTCCTAGAATCCCCTTCGTGCACCGAGCGTGTGTGAGAGAATGATCGTAATGCGGACGCTTCCTGAAGGTCCAGTGACGTAGATAAATGTCAGTTAATCCTGCACATTCTCATTGTCCCTGTTCTGCCATTTAGAAAGAGTTTGTAATAACACAAACGTGCCTTTTCTGGAGACACTTCTGAGCTGGTTTTACCGTGATGAGAAACACGCACCCATTCCCGTCACGTCTCCGTTCTTATCCAGTATCACACGATCGTCCGTTAGTTCCTGTCTAACACTGGATTCCTACGGTTTTATTTACATAAATGAGATTTACTCGCAGTATTGTACTGTACCGACATTCCTACCTGTTTAGTAGGAACACGGCTTGATGTCTTGGGTTTGTTTCGTGACCACGCTTCTTTTTGTGGGGTTTGACTTCTTTGGCCCGGTAAGGACAGCAGTGTCATTTAAAATCGACGACAGTAGAACAAACGACTGTTTTGTAAAAAAAAAAAAAAAGTTTTGTAAGAAAATAAATACTATTTGCTAAGTTTTTCTGTTGTCGTTATTAGTGGATCGAGGAGAAATTACATTTTAGTTGCTTCATTTCATCCTCAAATGAGAAGGAAAGCATGACCAGGGGTTTCAGCCTTAAAAAAAATAATAAAAGAAACGAAAACTAATCAGCAATGTGATGACATGAAGTTAGTAATCAGAAAGAGACCACTTTTGATAGAGACTGAACCATTGCAAGCCTGGAACACCCCACAAGAGCTGCCGTTTTGGAGATGCTCTGACCTGGTCGTGAAGTGATCACAATTTTGAGCCAAGTAGAACTTATCCGTATGTATATGGGCATGGAAGATACATACAGTCAATTAGTATCACATATACTAGAAAATCCCCAACGTTATAAAAGAAAAAGTGTACAATGTTTTGAGCTCTGGGCTGCCGATGTCAAAAATTCTGTCTGAGGGTAGAAAATGTGCCAGTGCAGACCCTGCTAATACATCCATATTCTCTTGTTGATGTGAAAGAGTGATATAAGAGTAACAGATGTGGTGGCAGCTGCTCCCGATAGTCATGTCATTTAGCATGATGGACTTAGATAATCCAACCTACTTCATCTAATGTGATACACAGCGTACGTGATCCTGAACATCGGGATTGAATCAGATTTGTTTCTAAGCTTGAGTACACAGCGTACTATGATTATATCTGTTTAAAACCATGGCCTACACTTCCAGCGCTTAGGAAATGTATGCAGGATTCAACCTGGATGTTTGGATTAGCAAAAAACTCATTTAAAAATCCCCCAAGGTTATCATATTCTTATCAGCCTATCGCCGAGTTAAAATATATCAGAAACTAGGAAGATTTTTTTACGGTAACTTTTAAAGTCAAATGCGTGTTCTGTGATTTAGTTCTTTATCAACGAACCTCAGACATTATGGCATTTTTTATATCAGATAATGTGTTTAGTCAGAAGAGATTACATTAGTATTCCTGTGGTGGTCTCACTGCCACTGAGCAGCTCTCAAACATCAACTTTTTGTAACCAGCTGCTGCAATGGTATCTTAGAAAAAAAAAGTGAGGCTTCCAGTAAGCCTCCACTGTCGTGTTTAAACCAGCAGAGCCTGGCGAAAAAAATCAGCTTCATGTTTCATATTTATGCAGATTTAGAGAAATAAAAAACGGTTTGAGCCAAGATGAGATCCGAGTTGATACTAAAGCCGGAACTCAGCTCAGACATGTGCGATGTGAGAAACTCAGACATACAAAGCGTAAATAAATCTTTTATTTGTAATATGTTAGAGAAAACAGTTCAATATTTGGAAGGGGGGGTGGATCTGGTCCACATACTAGACATGGCACAACCTGACACAACCTATTTTTATTAGTGCTTGTGATTGGCACTGATAGGCCACGTGATGGCCCAGGAGTCACAGTAACACCCAGGACAACACGTCAGTCCGAATTAAGTATTAACAAAATATTAAAGACATTTAATGAAATAAGTACAGGGTGAAGCAAGAAAGCTGCTCTGTATGTAAAATTATGTTTTGTGTTGCTTTTACAGAAGAGTTGGGACTGTAAAAGGCTTCAAATAACAACATGTGTTTATTTGACACGTTCTAAAGTAGCGTACTAAAATCTTCATTAAAAAAAGAACAAAGGTCAGGATTTTGAGGACATGTAGCTTTCAGATCTCCGTACTTTATGCTGAATTTGGACCATTCTGAATCTGCTCAGTTCATGTTAGTTCTTGTCTTTCAAGAAATCCTTTTGCTCTTCTGATGTGTTCAAATTGTGTCACATTGTCAAACTACAGAACAGAGCCAGCAAGTCTAAACAACAATGCATCTGAGGAGAATAAAGTGTATTCAGTCAACCATTCTAGTGTTTTGGGGTACACAGAGGAGAGAAACTATGGCAAATCAGGATCAGATAAGCATGTGGATACACACAAAGAATTCGTTTCTGGCTAATGATCTTTCCAGTATAAGTAAACAATGTACACAACAAAAAACCTTGTAGCGTACATATATTGAAAAGCTCGCAGTATGTTATTACACCACCACGATTCACGAACTTATTAACCTCTGAGCTCATCCAAACGAAATGAGAGCGAACACATTAGCGGCGGGGTGAATTTCTGATGCAATGCTGCCATCTTCCCCGCTATAAAACGCATGGACAATCCACTCCAACATGTCCGACTAACGAGACCTGCCACACCTGGGCGGGGTCAGTGACACGTAAGTCCCGCTTCAGCCAATCACGTATCAAGGCGCGTCCTGTCTGTCAGCACGAAGCCCCGCCCACGCCCAAATTCGCCCGTAAACATCCGTTTGATTTGAAAGCGTCGCTGAGAGGGAGGAGAAAGCGGCGCCATCTTTGTTCTTTCAATGAAGGAGGGAAACAAGTTATAAACTTGTCTTCGCGAGTGGCTGGAGACCTCGCGTTACTCTGGATTAACGCGGAAAATCACCATTGAATGGTGAGTTTCGAGTTTCGACGCGCTTCGGGTTTTATTTTGCTTGGGCTAGCCTGTTTGCAACCAGTTGCTAGTTGCATAACTCGCCCAGTTAGCATCGTTAGCATGTAGCCGCCAACGTAAACTTCACGATATTTGACGTATTTTCGCCTTCTGCTCCGCCGGAGCTGCCGCGAATCGTCTTTAAAATATTTTACATTAACCACGAAGCTGCTGTGGTGCGATCACGCGAGGATTTAATGTGCCTTTCATCGAAATGCACGCAAACCGCTAGAAATGCAGGGTCGCGTCCCAATCCGCGCGTTTGTGCCCTAGGGCGCGCTTTAGCAAACGCGCAGGTGTTGTTTCTGTTTGTGAGCCCTACTCGGCGCGTAGGGCTCGGATTGGAACGCAGCCGTAGTTTTGCACCTTCGAGCAACGCTGTTTAAATGTAAAAGTATGCATATTTTTGCCTTCTTACCGACCCTTGTTGCCTGTTTTGGGCTCCAGGTACACACAGACTCAGCATACATGTGCTTTATGTATGTCTCTTTAAAAAGCTAATTGTGTGTATTTTGCATGTATTCATTTATGAGGAATAAAAATAATATCTCTAAGCCCGTGGAAGAAAGTAAAATGAACTAAAATGATAATGCATTTAATAAATAGCATTATGTTGAGACTTGTTCTTTTTTTTTTACCAACACGGGTCTGGTACCTCAATTTCGAATCCAACGATGCCAGTTTTACAGCATTAAACAACACAATCCAGACTAATTACAAACTATTATTAAACATATTATTAATCATTGCACAGTTTTTTTCATAACAACTTAGATTTCATAAAAGTGCCTATGTTAAAGCATAGAATGGGTTTGTGTGCCATTAGTTTATAATCAAAATTCTTTTTTCACAAACCCAAGCTTGTTTGGAAACAAGGTTAAGGGCCTTTGTTCAAGGGCCAAACAGTGGCTGCATGGCAGCTTTGATAGTCCAAAGCTGGGATGTGATCTCTCAACCACTGGGCTACCACTGATCCCAAAATAAAGATTTTGAACTGTATTAAATACGATTTAACCTTCACAACGACTTCGTGTTTACAACAGGGGCTGCACGACACACATCCTTTGATCTCACATCCTTTCACTTGATGGTCATAAGCTCCACCCATTAGACTACCGTTAGGCTTTAATCTTCCCGAGTATTATGTACGTGTCATTCCCGATATCCTGTATTTAACCATAGGGGTGGGATTGTCTGGTTTTAATGAACCTCTCGGGTGATAAAAGTAGAAACCTGTCTGAGGATTTTGAAGTGCGTGGGACACTTAATCATTTTATTTTGTCCTGTATGTGCCCTCGTGTAGGTGTAGCTGAGTCCTAAACACCTTGCACGAACTCCAGGGCAATGTTCTACGCCCACTTCGTCCTCAGCAAGCGTGGGCCGTTGGCCAAGATCTGGCTAGCGGCCCACTGGGACAAGAAGCTGACCAAAGCCCATGTCTTCGAGTGCAACCTCGAAAGCAGCGTGGAGAGCATCATCTCACCCAAGGTGCTTTTATCGTTCACGTGAGCTTGTACGTCATACGTCTTGTCGTTACATTTATTCGTCGTCTTGCAGGTGAAAATGGCTCTGCGTACATCTGGTCATCTCCTCCTGGGCGTGGTGAGGATCTACCACAGGAAAGCCAAGTATCTCCTCGCTGACTGTAATGAGGCGTTCATTAAAATCAAAATGGCTTTCCGGCCAGGTAAGGACCACGTCGTACGTGTACGTCTCGCAGATGCCCGTGCAGGACAGACTATTTAATATATTCTCTCACTGCTGTGTGACTCAGGTGTGGTGGATCTGCCCGAAGATAATCGTGAGGCCGCTTACAATGCCATCACGTTGCCTGAAGAGTTCCACGATTTTGATCAACCACTTCCAGATCTGGAGTAAGTTTTTGTGTAACTGACCGTTTATCATGAATCTTGACTTGACTTGGTCACTCAAAGGAACTCAAAATGTTATACATCTAATTAAATGCAGAATTTGTCATTTCTTTCACTATTTTTGATAGTCATTACATTTTTATCAACAAGACCAAGAATCATGGGACCTTCAGATATACATAATACTTGGTTTACAAGAAAAGGTCATGTGGTTGTTTCCACACATTTCATCTGTTCTGTAGCTCGATAATATTTACTGTGACTAAATATTACAGGCTGAGCATTTGAGGCTTACGGCCCTCGTTCTAGGGCCCAACAGTGGCAACTTGGCTTCGTTAGGTCTTGATATATATATAACATATATAATATATGAAGTGAGAAATCGAACTGGCTTATAAACACTAAACAATCAGAAGCCTGTTGTTGCACTAATATTGACTAACCGCTCGCTGGTTCTTGACAGAAATTGGATAAGATCGATCTGGAAATTGCTTTCATCATCTACTAATTCCAATCAAGTCAACGCTTACTGAAATGTTCACATGTCTAAGTGCCCCTACTGTGATTTCTCTCCCCCCCCAACTTCTCAGTGACATAGATGTAGCACAGCAGTTCACACTGAACCAGAGCCGGGTGGAGGAGATCACCATGAGGGAGGAAGTGGGCAACATGAGCATTATGGCCGACACCAACGACTTCGGTGAGAACTCGCACTTGAGCTGCAAGTGTTGCACTTATTCAGCAGAAGTATGAAGCATTTGGTCTTTATTTTTACAATAATGTTCTGCATGTAATGTTTCCTAATTACCACCACCTTGTGAACCCCCACAAAATAGGTATTTATAGTTTATCACGACTAAAATCAGGGGTTCACTGTTTTGTCATATTTTTTTTAGATAGTACACAGAGTTTACCTTCAACAACTTGGATGCATTTGTTTGCTTACTTTAGGCGATTTTGGTATGGACGACCGGGAGATCATGAGGGAAGAGAGTGCCTTCGAAGAAGACATCATGCAGGCCGCTTCCGCCTCCAACCTCCTGCTGGAGACCGAGCCAGGCCCCGCCAACCTGCCCGACAAGTCTCATAACCTTGATTACGACGATTTTGGGGACAACAACCTGGAGAACAGCGATGGCGGGATACTCGGTAAGGTCTTAACGGTTTCAAAATCTCATATATGTCCTGGTCTAACCTCGAGAACTGGCTTAGTGCAAACTATTTCGGCACTCGCACCCTTGCCAGCTCCCTAAATAACCCCACGACGTTCTCGGAGGCTTTTTCTGTTCGCTATGAGCTCTTTTCTGACAGGCTGTCAAAGCTCACACACTTAAAAAAAAATCCCTGAAGACAGTAATAATAAGAGTAAGATACTTTCAATGTTAGAAATGCTGCTGATTTATTCTGCTGAAGTATTCTGCCAAGCTTTGGATGCTTTACCTGATATTAAAAGGCAGTAAAAGGCCCTCACGTGTATACATGTAATGTATCGCATTTCTTTTTAGTGGATAAGCTCTTGAGTGGCGATGGCGGCGGAGGAATATTCGACGATCCCCCGGCCATCACAGACAGCGTCATGATGCTCCAAGACCACGACGACGATGACGACTATGACCACCTTTCACGTAAGCTCCCTTCACGAGGTCGCGACAATAGAAGGAAGAGTCGTCTCGAACACCACAAGACGACAGGGCTGTGTTTTTAAAAATAAAAAGTATTATTCTGAACTTTTTTTTTTTTTCTAAACCGTTACTCGTTTTCCATTTTTCTTTGCTAGCGGCGGGAGCTCCGGGCAGTCCCGACTCAGGTCCTGCAGAGGCTCTGCCCAACACTACAGACCAGACCGAGCAGACCACGCTGGTGCCCAACGAAGAAGAGGCGTTTGCTCTGGAGCCCATCGACATCACTGGTAACAAACGGCGTGGCTTTGTTTTCTCTCTCACGAAATAAATTTATGATATTTATTATGCGGAGAAATAAATGAAATTATGCAACATTTAATTAAAAGGAGCGTTCTGTGTGTGTGTGGTGGTTTTTAATTTTTATTATTATTTTTTCTTTCTTCCCTCGTTTGCATATTCGTCTAAATACTTTGTACTGATGAGAGTGTGTGTGTGTGAGTGTGTGTGTGAGAGAGAGAGAGAGAACGTGACCACCTGCAAAATCCGTCCTGGATCTGACCCGAACTCTATTCCTCTAGCACCCTAGTAAATGTTCCGGGTACAGACTCGGCGCATGTGAGAACACAGCAGTGAATGTTCCACAAAATCGCTGCAGGCGCCGCCCCTTGCCCGGGCACCCGGAACATTTCCTCTGCAGTGAGAACGCGCCCGACACGGAGCGTCTCCGGGACGTGTTCCAGACAGACGTCCTCATAAACCTTTCATCCGAATTCTGTTCCCAGTAAAAGAAACCAAGGCGAAGAGGAAGCGGAAGCTGATCGTCGACAGCCTGAAAGAGCTGGATAGCAAGACCATCCGCGCCCAACTGAGCGACTACTCCGACATCGTGACCACGCTGGACCTGGCCCCGCCCACCAAGAAGTTGATGATGTGGAAGGAAACCGGAGGCGTAGAGAAGCTTTTCTCGCTGCCCGCTCAGCCTCTCTGGAACAACAGGCTGCTAAAGGTAGACCATCAGTACCAGCCTGATGTGTACCGCTCATGATGTGCAGCAGTCCAGGCTGCCCTTAGTTTATCTTTATTACATGGGAATTATTGAGAGGATCTAAAGCATATCAAAGTATTAAAAAGAAAGTACAGGAAGACATTGGGGTGACAATCTTCAATACGATTTATTTTAAACACCATGAAGTCATTAAATAGAATACCATTTTATTCTTTATAGAATTCCTTTTAAGTGAGTTGATTCAGCGTGAATGAATCGCCGATTCGAATTGTGCACCATATGAATCGATTCCTGATGATAATACAATTTATAGGGTTCGATCCCCGGGTGGGGCGATCAGATCG
>JAYDZG010000024.1:1980201-1992500 GCA_034509265.1 Microcambeva bendego
TACACAAGCATGCTATATTGGCTATATTTGGAGAATAAAGCCCTGCAATAGATTGTAAATAGCTTTTTTGCTTGCCAGGAGTAAGCACACTTTATACCAGTTCAACTAAGTATTGGAAAGTCCTGGAAAAAATTAATACATTTTAGAATTTGGTATCTTTTGTCATCACGTTGTGTCTGGATATCCTTAATGACACCCTAAACTAAATATGTTTTGTAGTTTTGTACATAATCTGGAAAATCAGGGTTATCATAGGTAATAAAAAACTACCAAAAGGTAGCATTGGGAGCTCAGTGATTAAGGGTCTGTAGATCACTAGTTGTGGTAGCTTGGTGGTTAAAGTACCCGAATAATTATTTGGAAGTTAGATAAACCACTGTCTGGTTGCCACTGTTTTATTAACCAATTTTACAGCTCCAGTCCATATCAAGGCAACAGAAGCATAAAAGGTGTTAATGTGAATGGAGAACCCGAAGGAAACCATCAAGAAAACATCGACAACTTAAAGTAAATGAACAGCTGCATGGTTTTAACATAGATCGTATAACCACTGTTGATACGTTGTACACCATAAATGCCCTGTCACTCTCTTTTAATCAGAAAATATTGTTAGAAATGATCCCACATAGCTCCAGGGCCCTTTTAAGTGCACTTTTATTTTAAATACATATTAATTTAAGATTCGACTTGTAACCAGCCATCCGCGGAAATGGAGCTTGAAAGTGGCAAATCTTTCTTTCAAAATAAAAGTCTTCTTCGGTGAACGGCTAACGTGGACAGAAAATAGAGCACATTGCACATGCAGTTTACATTAATTTACATTAACTAACATAGTTTGTTTAATATATACATAAATTCATTAATGACTAGTATGTACAGATCTGCCCTTGTACAATAGACTGTTTAACTGTTTTTCCTCTCAGATGAAATAAATATCCTTGAAATTAAAAAAAGCTTGTTTCTCATATTGTGTGCAGTCATAGGAGCACAATAAAATCCCACGTAGTCATGGAAAATAAATTATGTATTGCAGCACTATACCAAAACCTGTATAGGAATTATAAACTTTATACTCTTAAAATGTGTTAATCCTACTTGATGTAAGTACGTTGTAGCCAGCAGATGCTGATATATACTTTTATATTTTAAATTAGCTTCAGTATACTTTTTTGTGAACAAAAGAACTTGATTTTTCAGTCAATTAGAATATCTAAAAAATAACACAGATCCAGAAACTACACAAATTCATCATTAATTAAAACTTAACTAATGTGCAGGTCGCCTTATACGTCTATAGTTGTATTTTTAAAATATATATTATAACTACTTTTCTTTATTTCTTTTTTTTTACCTCAATTCCTTCATTATCTCTTAACTTCTTTTTATCTAGCTTGTTTTTCTCGTTCTCACCCTCCCCCAACTCAGTTCTTATCAGTATCCTGGGCTGTGTTCCAAATTGCACGTTGTGTACTAAATAGCGTACTTCTTTAAATCGATTACCGTCGCTCCAGCGCTCATCGTGCGCACTAAACTAAATAACCTACGTAGGGGGTAAGATGTGGTTTAGGACGAAGCCCGTATGTGCTGGTTTATCTTAGCGCATCGCGAGCGAGATTCAAATTCCTCAGCTTGCGATTCACCAAGGTGAGTTACGCACTTTACGTAAGGCTGCGCCGTGCACTGCGGTCTACGTGACGTAAGGCGCGTACGGTTTTGACGGAAGTGCTAGCAGGGGAATGTCGGATCGGTTCTTGAGGCTCATCTGAACGTCAATATTATGGGTGAGAACGGCTTCTCTCTTTTTTACATTTTAATACTTTAAATATACGCAACGTGTGGACGGTTTTATGACGATTTGCTTGTTTTCTTTTAAACGACTCGTGTGTGTTTGAAGTAAACGTTTGTAGCTCGAGTTATTCGGCGGGTTCCGACGTTTCCTCTGCACTTTTATGTCTGTATGAGTAACGACGTTTTACTCGCGACTTACACCCGACAACCAGAATTATTAATGACGAAAAGTGAGCTAAACAGTGCCAGTAAACTTCGTTATCACACACTAATGATTTCTTAATATAGCAAAGCGACCGTTCTTAAGTCTTTGCGTGTCTGGGTTAAACAAACACTCTATAAGGCGAAGCTAATGCTAGTTAGCTCGAGCCGTCTATGCTAAGCTAACAGAAGGAAAACATTTTATTTAAAAGGCCGACCCAAAATTCTCAGTCTCGGTTAAGATCGGTTTTATCTGCTCGTGGGACGAATTCGCAAGCGTTTAAATGTCCTTAAAATATTCATTAAGACGTGAAAATGGAAGCAGGCGAATACAAAGGAAATAAGTTTGCCTAGAAACCATCAAATTAGGGCTGGGCGATTTGGTGTAGGATGTCACGATATTTACTTCCATTTACGGTGATATTACATTACAAATAACTTATCGTCTTATTATGTAACAACCATAAGATAATGGTTAATAATATGGTTTATCCATAATAA
The DNA here is from genome assembly GCA_034509265.1 of Microcambeva bendego. Taxonomy (NCBI): domain Eukaryota; kingdom Metazoa; phylum Chordata; class Actinopteri; order Siluriformes; family Trichomycteridae; genus Microcambeva; species Microcambeva bendego. The sequence continues at coordinate 1,982,692 of JAYDZG010000024.1, forward strand.
TTATATACATGCCGGCCCTACATAAATCATTAGTAGTAGGAAACACATATACTGATGAAATCAAATGTTGGTGGCTAAGTGGGTAATACTGTCTCACAGCCAGAAGGTCTTGGGTTCGATCCCTCGGGTTGGTTTGGAGTTTGCATGTGTCCGTGTACTCGGATTCCTCCCACAGTCCAAAAACATGGACCGACCCTTTAAAAACCTGGAATTGGCTCCATTTTGCCTGTGTGTGTGTCACATTCTGAGTTTAAAATGTGATAGATTATCATCAGGTGCGTATTTACTCTGCTTTAGGACTGATTTACTCATTTTTGTTCTGGACTATCAATATTATTTTACCTTCTGAACTCCTGACACAGTTCTCGGCTTTTAGCATTATCTTTAACATCCACATGAATATTGGGTTCAAAGTGTCTCACCACACACACACACACACACACACACACATATCTTTGACATTTTGTTGTCCAAAAACATAATCACAGCAGCAAAAGGCTAGAATTCTTACCACCATTTATCCTAATTTTAGATTTTTTTGCTAGCTTTGGGGGCCAATAACGGGAGCTTTTCTTTATACTTGTGTGTCACCATAATAAAAAGTCATCCTGGAGTCACATAGTTTACTTAAAAGGTCTTAGAAGGAACACAAATATGAATCTTATTGTATCATAAGATTTGGATTGATTGAAACAAATAGCACATTCGAGGCAGTTTGAACGGTGGTAGACTTGTGGTTTCCTTTAACTTGCACGTTTGGAAACTTTGCACCGAGGATGTGCAAACACACACGTACCATATAGACATATGCGAATAAATAATCTAAAATGCAAACTTTTATTTACATAGAATTAGGGAATTTAAAATAAATAAAATGCTTCACTGCTCGTACTGAACAGAAGAGAGTCCGGACGATGTCGAGGTGCTCGTATAAAAGCATCATTGTCTAAAACTGTGCTCATAACTGCTCTAGAAAGAAACCTATTTTTTAATAAATCAAGCCGACAGGAAAACGCCTATTCTGTATAACTGAAACAAAACTCTAATGCACTTCATGGAGCGTAGAAGCCATTCATTTGTTTCCGGTGCAGCTCATGAAAGTAGGTGGATGGAACAGTTGTTACAGAACGAGAGAATGGTGGAATACGTCACGGGCCGGACACCTGCTCGTGCATAGCGCGCCATTTTGAGGGAGATATTTGGTGTAGACCGAGACACGGAGAAATTAGTCAAGCACACTTCTGGATATGCCATTGCTGAGGCATCTCAACCATTTTCAACACAATCCAGCACTGCATAAACAGGACTGGTTGGTTGTTTTTAAAGAACAAGTCTTTAATTTGTAGAATATTTCCTCCCTTGTATGCACTTTGGGATGCAGCACACACTGCAGTCATGTTTGAGAATCAAATGAAATATTACGAATTCTCATTAAATATGACGACGAACCTTTTCATGTTGAGACGAATGTAAATTTAGCTCAAACAAGCAAAGCTTAATACTATAAACACACACTCTATATAATTACGAATAAATATACTAATGAATTCTTTAAGTTTCAATGGTAAGCGTTTTTTCACAGGCTGGTTGGCTGTTTTTAAAGAACTATTAAGTCTTTAATTTGTAGAATATTTGTATTCAGTTTGTATGCAGTTTGGGATGCAGCACACACTGCAGTCATGTTTGAGAACATGTAGTGTAGGAGCGGTCGCTATCTTGCATACTTATCAGCCACTATAATCCTGTTCGACGGCTCGGTGTCATCGCCGGTCGTGCTGGTGCCCACATAGGCAAATCAAGGCTCTCTGCGTTATCTAAAAGTTATCTTGAAGTACATAATAATGGCTATTCACAATTAAATACAAATACTCTTTCAAATGAGCTTGGAATGTCGTTTCTTTAAAGCTGGGGTGTCAAACTCAAGCAGACTGTGGGCCAAAATTAATAACGTGGACAAAGTTGTGGGTCACCTTGAAATTTATTGGAAAAATGTCTACGGTTGAGGAAGATTTTCCTTCTCATTAAATATAACGACGAACCTTTTCATGTGGAGACAAATGTAAATTTTGCTTAATGAATCTAGAACAAGCAAAGCTTAATACTATAAACACACCTGTGGCATTTACTTACTAAAAATCTTTATGGTTACAAATGATTTGAGTTAAATTTCAATAGTAACCTTTTCAAAGGCTTACAATAATAATTTCCTTCAATGAAAATCCAAACATTCAAGTCCATGCCTTGAAGTAGTAAGAAAGATTGAATAAAGAAAACTTTTATTTTATTAAGTTTGCTATTCTTAATCTACTGTGTTTACCAGTGGTCCAGCTCTGGTAGACATTTTGTATTATTATAATTTGGCCCCCGGGCCTTAGTTTGACAACCCTGCCTTTAAAGGACAGTCGAGACTCTGGTCAGCAGTTGGGCTTCCTTATCTTAAAGTTGCCTTATTGACTTCATTTATCTCCGGGGGATTTTTTTCCCAGACTTATGATTCATTCTTCCATGTCTGTTTTCTGACACCGATATGTTCCTCTCTCTCTCGCTCTCTCTCTCCCGTGGGAAACCCTCTGTGGTTGGTATGCTCTGACACGAACCGTGTTAACTTCGGCATCACTGGACGTTCCTGGGATTTGAACACAGCCGTGAGTATCGCCAAGTGAAACGTGTTTGGATGAATCTTAGTCGAACTTCTTCTGAAAGTCTGTCTGTCTGTCCTGCAGCAGCAAAAGAATCTCGAGGGATACGTCGGCTTCGCCAGCCTCCCCAACCAGGTCTACAGGAAGTCGGTGAAACGGGGCTTCGAGTTCACGCTGATGGTCGTAGGTGAGGAAAACGTCACTCCCTGCGTGTATTAGAACCCCAAGGTCGATGGCCTGGGCATCCCGGAGCGCACTTAAGCGAGGGATTTTAACAGACCCGAGAGTTTCCTGTCCAGTTCCGAGTCGGCCAGCCGCGTGACTGCATTCCTGAAGTTCAGTCTGAGCGCTGTTGGGATAACCACACAGGAAGCCAGGGTTGGAAGGCAGTGATTTCACATCCTGCCCGAAGAGTACGGCCGTGTTCAAAGAGGAATCGTTTAACGTGTGTTGCGGAATTAAACCCCGTTAAAGTCGTTCAGAACCGCTCAAAAGAAATCTTTATGACATTGACTGCTTTTGTATTTTGGATCGAAAGCATTTCAGTAATTAAAGTAATTAAAAATAAAAACGACGGTAATTATCTATAAGGGAAAGAGTTCCGCTCATGGAAAACTACCCCCTCTAAACTGGCTGAGTTTCTTTTACCAGCAACAGCTGCGCTCGAAACACTTCAGATGCCCGGAGAGGAATTTATGGCACCGCCTGTTTAAGGTCCTGACGTAGCTTCTCATTCGGGCTCAGGTCGGGACTTTCTCCAGGCCTCCGGTTAGTTAGACTCGAGACATCTTCCACGTGTTGATCGAGTAGCTCTTCGATGAATTTAATTTAATGTACGGCTGTGAAATGAAGTGGAAGCCGACGTGGTTTTAAAAAGTTCCACTTTCAGTTTGCAGATCCTCATCCCAAAGGGTTCAGAAGGAGAATCTTCATTTCTTTTGGTTCAAAAGAACGATAAAGGTGTATTAAAAAGCATTTAAAAGGTATTGTGTATGAACATATAATAAACTAAACAATAAAGCAGCCACGTGAGCAGTACAGTAATAAAATAACAAAATACTATCTTCCATTGTAAGATAAGTGTTCGTTTAGTCTAAGTGGATCACGCCTCTTTTCTCTGCTATTGGCGGATATGATCTAGCGGTTAAGGGACTGTTAGTAGTCTGGTTCAAGCTCTGCCCCTACCAGGTTATCACCGTTAAGCCCTTGAGCAAACCCTTAACTCTTAATTGCTCAGACCAGAAGTAATCTTCCTTTTATCGGCCACATTAAATCAATAATGGTTTTGATTGTCGAAACAAAACATCTAAGCATATCAAATCTGTGAAGCGGTTATTAAAGAAGTTATTAAATTAAATTATTAAATTGATTTATTTTCTTATCAATTAGTTCCTTATTTGAGGATCGCCCTCGTTATTAAAATCGTTAAACAAGACGTTAGAACGATATTGGCCCGATGGATGTAGTTTGGTCGTGTTTGTGACTCAGCCATGCTTGATTTCACAAGCTCCTGATTGGACCTTCGGAGAAACGGTTCGTGACTGTGCGCTTTCAGATCTCTGGAGTTATTGTTCGGCAGTGCTAAGAGGCACCGGACCGAAAATCTCTCACAGAGACAGGAGCATAAAGGGCCCTTCTGTGCCCTGGCGTAGACCAAACGGCACACCACCGTCATCAGATTAATGACTCTCCAGGGTCGACTGTCAATGTAGCTCTGATACAATCCAAGACTCTTAGGACACAAGCTTTAATCCAGAATATGAACCTGTGATGCGCTTAAGCCTGTATTTATTTATTCATTTTTCTTAATCGCAGGTGAATCTGGGTTAGGAAAGTCCACCCTGATCAATTCGCTCTTCCTCACGGACCTCTACTCCTCTGAACACCATGGACCGTCGCACAGAGTCAAGAAGACCGTCCAGGTACGGCTCACTCGGCGAGCGCTCGACGTCCACCGGGCAGTGCGCGTCGCCCCTAGCCGAGGTTTTCCCAGCATACCGCAGTAATGGCATGCCGCCATGCGCTACGTGTCGCTACTTGCAGGTCGCGGAGAAGGTGTCGGCTCCTTCGTAATAAGGGTTTAAGGGTTTAAAGGGTTTAGAATCAGGAAATGTTGTGCTGAGGGAGCTTAGGAATGATCACGTGATCCTGCAAGTGCTACCTGATACACAGGTGATGAAGGTTGTTCATTAAAAAAAATGTTTGCAGAACATCGTCAGTGTTTATGAGAGAGTTCCTTCATTAGTGTGATGATAAAAATGATTTATTTTGGGATTAAGTTTATACAGATGCTTCGTACATGTAAAGCTTCCGACTTTATTTATTTTTTTGGTTCTCAGGGGTCCTCGTTTTTTCCTCCTTACACCAAGTATTGATTCACACTGGGTCTCTCAAGCTGTGCCAAATTTAACGTGCGGACAAACTATCAGTAATGATCCCCTAATGGGGGCAGCTGAACTCATAATACATTTTTTCTCCCAGGCGGAAGCAAGAGCGAAGAGTCTTGTTTATTTATTTATTTATTTATTTATTTAGAATATTGGGTTGCCAGAATCGTAAATAATCACTCTACACACTATGCTCTCACTGACCTGAAAAGAACAAAAAGACAATCAGAAGCGCGTGTTATGGAGACAGGGTCTGCACAGTATTAGATTTTCAGGGGGTGTGGCTAGGGAAGGGCGGGTGGAGCCTCAGAGAAATCGATGAAGACCTCGGCGCCTGAAATTCCCGGTGAAGCCGTTTTAGATGAACGTATTTTAAACCCACGGACACTCTGCGCTGCAGGTAGAGCAGTCGAAGGTGTTGATGAAGGAAGGAGGGGTGCAGCTGCTACTCACGATGGTGGACACCCCGGGGTTCGGCGACGCCGTCGATAACAGTGACTGGTGAGTACGTTTGCACGTCCAGGTCGTCTCTGCCAGTGCACCGTGAACGACCGAACAGACACGGCGCTTTTCTTTGTGCTGTAGCTGGCAGCCCGTCATCGATCACATCGACAGTAAGTTTGAGGATTACCTGAACGCCGAGTCACGTGTGAACAGGAGGCAGATGCCGGACAACAGGATTCACTGCTGCCTGTACTTCATTGCACCCTCAGGACACGGGTGAGCGCTAGTTGTGGTTTTTTGCTTCTCTCGCGTTGTTCCCGTTTCCCATTAAGTTCAGGCGTACTTCCAGATCTCACAACGGACCATTTCAGAAAGAATAATGAAGAACTCCTATTTATCCATAGAGTTTCTGCTAGTTATAACTTTTGGTCAAATGTCATTATTTGTAGGTTGCATGAACTGTATGAATCTTGTTTATTTAAAATATTCTCCAGTCCACACTAGTGAACATTAGGGGGCAGTGAGCACATGGCTCCTGGAGAGCAGTTAGAGGTCAGGTGCCTTGCTCAACGGCAACTCTCCGATCACAAGCCCGGTCCTCTAACCAGCAAGCCACGGCAGCCTCTTTATATCTAGACCTTTATATTGAGTTGGAGCACATATGAAGCAGGTTAATCCTCCTCACTTTCTTTAATCAAACCAAACTGGCACACGGGGTCCAGCCCGAATATGAAACGAATCCGGTTTCGTTCGCTTTATGTTGGATCTGGTCACTTTTCACTTCCCCGTCACGTGCAGCCTGTGAGACTCTCACAAAGAAGTAGAACGTGACCGCAAAAGTTCACTCCATGTCCTCACCGCGGCCGGAAATCCGCCACGCACCCCAGAGACCCAAAATCTTTTCTTTCAGCCCCGGGCCGAACAGCCGAGGTTTATATTACGGGCGGCTCAGAACCGTCCGACGTGTTTCTTCTGAACTGAAATCGCCATCAGAGTGAAATATTATCACCATCCTTTCTTCCTCAGCCTAAAGCCGCTGGATATTGAGTTCATGAAACGGTTGCACGAGAAGGTGAACATCATCCCTCTGATCGCCAAAGCAGATACCCTTACTCCAGAAGAGTGCCAGCAGTTCAAGAAACAGGTGTGCACAGTTAAATCTCACATATCCTGTCATGACGAGATTTTTTTTATTGCTTGCTGCTCTGGCCAGACTGATAGATATGATAGGATAGTTATACAGTTGATGGGCAGTAGCAGTTAGCACAGTAAAGACAAGACAAAGAGGGTTGTACAGAATGAACACAGGTAGGTACCGGCTCAGCAAAAGATTAACTATTAAACTATAAACTATTAAAAAAACTATAAAAAGTCCAGTACACTACAAATATAGATATATCTCACCTGTTACAACGATGGAATAAATATGTACAAGAGAGTCTAACTACAATAACGCAAATGTAACTGCATAAAAAAGTGAAAAACAGAGATAAACCGGCACTATTACTTTATTTAAGCTTGGGAACCATGTCCTGGCCATTTTTCCATCGCAAAGCACATAAACGATGAAGGCTGTAACGTTGGATTTATTTCCGGGTCTCACCATGCTCTCTTTGAAAGCCTCGAGATGGATGAAACCTCTTTCAACCTTTCAACAGAACCGATTGAATTTCTGCTTCTCCTCAGATCATGAGAGAAATCCAGGAGCACAAAATCAAGATCTATGAGTTTCCCGAGACCGACGACGAGGAAGAGAACAAGCTCGTGAAAAAAATCAAGGTACGTCGTTATCCGACCTCTGTCGAATTTCCAAGGATCCGAGGGCCTGGAGGGATGCTGGAATCACTCAGTCTAATGATCAGAGTAGCATAAGCAGTACGGATGGCGGGGAGAGCCGAGTTAACTACTTTTGTCTGCCCGTGAAGGATCGGCTGCCTTTGGCTGTCGTCGGCAGCAACACCATCATCGAGGCGAACGGAAAGAAGATCAGAGGGAGGCAGTACCCGTGGGGCGTGGCAGAAGGTACACCGGGACGTTAAGTTTGAAGATTTTCATGATTAGAAACATATTTACATCATCGCTACTCCCACTCCCACTCTCGCAGTCGTAGGCTTGTTAACACTGCAAGCAGGTCCTGCATTGGCCTCCCAGGTGGAGCGGCCCGGGTCCTTCCGTTTTTGCATGTTCTCCCTCTGTCTGTAGGTTTCCTCCCACAGTTCAGTGACTTGAAGATACAAAACTGTCCACGAGTGACATTAACAGTTTGAACTGATTATTATTCTGTTATAAGGTACTTCCTCTTCTGCTAAGGTACTTCCCGTTACTACCAGCGTGTAGGACACGATGTTAGAATATTCGGTCGTAGGGGCATTCGTGAGGTCAGGCACCGATCTGAAGGGACTCAGACTTCACTTCACTTCACAGCCATGCTGGAACAGGAAAGCGGCCTTTCCCAAACTGTTCCCTCAACATTGGAAGCGTATTGTGTATAAGTGATGTTATTGACATGTTAGCGTTGGGCGTGGCGGGCAGGGGGGGGTGTAAAATGTAAATAACAGAGATGTCTACATACATTCTTCTTTTTTCCAGTCGAGAACAGCGAGCACTGCGACTTCACCATTTTGCGGAACATGCTCATCAGGTTCGTGATTCATTTTGTGTTCACATTAGCTATTTAACATTTAGTCATAGCCAAGTGGTTAAACCTCACTACTGCCAGGTTGCTGCTGTTGGGCCCTTGAGCGAGGCCCTTGACCCTCAATGCTCAGACTGTATACTGTACCTGTAAGGTCGCTGGTTCAAGAGCCAAACTGCTAGATTGCTGCTGTTGGGCTCTAGCAAAGAATAAGTTTTGTTTATTGTATAACAATAATTGTTTAGTTGGAGTTTATGGACAGGAATTAGTCATGCTAAAACAGGAAAGGACCTTCCTCAAACTGTTTTACTGTATTACAAACGTTTTTGTATTAATTGTTTAGCAGTGTAGTGAAAATACCAGTCGTAGGCTAGTGGTTACAGGACTAGTAACCCGAAGGTCGCCGGTTTAAACCTCAGGTTGCTGCCGTTGGGCCCTTGAGCGAGGCCCTTAACCCTCAATGCTCAGACTGTATAATGTTCCTGTAAGTCGCTTTGGATAAAGGCGTCTGATAAATGCTGGAAATATAAATTTAACCCTTCAGTGGTTTGCGCTTCCATTAGGTTAAGCTTATTTTGAGTCTAAACACTTAAAGATTAAAAGGGTAAATATAAGCTGTAAATAAAAAGTTTTGGGTGACGTATCTACTGCTTGGATGACAGGCTCTACTTAAAAAAATAATAAAAAATAAAAAACATTGTTAGATTGTTTTTAGAAGTTTCCAACCTTAGTCAGTTCAAAGACAGCAGCAAAAAAATCGCCCATTAAAAGTCAACTGTGTATAGAGGTGGCTCATTTAAAATAGTGAGAATATATTATTATATTTAAACATTCAGCATGTTCAGCTGACCTTTTTTTGCACTTTAACAACATGTCGTTTACCGTTAAAAGAATCTATTCTACTCCAGGTTCTGTAAATATGCAAACCTCCTAACCCCGAAAGCTCTCCGCTTTGTTTCTGGATGATCCTGTATTGCTAATGAATGCTTTTCACACAGAGGGGCTTAAAATGTTTAAACGATCTCACGGGCTGGAGAAAGTCTTTTTTTAAAAGACTGCAGTAAAACTCCGGACCCCACCCTGACCGTTGTCGATATGCTGCTTTCTGCTTTTACTTTTAAATGTCTGTCCAGACTGCATCCATTCAGTGTGACGTAATGCTAGCGTTTATCTCTCAGGACTCACATGCAGGACCTGAAGGATGTCACCAACAACGTCCACTATGAGAACTACAGGAGCAGGAAGCTGGCTGCCGTCACCTGCAACGGCATGGACAACAGCAAGACCAAAGGCCCGCTGACCAAGTGAGAGCTCACACGGCTCATAGAGTCGCTGCAAAGGGAAAAAACTCAGCTACCTGTGCTTGACCAACGTTTTAATATATTATATTTTATTGCTGCAGCCTGATCGGGAGGCGCGCTGTACCGTGTGATGCTGTGTCACTTAGAAAGAGTTTCGATAAGCAAATGATCATATCTGTGATTCATCACGTTTACACTACTAACCAAGCCTGCTGCGCACCCCAGACCCTGCCCCCTCTACCAACAGTTCTTTGGAAATGTAGAAATTTGGCTTTATCAAGGACCTCTTAAGTCCTGGGTTCGATCCCCGGTTGCATGTTCCCCCTGTGTCCCTGTGGGTTTCCTCCGGGCACTCCGGTTTCCTCCCACAGTCCAAAGACATGCTACCAGGTCGATCCGAGAC
>JAYDZG010000024.1:2085201-2108223 GCA_034509265.1 Microcambeva bendego
AGTGCAGCGTTCTTATTCACTAGTACACCGTTCTTATTCACCAGTACACCGTTCTTATTCACTAGTAAGCAGTTCTTATTCACTAGTACACAGTTCTTATTCACTAGTGCACCGTTCTTGTTCACTAGTACACCGTTCTTATTCACTAGTACACAGTTCTTATTCACTAGGACACAGTTCTTATTCACTAGTACATCATTCTTATTCACTAGTACACCGTTCTTATTCACTAGTACACAGTTCTTATTCACTAGTACACAGTTCTTATTCACTAGGACACAGTTCTTATTCACTAGTACACCGTTCTTATCCACTAGTACACCGTTCTTATTCACTAGTGCACAGTTCTTATTCACTAGTACACCGTTCTTATTTACTAGTACACAGTTCTTATTCACTAGTACATCATTCTTATTCACTAGTACACCGTTCTTATTTACTAGTACACAGTTCTTATTCACTAGTACACAGTTCTTATTTTTCCTTTTTTTACAGAGATTTGTGCTTTGATCATTCAGCCAAAGGGAAAGAAATCGACGACAAAAAATCTGTTCCGTTCTGTGAAGTGTAAAAAGGGCTGCGTTATCAGAGTCAGAAGGTAAATGTTCACACGGTTTAGGTTCCAAAGCTCCTGCATTATTAAAAATCCCATCGTTTCTCATCAGCGGAGCATATGGGATCTGCATCTGCAGAAAAGAAACTAATGAGGTTTTGGAGAATGGAGGCAATTTTGCATGAGAATGCCATAATTTAGCTCTGTACTGTAAATGAGATGACGAGCGCTTTCCAATTAATGGCCTGGATGCTAATTCGTCACAGAAAGTGACCAGACTATTTATTTGCATATATTTTAAATGAAATACTTCTGAAAATGGAGGCAGCACAGAAGCTGTTGAACTGGAATTTAGGGTTCATTTTCTTCTTGCTATTTATGCTTTATATATAAGTTCTCAGTTCTCTAACCACCAGGCCACAGCTTAATTATTTACAATTATAATCTGACATTATTCTGCATGATGCTTTTACAGACAAACTTGGGAATGATAACATCATTTCTTTGACCACAACCTGGCAGTCCACCACTCATCCTTAGACACAGCCGATCTCGTCTGTATGTAGATGCCCAACCAGCCATAGCACGGCTGGTGATCTAAACCTTAAATCCCATCAGTACTGGGCTAGTGTAATGCAACGCTGCACCACCTGAGCTCACACATGATTGTCAAACATTATTCATTCCAATATCTACCAGGACCAGATCCTAGCAGCTAGCAGAGATGGGGAAATATCTCCTTCATCCTCTCATTATCCAGGTTGTTCACTTTTATACATCCATGGACAACCCAGTAAGGTCCTGGCACATCTATTTGGAGCCATGCTGACCACAGTGCATCCCACTGATGCTGGAGGGAGTGTGAGGGAGGTTCCATAGAGCCGGCACGGCCATCGATTCGATCCTACAGACGCTCAGTTATGTTCCAGTCTGGGGAATTAAGGAGCCAGGGTATATCTCAACATATATCAACACTAGAAGATAAGACCACTAAAATCGCAGGTTCCACCTTTATGTTGAGGACCGGAAATCGTCATCATACATAATCAAACAGGTTTTGTCCGAGTAGAATGTAAGAAGCAGGCGGGAAAAGCTTAGTACATTAAACCCTGGGAGGAATAACACATGAAGCAAAACCACCTGATCTTTTCATCAGCGTGTACACGGTGAGGAGGCGAGAGAGTCTCATCTCAGCTCCAATAGTGTGTGTTTAAAGCACTCCAGGCAGGACCGATCTGACATCATAAACCGAATGTTATGAAATACACATGAACCCAAAACTGTTCCCTCTACCTACGTGCTACTCACCCTGAGGACTAAAGTGCACTTTCAACCCACGATATGTCACTCTGTGATTATGTTTTCAGGCGGATACAAGAAAGCAGTAAATACTTGCGGTCAAAAGTTTACATACACCTCGAGGGAACGCGTACATCATGTTATCAACAGTGGAGACCGGACCGCGAGCTTATTGGGCGTCCTATTTTAAAACCATGGCAATTTATACACTCCTCTGGGAACGCTCTTAACAAAATTTTAAAGGTCAGGCACTGACTATGGATTAGAACACCTGCATCGCAAAGGACATTCCCATTCATCGTAGGGCTGAGGTCAAAGGTTTTTGCAGAAGTACATTTTTTTAAATTAATTTTCTCATTTTTAATTATATATTACTACATGACGGACAACTTCCTTTGTGTAAGGTATCTTGTTACAAACATAGTAAATATCTTTCTTTTTATTAAAACAAATATGATATGTACATCTGAGTTATCATAATCCTCTCAGCTCTATGGGTTACGACTTTCTCAATGGAACTGGATCACATCTTACTGTAACGTTCAAGACACACACACACACACACACACACTTTACAGCTCGGTATAAAATATATATTTGCTTATTGGTAGTCAAAATAATTCTCATATACAGACACAATAGTGATATGGCCATTATACAACACACATACTAATGAAAGTTTAATTATTTTTTTCATTAAGTTACCAAGGCTAATATAGCTGTTAAATAATGTGTTCTTTAAATAAATAATGTTTCGATCTTTTCATTTAAGTTTTCTTTAGTGTGAGTAGTCGCTCTTTAATGTATTTTGTTTAATGATCTTAAATTATTCAGTGACTCAAATGTGCAGAGGAAATGAAGCAATCTGAGGGAGAGCATGACTGGGTTTGGCTGAAGACCCAAGTAGTTTTTAGAAAGTGTAAGTTTTTAAAGAAGTGGGATCTATACTGGGTTCTGAACCGGCTCTGAATGGACAATAAAAGCAGATCGACATATTGATTCTGTATTAAAAACTTCGAAGTAATACTGCACGATAATAGATAATATTCATATTGATTTAAGTATAATTAAATTATTGATGTTGTATAAATTTCCTCAAATGAATATTGTATGATAGTAGGATAACGTTCTTATTGATTTAGTATAATTTAATTATTAATAATGTATAAAATGATATACTTTGCTTGCAGGTTTGATTCTTACCAAATTATATTTAGATTAGATTTATTTCAAAATCGATTTATTTATTTTTATCATTATTCTTTCGGCTGCACCCGACTAAGTACCTACAGGACGAGTACAGCTTATTTCTGGACTGTGAGGAGCACCAGGACGAACCCCGCCTAGACATGAGGAGAACATGCAAATTCCACATACAAAGGACCCAGGACCGTCCCAGGACCTTCTTGCTGTGACACGACAGCCCACTATTATAACACAAAAGTAATATTGAAATAACCTCATTTAATTTCTGTTGCTGTTTTTGATAGTGAAGTGAAAGAATGAAAATGAAATGCTCAGTAGTGAACACAGCTCACTTATATGTGAGTATCTGAGCATCTCACTGAACAGTAGAACTATATGTGAGTAGCACAGCAGGTTTGTTTGTGCAGTAGAGCTGCTGGGCGTCTTCGGTATGAAGAAATCACGAACACAACACACATTAGGAGTAAAAAGCACCAAGTCTACGACGTACATGCTAATTCTGAGTTCAGTCTGATAGAAAATGTGGGTCAACACTGAGACACGATGACATCCCATTAGCAACCGAGCGAGGGTTCACGAGCTGACCTCCGCGTTGTCCACGGTGTGCTTTTTATTGAAAAATAAAATTGGATGTCAAGGCTCTCCTTGTAAACCTGGATTATTTTCTGGTGCTTTATTGTTTTTCTACAGGTAGATACTCCAGATCCTTTTGTGGAACATACATAAGCTTTCGGTTGATAATTACATTCACATGATTTTTATGGAATATCCATTTTGGCTTTTCAACCTGCATTTCATTTAATCTTATCACCGTCAATTCTATGTTGCAATTCTTTTTACTACTAATGTGCTGGACAATAAGGATTGAGACCTTCAACCTTCAACACAGACCGTCACGTTTTACCTGTACCATGCACAAACTGCCGTGCAATGAAGTCCACACACACTTCAGCAGTGGCGCAGACTTCTCAACTGCTCGGTGACATTAAAAGCTGTTCGACCTCTCCCTCCTTCAGGCACTAATAATCATACCAGCCTGTATGTCTACCTTGGTCACCAGCACTGGCTGGGATTTGAACTTGAGGGCTGAATATCGTTATTTACTGTGTTTGTTTCCCATAACAGAATAAACCGGTTAACATCTCGCTAAGCTACCAAGGAAATTGAAGCTTCCCTGAACATCCCAGATCGGACCCCCTAAACAGCCCCATTAAAAGATTATTAACCTAATTACAAAATATTAATTTCCATCAGTCTACTTCAATCACGATGACCAACTGATGACCTTTGAGACTAATTAAAAGCTCAGTTTTCACTCAGGACGAGATAAGGAGCCGCTTCCCAGGCTTTTTTTTTTTATTTCTCACGCTGAGACTACGACAGTGCCCGTTAGGGAGATTCAGAAGGATTACTAGAGCTATTCCAACCGCAATACACTGATAAAGCAGAGACTGAATTCTCATGCAAGACAGCGCTTGACTTGCCTTTCCCAAGCTGTTACCGTAAAGCTGAAAGCATTCATCATAACCTGTTGACGGTAGATGTACCCTTAAAATGTTCCTCGGTCACAGACTGATTTTGTCCCTGAGAAAAAAAAATTGTATCTAAAAGGACACATTCACAGATTCATTTGGCAGCTTCTTTTATCCAAATAACTGAAGCAGACTAAAGCCCAAACCCAGGGCTGAGCAATGAAGGGAAATGTCAATGGGTTAACACTGTCTCTCTCAATTTCGGGGATTTAGTCTCTCAACCTTCTGGTCAGAGGCACGGCATGTCTGTAAGATTTGATTCCTCAAGAATTTTGAGTACTGAGGCATAACCGCATGCCATTTCTATATTATCTTATTTTAGATGAGTAAGAGTCAGATACAAACTTCAATAGCAAAGTCAAGAACACAATCTGAATGGTGATAATAATGAATTACGCATTAATAACTAAATTCTGATTACAAAAGATGTGAAGAAATGAAAAGCACCAAAGAACAAATTCAAACCTTTTAGCTTCAAGTTTCTACACTAATTAAAAACTCAATTTATCAAGAATTACAAAAACAAATTCATGTTTCTACACTCATTTTCCATCATAGTACCAGTTTATTATCAGGAATCTGATGCTTTAGTTACTGATGCTCAGCTGCTTTAACATCGGATGAAAATTTTCTTTCCCTTAAAGCTTCATTGATCGTCTAAAAAGATGAAAATCGGATGGAGCTAAATCCAGACAGTAAGATATACACCCTTTGGGAAATGCTTTCCTTTAGTTTTTTGGAGAATGCCATAGTTTATTTTCATTCACCCGCAAAAGCACTAGTGAGGTTGGGGTCAGAACTCTATTCAGGCCAGTCCAGTTCTTTCTTTATCAGCCTTGCTATGGAAAACTAAGAGTCTCATGGACAGACGTGATGTGGCATAAGAAACTAACCCAGTGCACTAAAGCCAATGAATAAAGCTGAACTAGTCATTGTAACGTCACTCCAGTGTGCAGTGGAGTCATCACACGTTTGTGTGAATCCAGACCGAACCGTGGACTGATTTACATGGTTTGATATCATGTAGCACAATAAAGAGATCAGTCAAAAGTACTGCCTTCGAATCACCTGAGTGATTTCACCTCGTGTAAAATCTGACAGCACACAGAGGAAATGTAAACTAGATTAGGATGTAAGTACGCCGACTTAAAAGCAAAAGAAAAAAAATAAACGCAATAATCTCCCGAGAGCTCTCCAGAAATGAAACTGTAGTAGATGACAGGAAAAGAGGGCTTATAATAAGCAGAGCAGATAAAAATAGGCTTCGGTGAGAGAGCTCGATGATAAGATGCAGAGATTTTGTGTGTGTGTGTGTGTGTGTGTGTTGTCAGCCGGCTTTTTCACCTGCATTGGACAGATTAGATAGATCAAGTAGTGTGGGTGCTGCAAGCTTAAGGGTCCTCGACATGGAATCGAACCACTGCTCAGGTTCATTCTATAGGAAGTTTGGTATGTTCTCCAATGCGCAGAGTGCTAAAAAGGTTAGGGAAGATCCCTCAGGTGCGGAAATAAGCTGAGCTTAAGGCGGAAGTGCACTTCAGTGTTGATGTGATTGTTTTATCTTTTAATGTTTGTGTTTTACTGGCAGGGTAAAAGAATCATAAACCTCTGGTGCAGAGCTGAGGTTATTGCATCAGACGCAGCCTCGTTAATCATTTTATAATTACCCAGCTAGCCAGACATCTGCTCACCGCACTGCATTTCCACACACCTCTGGGTGATGCCTTCAAGTCTTCGCGTAAGGCCTGCATCTTAGTCTTGATCTACTGAGTCATTAAAACCAATCGATTGCTGGCTTTTGTGTCATTATGAATAGAATTACACTGTCGAGTCACGTTAAGATGGGCTGGGAGTGACTCAGTAAGGTCCTAGGAGGTAGTTACAGTTATATGGAGCCATGCGGACTGCCGTGCATCCCACAGCTGCTAGAGGGAGCGTGGTAGAGGATCCATAGAGCCGACACAACCATCGATTCTGGTCTACAGAATCTACCAGTCTGGTTCAAGTCTGGGGAAGATCCCATCCAGCCAAGGGAAGGTAATAAGCATACATTTGGGTGTACGTGATTCATACCTTCCTCCATGAGCTACGTATGTGCTCCCGCCCTCGAAAGTAGGAAGTGGTGACTCGACAGTGATCAGTTATTTTATGTATTCAAGGAAACCACCTAGTCGGACACAGTAAAAAAAAAAAAACATGCCAAATGATCCCCAGGCAGGGAGTCAAATATTTATTTATTACGCTTTTATGCAGATCAAAAGGAGATAATCTTTTGATCTGTCTGGCATGTAAATAATAAATAAAAGGTAACTTATTTTAGCAAAAATAAATCAGAATTTAGTGCGCATAAATAATCAAGTAAAAAAAAGGGAAAATAAATAAATAAGTTGAGGAATTACGGATGGAGAAAAACATAGCTGTTCGGATAAAAACAACAAATGAAAAAAAAATGTAAGGATAAATAAGTGGATGGATGGATGGAGGGAGGGATGGAGGGATGGATGGATGGGTGGGTTTTGAAGCAGGTCAAAGCTTTATGGTCACAAAATGTGTTTCTGCTGGCAGGATCGATGCACCAGTGTCTCTTTTGTACCTGTATGATGGTTCTCAGCTCAGAGCCAACATGACCACCGTGGTGTGATCACAGCTCGTGTGAAAGCTTCTCTCAGCTATTTCAGATCAACAAGTGAACACACCGCCAAAGCAAATCAGCAGCGACTCGGAGGGAAGTTACACAAAGTCAGCAAACATCTTTACTGGCTTTAACTAAGTCACATCGTCTGAACCCGAACATCCCGGGATCGCAGGTGAAGGCACAGAGCTCACATTCAATTTGGATGAGATTTCAGGGGATTAACTGACCCAGTACAGCCCAGGGAGGAAGTTCAGCAAAGAGAGGAAAAGGATGAAGCACTGGATTTTACAAGGAGAAACAATCCGACATTCATCCCCAGGACTTTCTGACCTCAGGCAACATCTGGAACTGTCCGACATTTTAGATTTAATCGCATATCAATGTGTGTGTGTGGGGAGGGTGATCCCACTTAATTTGGATTAGTGGTAATTAAAACGAGGGTCAGAGTACAGAACACAGATAGATCCATCTGTCCACATCTCATGACTGAAGCTTCTCAATTAACTTAAAACGCAGTCCGCAGGTGCTTGTAGAAATGGACCAAGCTGCTCTTAAATCTGCTCAAATCTAACAAGCCCAATGTCGTAGCTATGTCTGGAAATTAAATAAAAGTAGTAAAAATAATACAGAATAAATGTTGAGAGTAGTGATAAATAGGGGCCGGCCTATTAAGATGATAAAAAGAGTCGATTCTTTCATTCTATGAATTGACTCAGAAGAGTCACTTGAATATTTTGATGATAAAAAATCTAGATGATGTGCCAGCATTTGTTCTTCAGAGGTTTATGCTGAAATGCACTTAAATTGAGGCCCTATAGAGCTTTAAGAATGTAGATTCAAGAGAAAAATGTCCCTTCATGACTGAAGTTATAAGAATCAATACATGTTATCCAAACACTCAAGGCTGGTGTATAGCCGACAAGCCAGACTGGATGAATGAATACTTATTATTCATAATTAATAATTGACTTTTAGTTCAACTTAAGGCAGTTCAGTGGCAAATGAATAAATGAGAGTAGAGGAATAATTACATGAAATGATAAGACAAACTTGAAAATGCTTGTATTAATAGAGTTTCGTTATATTCTAAAGGTTTTAAAGTTACAAGGCCACTCAGGTGGAACAGCGGTAAAACACTAGCACACCAGCGTTTAATATATATATATATATATTCTTATTTTCATTCCTAGAGGCAAGTGAGAAATTCTTGAATTTACAAGCTGATTTGGTCCTTGACGCAACAGTTTAATAAACTAGCCAACTTTCAGTGGACTATCAAGTTTGTGGCCAAAAAGAAATCCATCCTTCTTCAGCATCAAACGACATTATTTGAGGAACACACCCACATAACCACTCTGGACCATTTAACTTACTTCTCATTTGGACATTTGCCCAGTTGTCACAGTTCTGGTGAAACATGACCTGTTTTTTTAACTTGCTGTCTTCAGTATATTAAACTGAGTTAAATAAAAGGTGGACGTCTTCATATCTTCTCACTGTGCTGAAGCCCCTGGCACCTATAGGAGCTCGACTAGAGCGCTGAACATAAAGAATTATTTCTCAGAGGCGCTTTTAAAAAATGTAATAAAGAAACTGCTATGCAGTGCAGCTTTGCTATATAATAGTTTATGTACAGCAGTCACCGCATATGTCTCTTCATATAACTCTTCATATAATACGTTTTACATATACATGCAGACCTCTAATTTATTTCTACCTTCTTTGGTGACTGTCTTCAATCAAGCCAGCTTGAATTGTCATGGACTTGAGAATTTAGCCTTAAGTGTAGTTAATTTTTCCCTTTTATTTAATGCATTTCTACCGTATCGGCACAGAGAGAGGCTCTGGCACAGTAGTCAGATAATGATCCATATGCACTATTTAACGTTGTCGTACCATATGTGTGTATCTGTGCGTGTCTGTTGGTTACGGTGGCCTCAAGACATTCGGCAGCTGGTGTTTACAAGCACCATGTGGAGAGGTGAGAGGGATAAAAGAGAGAGGAACGATTCTGTACGCCTCCCAACCTCCCGCTGATACAAATGGACCATTCATATGAAAAAGTTCATCCTGCAGTGCTGCTTTGATAGGGCCGTTTTGCACCAGTGTAGGGCTTTTTTCCCTGAAGAGTAAGGCAGAGCTCGCTAGTGGATTAGACTTCGATTCAGGGAAAATACATTTTGAAGCAACAATCTTAAAGTTACTCAAGAAAAAGCTTGGTGTGAATGAACCTTATCCTCACTGAACACACTGAGTTGAACTGGAATGTCGGTCCCACACGACTGTCCGTGCCTGAGGCTTGTGAATTTCAAAATGCACCTCAAAACCATGTAGGAAAGACATTTGCGATGATTACAACTTCAAATAAATGCCAAAATGGGATGCCCATCAAGCTTTTGGTCTGGTGCTTGTTAAAGAAATTACCTAATGTGTCAGTCATGTGGCAGCCCTGCAGCGAATACAATTCTTCCGACATGGGTCAAGATTTACACTGGGTGAATAAGAAGATCTAAATAGGTTTGACTATGGGTGGCTGGTGGCTCAGCATTGTTGTGTCACGTCAAGAGGGTCCTGGGCTCGATCCCCAGGCGGGTGTTTTCTGTGTGTGGTTTGTATGTTCTCCCACATTCCTAAAACATGCACTTAGTTGTCTTATAGGTACCTTATAGGCCACTAGCAAAAGATGTTGTGACGGATCAAGCCTCATGGTTCTCCTGGAAATCATGTCCATGTGTCACGCCCATCTCTCCAGGAGCACCAGTGTTGGAGCCGGTCAGTTTCGGTGAAGCTAATGATCCACAGCTGCTCCTCGTTCCAGGTTCTACTGCTCATGGCATTTCATGGATCCGTTTGGTTTTCTTGCTTGCTTCAGGTCCAGTAGAGTTTAGTGAGGTTTCTTGTGTGTTTAGATTAGCTTGAACTTAGAACTTAGCTTAGTGTGTTAGTGTCTCGTCTTGTGCTGTCCTATCTTGTATTTTTTGTTATTTTTAAACTTTGTTTAACCAGCTCTGTGTGTGTGTTTGTGTGTGTGTGTGTGTTTGTCCTCACTTTCTTGTTAAGCATCTTGTCGCACATTACACATTACACTGCCGTCACATAAATTTTAAGAGATGATACTTCAGAACACATAAATTTATATTATTAAACCTTTTCTATGCTATTTTTCCACTCGGAATGCAACTGAAAGGATAATGACCCATTTAGCGAAGGTGCAGAAATACTCTTACACAGAGTAGCACTCCATCAAAGCTGCATGAGATGATTATTACAATATTAATCCTCTAAATGCCACCACTGGCTCGATCCGCAGCCTCAGCTGACCCACTTACACACCTATACACCCACACGAACACACAATCACACATACACCCCCATTCACACACACACACACACACACACACACACACACCTCCAGCACAAGCTCGGCATATGAGCTGTTGTCATGGAAAAATGCGGAGGCACCGAGCAAGCGTCTGAGTGCCAGTTTACTGCGATTTCTGCATGACATAACGCTTCCCACACATATGGAGACTGTTTCACAGCCCTAATCTGAAAACAAGACAGATCGAGAGAGCAGATGCAGGGGGGAACTAAGATTTTTATCTTCAATTAGCCGTTCCTCAAGCCAGCGTTGCCATGGCTGCTGCTGTCACTAGCGCATATACGGGCTTATAGCGTGACTGACAGCTGTGAAGGTGATGTAAAGCAATTCATCGGCCCTAAAATCCCTGCTGGAAACGGTCCCACTCCCGAGGACGATGATGCAGAGGACACGATTTGACTTTGAAGTATAAATTTCTCTTAATTCCGATAAACGTATCATGTGGAACGCATGTTTCCTGAATAACAAACAGTTCATTACAGAAATGCTATGTAATTATTTCTAAGCTTTATTTCTTCTCTGGTTGTACATTCATACATTTAGCACTGTCACCTCTCATCGAGAAGGTCCAGGGTCCAATCCCCAGGTGGACCGCCGGGTCCCTTCGGGGGAAAGTTTGCATGTTCTCTCTCATGTGGGTTTCCTCCAAGAGCTTCGGTTTCCTCCCACATTGTCCTATAAGTGTGTGTATATGTGTCTACCCGGCACCCTATTCGGGGTGTGACAGGCTGTGACAGGCTCCAGCACCTGTACTCCCACTTTGGACACAGATTGCAAAGCAGGTAAAGCATCATTAAAAGGATGTAAGATTCGGATGAGGTCAGAGGACAGAGTAAGCATCTATAAATTACCTGTAATTCTTTAATCAGATTTTATAAATATTTTATAAATATTCAAATAAATACAGAATAGAATCGTACAATTAAATGAAGAAAGTCAATGATAATGTGCAGTACTGTAATTATGTGGGTTTGTATCAGGGTTATAATTGGCTCCATTATAGAAATAAAACTCTGAAGAATTCCCTCGGCGCTGTAGGACTGAGAGGTCGATGCTGGGTGTGAATGAGCTTTAACATACAACCACACAACATTCAATGTTGTATAAGTTGTATTATGTCCCTGGCAAAGATTAGATTGGTATTTCGTTCTCCAGCTCTCCAAAATCTAAACTGTAGCCCATACAAGTTTTATTTAAGTGAATGCTTCAGAATCCATGGTATCATGATGTAAATATATGTCCCATCCTGATCCGAGTTTAAGTAAAACTAGACTACAATACCATGCGACATACATGATGAACGCAATCAATAGACTTCCAGAGACACAGTGGATGAACCGAGGCAGAGACAGACCATTTCCTTCGTCTGTTTACTGTATACCGAGGGCTCGACTGTCCTAAGGCCATCTGGTCATGTCTGACTAATCAAAGAGCCTGTCGCACGCGATTAGCTGGAGCATGTCTCACAATCACGGGCCATGTTCAGGGCCACCGGGACACTGTGACAAAAGATCTTCTACATTTGCACTGTGCCTCGAGACAATATCCCAATCGCTGTCAATGCTGGTGCCCAAATGGCAAAATTACCATTTCTATCTGTCTCAATGGACAAAAGACAACATACTCACGTGTCCCCTGGGTGACTGTGTTCACAGACAATACACATACAACGTCTCGGATCACTTCTTTAATTAGACGCTCACTTTTGTCATTTAGTAGATAATTAATTTACCCTGAAAGGCAAGCATCGATGAATCACTAGTTTGCTATTACAACCAGATACATCGCTCATCGGTCACATGCAGAAGCATCCACGTCGTTATTATCCAAGGAAACTTCAGCCAGATCGGTCAATTAATAAATGCCACAGCTCTCAGACACCATTTCTTTCAGGCCAAAGGAAGTGGAGCCTTGGGGGAGATGTGAAGGAGACGTTTTGAAAAGCATAGCTGAAGTCTTCAGGGCACGTTTCATCGGGTGAGTGCTTAGGCGTGTGTGACTAACAAAATCCTTTGAACCTATTCTGGAGCTCTGATGGGGAAGAAAGTTGATATGTGGCTCAATTCCCAGTGCTTCCAGATACAATGTTGGAGTGGCATCGCACCTATAGTAAAGCTACTGTAATAAAGCTACTATAATAAACATTTCAGAAATGAAACAAACGCAACTGATTTTACATGCCATCCCAGTCCCCAATATTTTTTTTTAAATTATGGCTCTCGGTCAGATAAGTCAGGTAAGTTCTGAGTAAATGGATGGGACTCATACTGCTCTGCTTAAAAGGGGCTTATTTTGGTAATAATTGATATTGATTGAAATTGAAATTGATCATTTCTGAATATTTTAAAAACATTATACCCAGTATGTTTCCTAGCTCTGTACCCCTGAATCAGCTGCTTCATGATACCATCAAACTTTGGTTCAGGCTGATGAAGACCTGACTGTGAAATACTTCAGCACTCCTGAAGGAAACCCAAGCAGTCACTGGGAGAACATGCAAACTGAATCAACCCCATAAAAGTTCGTTTAATGAGAACATCAGGCTTCGCTGTGGTCGGATCATGAAATCCTTTAACAAACCGTTTTCTTTCAAATCAATAGAGGATGAAAATATCCATGTGAGCACAGCCCACAGGTGCTACAACAAAAAACAGATGAAGAGAGGAAAAAGGAACAGCATTTACTTTGTTAATTTAGCAGCGGTGAAGAAGAAGCCAGAAGGGTAATAAAAATGGATCTGGGTTGCTGATTCACTTCTTGCAGTCGGGTCTCTGTGGTCTTTAAATCACTTGTACATGGTGTGCTTCAACAAAAAACACTAGCAGTTTAGGCTTCACCATGTTGCTGAAGAAAAATATATATATGGGCAGCACGGTGGCTTAGTGTGTAGCTCTGTCGCCTCACAGCAAGAAGGTCCTGGGTTCGACCTATTGAAACTGTTCATTATAATTCAACCACATAAACAAACTGAGTCTTTGAGGGGTTTTTTTTCAGTGAGCAGCAAGTACATTAAAATTCAAACCAAATCAAATCATCTCATAATGAACTTGATTATAAACACAAGAAATGCAATTTCACGGCGTGTAATAAAAGTTTAATGCCACTTAAAAGATTTCCAAAAGAACAATGGACTATAGAAACTATAAAGCCTTGATTTAAATGCATGTCTTCCATTAAAGCGCTGTTGACAGGCCAGTGAATTGCTGGCCAGCCAATTAAATCAAGACAGTTCACTTACCTGCAGCTATTATAAAAATGAAAGCTGGAAAGTTATAGTAAATTGCAACCGCTAAATGAGTTTTGGATCTGACAGTTTTGGGTTCGACAGACAACCAATTCAGTGAATCTAATGATTTTAGTTCAATGGCCTCACTTAGTCCAGTAATGTTCCTCAGAATTAGGCATTGGAGTTTCAAACTAGAACGCTCTGACGGTGGTCATCACTTGGGGAATAATGTCAGAAATAAAAAAAAAGATAAACCATAATGCAACAGTGAGTCTCTCTCTCCTGTCAGTGATTCACATTTGATGACATTGTTTGAACAAATATCCCTCGTTAACGGCGACGCTTCGAAACAAGCGGTAAAATATGAGCATCAAAGCATCAAAAGTGCACAGCCTGAGAGGCTCAAGTGGCAAGGAAGGATCCACACCCCATAAAAAACAACAGCACAGTGCAAAAGCGTTTCCTCGTAATTTATGTGAAAGTCTGATTGTTAGCACAGTCATGGAAATGCTAGGTCTAGAAGCTAATGCTGAGAACATCTGAGAACCTGTGAATGATAATGGTCTGATAAAGCCAAAGCTAAGTGTTCAGTGGCCTGTTTACAAGTACTAACCAAGCTAAAACCAAAGAGAACATAAGAGGTCTGGAAGAAGGAAATATGGCTCTCAGTGGTAAAACAAGTCAGCACACCAGAGCTGGGTTGTCTAATACGTCGTATCAAATTTACCAATAAAATGAGTTAACCTGTATACCAAAAAGTCGTTAACTTTTTAATCAAGCAGTATGATGTAACTTCCTGTGCATGATGCAACCTTCCTAAGGAGACTTTTAGATGAAGACTTTGATGACTGACTTCAGCGTATGATCTCTGCTTGAGAATTAACAAGAATGAGACACATCTTGAGAACAGATCTTCACTTTCATCTCCTGCTGAGACGCCAAATGCTAATGAAGTGCACGAGCAGAAACAATCACATTTAGCGCTCAGCCATGCAAGTCTTTGGATTATAAATAGAACGTAAACGGTAAATCACACCGAACGATTATTTCAATTCTGAGACAAGTATGTGGTCAGAATTATTTGAATGGGTTTGTTTGTGGTTAGAAAACCTCGAAATGTTAAGGATGGAACTCTTAACATTCGATTTAGATTTTTACTACAGTAGTGGTTCATTCTGTATTTCTCTCATAAGCAACCAATCCACTCCAAATGTCTTCAAATGTCTTAGAAGAGCTCAGGGCAAATAGTAGATTTTGTGTCTGAAGACTCAAAACTCTTAGTTTATGTAGTTTTGGGACATGATGAGGTATAAAGAATAATTTTATTTTTGTGCAGTGCTGAAGGTTGGATCTGACATTTAAAGATCTTGTTATATCATCAATCCACATATATCCGCCATAAATCCTCCACATATATCCACCATAGAGCCACCACATATATCCACCATAGATCCACCACATATATCCACCATAGATCCACCACATAATGTCAACGAGTGCAAACTTCTCAAGAGTTGCAAAAGAAATAGTGGCCACTTTCAAAACAGTGCAGTCAGTCAGACCTGTGTCTAATTCTTCTATCAAGTACAACTACATTCAAAGGTGTCCTTAACTCCTCTAACGTTATACACACAACTATTACCTCAAAACTTTAAAATGCGATAAAAATAATCTGTGATCTGTGAGCTAACCTCAACTTCTACCCTATGCTTAAAATCTTCTTATCTTTATATAACCAGCTCTGGTGTTTTGCTAAAAATACTAGGAAAGCAGTCAATATTAAATGTATAATTGTCAGTGCTTACTCGTGTGGTGTGCTATTAAAAGAAACATCCAGCAGTTGGAAAGGTGTCAGGATTAGGACATTCATCCTTATCCTGATTCGTTTATAAAGTCATTAATGTGACAAGCGGGTGAGGGATGAAGCGCTACAGAGGTCCTGGACAAGCTCGTCTACCGTAGCATGATACCACTTCCCAAAGAAGATTAATAGAGCAGCATGGGATGGGATGAAAAATCAAAACTGTGCCTGGTGCCATTTACGTCAATTGATTAATTGACTTTCTCAACCTCGTATCAAGGTGCAATCAGCTATACAGCACGAACCATCTCAAAAACACTTTAAAAACACTTTAACAACCCTTCAACAGTCATCAAGAAAAGGATTTGATGTGTATACTTTGAGCAACAATGGAGATAACGCTCCTTCAGACGCCCTCAACGATCTTCACGCATTCAATATTGGCCAGAACTATTTCCCCAGGGCCTGAGCCAACTCGAAGGTCAAGCAAAGTTAGTTTTGAATGAGGTACCCAGGGAACGGGGTTTAAGTGAGGCTTTAAGAATAAGAGGAAGGAGTTGTTATTTGTTTTAAAGGTTATACTTAAAGACTTTCTGTTCTGAGTAATGAGCGAAGGGTTCAAAGTCTTATTATGTGCACAAGAGGGGAAATAATTAAGTGAGAACTAATTAATTTTACGTTTACATTATTAGTATGTGTATTTGTATTTGGACAACCCTTTGAATGATTGAGTATAAGTGTTTCAGCCACAACAATTTCTAACAGGGTGTAATAAATCGATAACATAAAACACATTATATAACTTTACTGACGATCACTCCCTGTTCTAGCTTTATTCTGGCCCTGTGCATAAAGCAGGCATTATAAAGACACAAAGAAAAGTTCGCTTTAAAACACTTCCAGTGTTCTGCACAGAGCCCTGACCTCAGACCCACTCAACAGCTTTCAAATGAAGTGAAACATCAAGTGAGGCTTGACCAGTATTAGTGCCCAGACGTCGAAAAAAAATAGCTGAACCGATCACATAAAAGTCTCTTTGTTCATCTGTCCAACAATCCACGTTTATTCATTTTCGTGATCCTGTATTTATGTGGGTGCAGTGCCATGGCATTTTCTTTCTGAGACGTAAAGTGCTTTTTTACCTAAATCAAAGATGCCAACAAACATTTTATTATTTAAAAAGTGCAAGAGCAAATGTTACTGGTTTTTTTTTTGAAGACCATGAGTGGGTAAAGCACACTAAGAGAGAACAGTCCTGTCGAAACCCTCCACTGACTACTGGAGGCTTTACTTCTGAGGTGGTGTGGGCCGGCGAGGGTGTTGTGTATGCTGCAGGGGTTGTCAGAGAGCACAGAGACATTAAGAATATCCAAACTGGAACAGTGTGAAGAGAAGCAAAATCCCCCCCCAAAATCCTTCTGGACAGCAGAATTTAAGCCCGTGGTTGATTCCGGTGACTCCTGGATTACAGTTTACCATTCAAAGAAATGTCGGCCTGTCATAATTTCAAATAACTCAATAAATCAAGACATGTCATTTTGTTCTATGTCTGCAATCAGAGCACAGAGATCACTACAACATCACAAAATAGGCATTTCTTGCAAACATGATATGTTCCTTCCTGATCTTGTAACAATACAACCTCACGTTATCATTTCAGTTATGCTACATGGATATAAATGATCCCAGAACACACTACGATTAGAAATTTGCAGCTTGTTTTGTTCATATTCTTTTTTATTGCATCTTCTCCTCGATGGACAGCAGCCATGGACACAGACAAACGGATCAAGGAAAAAGGGACTCAGCACTGAGAGAATCTGCCAAATTAGACATTAAGACCAGTGTTGTTGTCAAGACCGCCACAATCATTTACATTTGTGGTATTTACCAGACACCGGTGTCCAAAGCAACTAACAATTAAGACTGAATACAATGCAAGTGATTGAGGCTTTGCTTGGAGACCCAAAAGGGAGGCACTGTAATTATTCCATAAGGTAATGGTGGGCAAATTACTGTGTTTATACTCCTAACACTCCTAACACTATCATTTCTACACATATAAATGAATCCTTAGGTGTCGCCACAGTAGATCGTAATCTACATCACTGACTTCCTATTTAACTGGGCTTCGGACTGGCACTACAATGCGCCAGTTAGTGCATCTTAGTAGAAAGGACCGAGATCACCCCACCCGGGGCTCGAACCCAGGACCTTCTCCACACTAAGCCAGCGTACTGCTCATATGTATATATTGTTTTTATGAAACCAGTAAAACAAACAAATTCTGGCTCTCTGAACCCAGGCTTAGAATTTTCTGGATTCATTATGCATGCTGCACGTCATATGTCAGAACTGCATTTCCTAAGCTCTGATTGCTCTCAGCTGTGCAATAACATTACTGCACACTCAGGGCGTGTAAGCTCATCAGGATCCACATAGAATGGAGATCCGTGCAAATCTGCCCCCATGCCTCTGTTCACTCTTTACCCCTCGCACGACCAGCCGAGCCTGCAGTAATGATTTAATCACTGTGCAATTAACCAGCGCTCTTAGTGATAAGAATGAAATAAACCTTGTCACGTCTTAAGGCACTTTTGCAAGGCATCGTCTGTGTATTGATATGATTTGTAATTACTGTTATGAGAAAGTTTGTCCTTGTACTACTCACAAGTCTCTGAAATCTTACTTTCAAATCATTAATTTATTATTTTATTTATTAGTTCATACTGGTCTTGGATGAAATGCCAACTTGAAACACAAACAACCAGCAATTCACTCTAGATCAGTTTATTACAGACACACTTTCACTCAGCTACTGACAACTAGGATAATTAGGAACAGACTGTCCACTGAATATACTGTAAGAACAACAACACAGGAAGAACAAGCAAAACATCTCAGTAAATGGAGGAAAGTGCTAAAATCAGGCCCCAGAACCATCAGCACCTCTGTGTTGCCATTCGCAGGTCTAGGAACAAAATTCCAGATTTTCGATGAATGATCTGAACATGTGCCCACGTATGGTCTTACCATCCCATAATATGTCTTGCTTTATTTATTGCCCTTTATGTGCTCAGCCACTGGGGAACATCGAGCACTGGGTAGAAAGGAAACCTGAGCACCTGAACCAAACCCATTCAGATGAATACAAGACTTCAGACAAAGACTGAGCAGTTTAGGATATCGATACGTATGAAGCCCTAAGCTGCGTCCATAGTATTAAAGTTACTGCTGACTATATGTTCTATCATTTGTTTTTTATCTTCTCAAAAAGATTTTCACTTGGTAAAATGATGGATCAAGATTTCAGAAACTGATTTTCCTTTTACTGTGAAGACTGATGAACCCCTTTTTTTTAAAATTATGACATCACAACATCTGCCCATTTGAATGCAAAGTGTGTGTTTAATTTCAGGATGACATTTTAACTGATGTGTAAGTCCTGCTATACCTTCATCTGTGTGAACGGAGAATCTTGAAACACACATTTAAAACAGAGGAAACAGAGCATCGATTGAGCAGCTCTGAGCGAAGACCAAACAGCACCTGGGCTCTTGCTCAAACTGCAAATTGGACAATCAATGGTGTAACAAATAGCAGGAGCACAGATGTACCCAGGTGATTACAGTCTAAGATGTCTCGGAGGTCCTCCGCCTATCACGAGAGCATTTAGAACACATAAACTTTATGAGCTCATCAAATATGTGCAGATGCGCATCTCATCCTTTTTGTAGGCTGCTGAATTATCTCACCTCTCTAGCACAGATGCAATTACACATGTCATAAAACAGTCCCATTAATATTATTTTATGTATTTATCCCCGTAATCATTCGTAGATTTATTCTTGAAATAACAGACCTCATGCTGGTAATTTTTAATCTTAACTGGTAAATGCAGAATACACTGAAGAACTAAAACATTCGGACGTTCCATTCAAATGTGCTTAGCATGATCGCTCACACTACTGTGCGTGTCAGGATTTGATATATATTAAATGCCAGGCTGATGGTAATTACTCGTACTCCGCGTGACGAATGCAGCAGATATGATCAGGCATATCGACCAAAGTGACTTGGATAAGGGCCAAATCATCATGGCCAGACTGACCTGAAATATCTCTGAGACCCCAAGAGAAGCTCACAGGAACCTGTATTGTGTAGCAGCCAACAGGAAGTCCAAGGAGAGATCATTTAAAGGCAGTTTTTCCTTCTCTTTTATGATGGTCTGAACTCTAAGGTCTGCTTTGTGCTTTTGGGGACAATCTTATACGCATCTTTAGGTCTGTGCTTCTCTATGATTAGATCCCATGTGTTTTTTTATTCAGCGGACAGCCTGTGCCATAATGACCAACCTCACAAAGAGATTATTTATCTTCGAGACGTAATTTAAATTGTATTTCTCTGCCCGTGTCTTCCACAGGCGATGCTAGACTGATGCTAACACTACAGACACAAACGGTAGAACACTTTCAAAGTACCATCACGAAAAAGATGTATTTTTCATCACGTAAAATAATCCTACGTTATGAGAGCAAACAAATCACCTCATAATGTCACACATGATAAACACATTCAACACTCTTCTGTAAATCCTGCTCCTGAGTCCCTGTTGTCCTAATTATCTGTACAATAGCAGAATAGCAGCCGTACCTGTCTGCCAGAAGTACACCGACTTGGCATCTTCTGAGGTTTGAGCACAAACGTTCTGGATTCCAATGCTCATGAACAGAAGTATCCGCATGTGAGCTCCGTCTAACACCGTCCACATGCAGGTTGTCCATGTCCCCCTGAACCCTGACCCCATCGCTCCTCGAGGCCCTTAAAATCCAGCTGTTCTGGGATAGAGAACGAGCCCAAGAAGGAAAGCAAGCAGGTCCTGCAGGAAGGAGGCTCGGGTATCCTCTAGAAAGTACAAAGTACAGCTCTTGGATTTTTTGTAGGAGGACGGACGCAAGATCTGGACGGAGGTTTCACCTGTCCTGTCCTGTCCTCTACGTTCCTCTCGTGTTCTTTTTGGATGAACGGATGGAGAACAAACAAGTGCTGTAATTCTCAGCCCTACAGACGAGCGATCGGTGCTGCTGCCGCCACTGTCGCTGTCGTCCGACTACTGCAGCTAACTGACGCGACACTTTTGCTCAGCCTCTCTTTCTCTCTCGCAGCATCTCCAGCACTCTCCCTTCCCCTCTCTCACAGGATCTCTCTCTTCCTCTCTTGCAGCATTCCTCTCCCTTTCTCTTCCTCACTCTCACAGCCTCGCTATCGCAGCATCTCTCACACACGGCATATCTAAGTCCTTTCTCTTTTTTAAACGGCTCTATCTTTTCGATCCCTTTCGATCGCTGATCGTTCTTCCTCTTGTTCTCGATCTCTCAGGATCTCTTGGCTCTCGTTCATCGTTCCTTGACACGTCCTGCTCTCGATTCTCGATCTCTCGTCATCATTAATCCCTGCACAGCCTTTTTATCACAGATATGTGGAGCTAGCATGACTTCCAGAGGGTTCTAATTCATGGTAAATAACTTTTGCATAGGAATGAATTGAATGGCATCTGTACACTTCTGCTTTAATAGCAAGAGTCATTTTCCTTTTGATTTTCCTTACAGCCCTTGGAGAGAGATCACTGTTCCGTGAACCTTTCATTAAATACAGTCACACCAACTCTATTTGTTATGGGCATTAGTATTATTAGTATAACAGATTTAAATGCTTATCCAATCAGGGTTATGGGAGGGTCCTGGAGCCTATCCCAACTTTTCAAAGGGCGCAAGGCACACTGAAACACGCTGGGCACCAGTCCATTGTGAGGCAGCTGAACCCCCTAACAGCCCCCCCACACACACACACAAATTCACCTATTAGACCATTCAGTGTCTCAAATTAACCTGACTGCATGTTTTTGACAGCATCCTTACCTGTAGGCTTGTGCTATGGATCTACCGTTCTGAATTATAGCAGATCATTGGATGAGAAGCTAATCTGTTTTGGAGAACCTTGGCATACAGGTTCAACCCCTATGAATCCGGGCAAGCCACAGATCACAGAAGCCCCTAATGGAGCTGTTTTAAACCACAGAACGAACCTAGAACACGCTGAGGAGATTAACGATGTTTCAGTAGAAGTTGAAATCTCTGGACAAGGATAAAGAACTCTGGGCTGATCTGCTTAGCCTTCTGTCACTGAAATTATCATGAAGAGAAGTACACAGAACCACTGGACATCAACTTGGATATATTATGACAGGTTTATTCCATGGTTATGCTGGTTTTATAATACAGGATGTTACCAACTTGTTTTATGAAATTTCGTCTGTGCAGTGCAGTTAACCATGATTGGTATAAAATAGCACTGGAAGATGCACCGCTGTGCATTAATGTACCACGCAGCTGGTTTATGATTGCGGAAGTCACATCCGAGCATCAGTTCCATCTTAAGTGATTAAGTTTGTCTATTTATGTTCTACGAATCACCAAGAACAACCGTGAAAGACACTTTGTTCGTTCACTATGTCAATACTTAATCAAAGCCCATGCTGTAATATCTTCCCAGCAGGTCACATCCTTAGCTTAATCCACCTTCCTTAGGTCAGACAGTCACGAGGTCCTAATAAGATGAAGTGAAAGAGAATGAAATGTCAGCGTGCAGGCAGATGCTTCAGCAGGGTTGATGAGCATTAGATATGCTGACAGATGGATTAAACTAGTGGAGGATGGATGAAACGGGCGAATTAGAGATGTATGAACTGGTACGAATCAGGCTGTGTGTGTGTGGCAGTTAGCATAGTTAAATGTTAATGCATTGTTGATCTGATAACAGAAATATTAGCAGTGGGATACTGAAGAAACAGTGGTGGGATAAGAACAATGCCTTTAGGATTACACTGAGGTGGATAAGTAGACATGAAAAGAGTTCTGCGAGAGCATGATGTATCAAGGTCATACCTCAAAGGTATCATCTTAAATCCAGACGGGATCAGTGCTCTATTTCTTCTTTTTTTTAAAGAATTTTAGCTATTACCAACAAAGTCAACCTACATAAACACTTCATGACCATTAAAGCTGTGAGTGAGACCTGCTTACCTTCCATGGCAATATTTAATATGTTCACCACTTTACATTTTTAGCTCTATGAGTTTGCAAATCAACATTAGAATCAAACATCTACTTATGGTACCCCATATTTTGGGTAAATTCACAGGAGCTTTTAATATGCACTGTCATTTTTTTAGTAGTAGTAGTATTTTAACAAGAAGAATATACAAACTCAGCACAGAAAGGACACTGTTACCCACTTGATGATGATTATCCGATCAGTCGAAGCCGACTCTCGGTCACTTGATGGATCATCGATCCATGAAGTATCTCGGCAATGATAGTGGAGTAGTT
>JAYDZG010000024.1:2125819-2149541 GCA_034509265.1 Microcambeva bendego
TCACAGACTTGTAGCTTTATAGTGGAAGGCGGTGGGTGTGAAATTCCGAACCTGTGCTTTCTGTTTTGAGAAAACGAAGCCTGGTGTGAAATTCTGGACTTTGTGATGACCACATAATCCCTAATCTGGAGCCCTTACGAACAACGATCTCGGAAGCGTGTTAAACAAAGGCCGTTACATCACAGTGTTTTTTTACGCTGATCCGTGCACTGGCTGGTCTGAATGGTCGTAGTAAGCGTGCTCCACTCACCTGCGTTGACTGCCAAGTGTGCTTGGTGTGTGTGTGTGTGGGGGGGGGGGGTAGTCGCACACAATGCTGGTTGTGTTTTTGAGCCGCTGCTATACACAGCAGGACACGATACAGATACTGTACAGCCCCCTCAGCCAGCAACCCGGCCACAGCCTTCAGAAGAGCAGCATCGCAGTAACGAGCATCTCTGGGCTGCACATACACCCCCAAACTCATTTTTTTTACACAGTACAGTACACCTATGCAGCTTCTTTTACATCACGGGTTTGTCTTCAAAGCTTTTGTCCATAGATGTTTCATAAGTCCTGCGTTGTCCTCAGACGACCTTCTTTGTAACCGTAGGAATGCCGCACGTGGTATACAGTAGCGGATCATAAATGTCCCCGTCTGGCCCGATTCGGTCCGCTTCGTGCCGTTCAGAGCTCTGATGAATAAACCGTGAATTACAGAACGTTCTGAAGTCACTGCAGAACCGGGATGAGTTTTTAAAAATAAAAATCGATCTAAATGCACCACTTCAGGTGTTTATTCATTCGTGTGTTTGAATTTCAGTGGCACTATTTACAGTCCGATTGTATTATGAAAGCTTGGAGCATCTGCAGACGCTAATCCAGCGCTGTTCTCATTAGAAGCTGACTCGCTGCAAAACGTCAAACACTCAAGTGTCGCGTCTTCGAGTCCTTGTGTTTCTGTCCTTGGTTTATGGATCGTCTTTGCCCGGTTAACATCGGATGCAGTGACTGTGTAAAAATATCATTTACAAAGACGTCTGTGGTTATTGGAGATTTTCGAAAAGATCATGGACGATGAGCTGCTATTGACCTGGGTTTGTGAGAACACCTGCAGTAGGTGGATTGACGTATCTAAACTGCTGCTAGCTTTGGGTAATGAATGATTGTGTGACGTACTGTCTTGACCCTGGAAAAAACTGATTATTATTGATAATATCATTTACACTTGATGGAGAAAGCAATGTTTTATTAGCTCTAAAAGGTTTTTCCACTAGTGGAGTAATAATGAATCGCATCCCAACACAAGCTCGTTTTTCAATATTAAATCCTATCATAATATATAAATACAAACTATTTCTCATCTCAGTATTGTTATTGATGATGAATATTGTGATGTCCGGTATAGTCCCAGGTAAGGTCTAACTGAGTTCTCCGTGTAGAACATTTGATTGCTTCTGCACTCTAGCGTCTTACACTGATGTGGACCTAAAATATTACAAGCAGCTTGGTAATTACACCCATCAAAGCATGGCCAGAGCAAGGAAAATGAAATGTCCAAGAGAATGAATCCCTCGGGACAGGTGACATAAATTAAACGAAAGCCGGGATGCTGCTTTTCAAGATGGTTTCATTACATGTTCATTCTTAATGCTTGAACAATGACCCCGGTCCGGTTCTACGGTCTGTTAATAAGGTAGCAGGGTGTATTTTTAGTTCTCGATCTAGACTACTCGCCAGTTATTTGCTATCGAACCACAGAAACTCGAGTTATGTGACCACGGGTGTCCTCGTCATCGCTCACGTCTCTCCTCTTAACGTTGCAGGTTGCAAAATCAAAGCCCTGCGGGCGAAGACCAACACCTACATCAAGACCCCGGTCCGGGGCGAAGAGCCCGTTTTTCTCATCACCGGCCGTAAGGAGGACGTGGCGCTGGCCAGACGCGAGATCATCTCGGCCGCCGAGCACTTCTCCATGCTGCGGGCCTCCAGGAACAAGCTGGGCGTCTCGTTCAACGGATCTCCACCCGCCCTGTTGCCCGGCCAGACCACCATCCAGGTGCGCGTGCCCTACCGAGTCGTGGGCCTGGTCGTGGGTCCCAAAGGCTCCACCATCAAGCGCATCCAGCAGCAGACCTGCACGTACATCGTGACCCCGAGCCGCGACCGCGACCCCGTGTTCGAGATCACCGGTTCCCCGGGCAACGCCGAGCGCGCCCGCGAGGAGATCGAGGCCCACATCGCGTCCCGGACCGGCAGCCTGCACGAGCACAACAACGAGAACGACTGCCTGGGCGCCGAGAGCGGCGTCAACGGGGCGTCCGAGAGTCGCCTTCAGCACGCCTGGGGGCTTCAGGGGGGTCAGCGCAAACCGCTCTCCAGCAGCTACAGGCAGAATTTCTCCGACGCCATGCTCGGCGGCGGAAGCGGCGGCGGCATGGGGATCTACGGCAAGTCCGACTTCCCCAACCCCACCAACGGAGAAAAGACGAGCTCCTATTTCGGTTCGGAGAGCTCTCAGAGCTGGGGCGACCCAGATTTCCCCAAACAGGTCGCCTACTTCGTCCAGCAGCGCTCCAAGAGCTTCGGCGGCCTGCCCCTGCCCCTGACCAGGTTGTCCCCGGGTCTTCCCGAGCCTCCCGGAAGCAGCAGCGCAGGATCCACGAGTTTGGGGACGGCCCAGGCGCGGCGTGCCCACAGCGAGCCCTCTTCCTCCAGGGAGTGCATGACGTGCTTCGAGAGCAAGGTGACGGCCGCGCTGGTGCCCTGCGGTCACAACCTCTTCTGCATGGAGTGCGCCATCCGCATCTGCGAGCTGAACCACCCCGAATGTCCCGTCTGCCACACCCTCGTCACCCAGGCCATCCGAATCTTCTCTTAAAAAGCTTTTTTTAATTATGATTTGATATTTCTTTGGTGCTTTGATTTCTGACGAGCCGTTTGCGGTCGTTTCTTTTTCCTGGATTTGTTTGGTCAGTGTTGATCAGTATGCCCCACGTACATCTTGCTTTTTTCAGAAAAAGGAAAAAAAATCAAAACAAGCAGATATTTTAGAATGCTTGCTTTACTAAAAAAGAGTAATGAGTATTTTCAGATTTTTCTTTTATATATACACATATATGCATATATATTTTATAAAGATTTTGTTAAATGGGGAAATTTTTAAACCTTAACGATTCTTTTTTTTGTTAATTTATTTTTCATTTTTACTGCTGCTGTTTTGCCACATTAATATTGCCATGTGGGTAACAACAGAAGAAATAATGTGAATGTTTTACACTTGTTTTGCTGATCTTGAAACTTATTGCCATTATTATAAATGATATTATGATTATTTTGTAAGATCGGAAAGAATATAGTTTTACATCCCGGCATTTTCTGCAAATACGCTTTTTAAAGGCAAACTAGATATCGACTGAATCTTAAATCTATCACTGCACCTTAAAACTGAAGCTTGATTGTCAATGAGAAAGCCAATGTATTTGTATTTATTTAATTCCCGGCTCTGTCGAGATGTGAATTTAAAATTGAAAACACGGGACCCGTGCGTTTACTAATCGACAAATACTAAGTAAATAAGTACTTTTTTTTTCTTTCTTTCGTAGTCGTTGAATACGAGGTCTTGTGTTAACAATCACCTTTGTATTTTCTAAAGGGCGCACTTCCATTATCTGAGATCTTACAGGAAAGGTGTCAGGGGTTCGTAGCTTCATGGAACACACTGCGAAGTCTTATACACACACAATAAAATCGAGCCTTGAATTGATTAGTCAGCTCGAACGTTCTGGAACTTTCCCTGGAGGACCGGACGAGGTGTGTTTTCCTCGCTTCAGTTCTCTTCAGCTCTCCAGCTGACGGTCGATCTGCTCACGTCATACGTTCTTCTCGGATCTTCTCGGATGGCTTCCATACCATGAACACGTGCAGATCTCGAGATCTGGAGCAGCTCTGTAATCTGAGCATGAATAGCCCAGGCACAAAGAAATCGCCCAAAGAGATCCAGGAGCAAAATTATGCAGTCTCCAGTCTCCACAGCTTTGCATTTGAGTTGCAAAGTGCCTGCCTCGTCTTTCTTTACAGACGCCGTACAGGAGCAGGTGTTCAGCGTGAGCCCGGTCTGACCCTCGCTTTCTAACCCATTCCCAAATCATAATGACCGCCGCTCGAATGAGCCGGCCCTTTCTATAACGTATTGTTTAATCTCCACAGTAGGGTGTTCCCCAGAGCACAGGCTGGCCCAATGAGAAGCTCCTAATCAGTCACGTGACCCAGACCAGGTGCAAGTAACCGAAGGTTGAGGGGAATAATTCGGGAAAGTCCGGTGCGCCGCTGACCCTTGGTGGAGCTCCAAGCCGCCCTCTTACGACAGCCCCCCATTACCCCGTGATACTTGAAAAAAAAAAAAAAAGCTTGTGCAGTCGCAGCTGGGAACCCCTCCCTACATCCCTCCAAACTCAACTCTATGTATCCCGTCCTCCTCCCCCCTGCTCCTCTGAGCCTTAGTATTCCCAGTGAGGAAAGGGGCCTCCTTTGTCTTGATGAACAGAAAAAAAAGCGAGTCCAGATTTGGTTTCAAAAGGAGAGCACATGGTGGCGGGTTTCCTTGGCAGTAAACGGTCCTGTACTCTGTCTTATATGTTGTACAGCACTCGGGTTCTTTTCTTTCTTTGGGCGTATGTAATTTGGGCTTAAAAAAAACAAAACTCGAAGGACAAGGGCATTCTTTCTTGTTAATGCTCCGTCACTCAAAGTACAGACCCCTCCCCGTACCAAATCAGCAGATCTGACGTGTAGAAGAGGGCGTGCAGGTCGATCGAAGTTGCCATGGAGTTCGTCATCCGCGGGACACCGTGGCGTTACCCCCTCGGGACCCGGGCCGCGGGCAGCCAATAGGAACGAGACCCCGAACCCCCAAACGAAATCGGACAATTGCAACTGACAGCAGAACGGGCGGCGACGCCCCATTCGGTGGCCGCTCGGGCTGAATCGAATTTCACACCCACCGCTGCCGTATATCCAGCTTTGGGATTTCTTAAGCGGAGGAGATTAGAGCGTTCGGATGATATAAGGAAATGCTAAAATCTTTAAAATCTTTCTTTCGGCCCCTCAAGTCACTTCAAAAGAAAGGAAGCACTGAAAGTGTAGTCCAGCTCAACTGTGCCAGTTTCCATTGTAGCTCTGGAGACTCCTGCTACATCCACACATGTGGAACTGATCGGCGTTGGGGTAAGAGCAACCACCACCAAACAATCGTACTGTACTGTAATACTATGGCTGATTAACAGTTCCGTAGGTCTCGGTCGACTGCCGCAGCATCATTTCTATTTCTTTTTTCTCTTCCTTCAAAACGAATCAACCCGAATTTTCTTTTTTTTTTAAAGCACTGCTTATTAAAAGCTTTTACTCTCGTCAGAGGTCTTTTAAATCGGAAACGTACATGTACGCCGACACGTGGGAGGAAGTAAAGAAAGAAAGTAAACCATTTACTATACAAAACACTTAAGCTATTGAAAGCACTTACATTTCAACTACACTTATGTCTAAATAAGAGTAAAGCACCTTATTTGGAGACCAACGGCATGTCTGAAACCAAACAGCTGAGAAGCATGTAATTAACTCTTAATTTATTTAGCAAACTATTGTTTACATATTTTTATCTTCTTCTTTTTTTTTTTTACAAGTTAATGTTGATAAGTTTTCGAGCAATCCAGGCATGTATAAATGGTAGCAGAGCTTCACTTAAAACAAAGAAAACAGGGAAGTCTACTTTAACCCTTTCAGAGCTCTTCTGTGTTCGAATGGACTCGGTCTTAATCATCATGTTGAATGGTGACGGACAAAAGCGAGCCAGTCGACAACGGCATATGATCGATTCAAAGTCTATTGGAGTACACACTACAATACTTATAATAAATAGAGTAGCGTTCTACACCCCCCCTCGTCACGAAGGACAAAACATACCTTGGTTCTAAAAGGGTTAATGACTGTTACACAGATTCACTAATCACACATTAATAATGGCCTATTTGGATGAATGTATGTATGCGGCGCTCGTGTGTTTTTTTCAAAACCAAATCTAGAACAATTATGCAAATTACAATCAGTGGCTTTTGGATATTTTAGAAAACTGTGGATTCCAAACTTTGAGTATATTCCTGGATCGTTCCGTCTCGTGTCAGGGAACACACACTAGCAATAACAAAGAATACTTTTATAACGAGTGAAAGAAAATAAAGCTCAAAGAAAAGAAGACATCTCTCACGTACTGTTCATTCAGACGGTCACTAAACACCATCACTAAACCAACACATGATCCAATTTAAACTACCCAGGACTACATGGATTCATCTTCACTTAGACTGTATCAGAATCGAAGTAGATGCTAAATTTGAGTTCATTTTCCAATGTGTCTCTCAACTCGAGCCGTTTTGGATTTGGTGGATCTCCAAACCTTATTTCTTTTCAATATATCTTACTTTCTTGTATCGTTATTTGCTATTGAAAGGATTTGTATCCACTCAGATGTATTCCGAGATAGCTATATGATTAAAAATGTGACTACCATAGGCATATCACGATAATATATTCAGTATTTAAACTGACTATGAAACTATGTAAAGCGATTAACAATTCTGTTGAACAGTTTGTTACTATTAGAGTGTACGGAATTATCCCAATAAAAGGTTTAAGCGTTTATGGTAGCCAAAGAATTGAAATGAGATTAAAATATTTATTACGATAGCAGTAAATAGACAGAAAGCCTGTAAATCGTTTAACCCAGGATCTTATTGGCCGAGAGTCCACAGAACCATAAAGACGTGAATTCAATTGCAACACAATCCATCGCCTTATTGGAACATAATTGATTACTGTTCTGTTAATAACGAATTCCTGGCTACAGCTGATTAAATATTTGATTTATTTCATAAGACTGATACGTTTAGTCTGAATACTCGGTCGTACCAGGTCCAAACCGGAAACGGTCCAAATTTTGTGACGCTTACCATTAAGAGTCGCTTATTCTAAGTGTTCTCGAGGTTTAATATTTAATATTCTTTAGATCCATGCATGCTGAAGTACAGATCATTTAACTTTTTATTAGATCTTCGGCTATAACAGCTACACGTAACAGATCGCTTTAACGACTTAATCTAGTGTTTAAAACAATGTATTAAGATTCTTCCCTAAACTTTTTTATCTTCTATAGTATTTTATAAACCATTAGCTGAGTTTATTTAGCGACGCCAGTGACAATATTGTAGTAAACATTCTCACAGAGTCTCACTGCATAGTGTTAATATTAATATCTACAAACCTGTAATGACAGCTGAAGAATCCCCCTTTACAGTCCAGTTAGCAGAGCTGCCAAACATCTACAAATCAGCAGTGAGCAGAAAATGCACTAAAGCAATTCGGATGCCTTTCCAACGAAGTAATTTACATTTGAATGTAAAAAATAATAATAAAATAAATAAAAAAACACCCATTTAAATATATAGTGTTTTTTTTATGATGCCATGCTAAGAGAACCTGGTTCCACCGTATCTGGAAACAAAAGCTCATGACATTTTCCTAAGAATCTATTTTGCTAACACGAGTTATTATTTCGTACAGAGAGGGAGAGGTCAGTATCTGGATGTTATTTATGAATATCTTAAATTAAGTGGAAAATATTTATAAGTAACATTTTGTTTTGTTTTTTAAATTAAAAAGTCAATAGTTAATATATTTCTAAAAACTTGAAGTTGATTTCTACAAAAGAAAAAGAATTAAAATAGAATTTTTATTTATAAGACGTCTAAATAGGTCAGTGGCGGGGGCTCTCAAAGGCTTATATTTTAACTTCAGATTTTTCAAGGACGTGCATTACCGATAAAATGATTTCAGGAAGACGAAAATACAAATATTTTTTACGATTAGAAGGATTTTAGTCACAATCTTGTGCCTCGAATCGCATTTTAGGATCGACGCTGCATGTCCTTCAAGCAACTGACTGAACACGGAATCTTTTTCTCCCTCATTTCCAGTTCGATCGTTTTCTTTCTTTCTTGGATTCTTAATGCTCCACCTGTTCGGACTACAGTGGAGTGAATGGAGGTGTGAGGTAGAGGAGCGGGTGGATAGTCGCGTTAAGACGTGTTATGCATATATCTACTACAGGATATTCATAGTGGGGTGATCTGACCCTGACGTCCAACATTCGAGCATTTTTGCTTCCGTATCTTAACGTGATGTAGTAGATCTATGCAGAAGATACCGGACATACTCTACAATACTGTAGTTCTGCATGTATATTGTATCATCACACAGCTTGGGGAAACGCTAATGAAGATGTTACATACCGAAGGCTTTTGTACACACTACACTTAAGGGCTGATGTTTTCTTTCTTCTGCTTGTAGATTTATGCTCATTTTTTCTCACAGGTAACTTCACCGTAGCTCTTTTTTCTTTTCTCGAGCTTTCATTGGAAGGTCCGGTCTCAGCTCTTACTTCATAGTGAAAGTGTATCTCGACTGTTTTGACTTCGTAAAGGCGAAGGTGTAGCGTGGTTTCGTTTTCGTTTGGTTTGTTCTCTCTCTCGGTATGATGTGGACACGCGGAGGGGGCTGCAGGGTCGTCCCGTCCTCGAGCTCGCTTTCGGATGGGTAACCCGGCTCCGACGGTTCGTCTTTGGTAGCTTTCAGAAATCTTCCAGCTCGGTAGAAAGTGTTTCATATAACTCATGTAGTGACTTTAGTGCGCTAGTTTGGATCGGAGTGTCCTGCTCTGGAGTGGTTAGGGTCTTGGCGGAGAGCGAGAAGGGTTCGCCGTACCGTAGTCTTGGCTAGCCGATTCTTTCGAACCTTTTCTTTTCACTTTTTTGGCGTTCGGGGCCGTGCTACACGCGGCGATCAAACTGCAGGTTTTATTTCTTAGCACATGTTCTCTGTGAATTTCATTTTTGATATTTGACCACTGTATGTATGCCATACCAGTTTTTGATTTGTTATTTTCCAAACATGTATTGTAAATGTTTCTAATAAAACAGATTTAATGATCTTAACGTTTGTCGACGTTGTGTTATTATAGCGGGTTGCGTTAAGTTTATATTTTATTTACCACTCACACCTGACACACACCTTATTCGATATACTGATGTCTAATGGGACAGTTTTCTCATGTGGCCTACCTTAATAATTCATGCAACCGATGTCTAGTTCAGCTTTACGATGTCATTTCTATTATTAATTGAAAAAATGTATAACGAACAAACCATGATAGTCGTTACTCCGTTTTGAAAAAGAAGTTTTAATTGCATATAGACTCATTTACAGAACACACACTGGTTACCCTAGTCACTAATAAAAAAAGGTTTCTCATGTCACATGGGAGCGGTGTTCCAACAAGCAGCAGTCAGTGCTAAACACAAATTCTTTAAAGAGCTTTACTGTCATGTACATAATTTACTCAGCTAAGACCAGATGATACGTTTGTCCCCACAAAACATTTAAAAAGTCCATCAAACAATTATCTAGCGATAAAAAGATTTATTTTGCGAATATTTGAATGCTGTATCTGTGAGCAGTTGCTGAATTTGACGGTTAATCGCCTAGCCTTATTAAAAGGTTTACTTATCTTATAGGGATTTTTTTTGTCAGTAGGAACGGCCAAATGAGCTCCATGACCTACCATTTTCTTTCACCGCACATCTAGGCAGAAGAATGCAGCACATGTATGCATGTGCGTACAAGAGAAAGAAAGAGAAACGGAGAAAGTGAGAGCTGGGACACAATTAACAGAGATCCCAGAGGGTCTGAATATGTTCAGGTTACATACGCTAGATTACAGGGATGAGCAATAAGGACCTCACTTACGGTAACACATACCCCCTTCCAGTACACCAGCAGCTCCTCACCGAGCAGCTCAGAAGAGCTCAGAGCACCACCGGTTCTCGGTCCTGCAATTTAATATATCCACCTAGAGGATGATCCTGACTCTGCCTCTCTGCACCATGCCTCCATCTTAATCCCTGCATCTTGAATTTTCTAGCCACAAGAACTAAATGGAGAGTTCGTATAGCTTCAAATCACACATTTAGTTTCAAGCTTCAAATCTGAGGCTGGTTGGGATGAGACGTGTTCCATCATCCCAAAAAAAAAACTGGACTTCGTTTAGATGGAGGGAGTAACTGTCACACTTTACTTTTGCTTCACGGATTGTATAGAATAAAGACACACGAAGATTACTTGGAAAAAAAATCTGAAAGAAATCAGCTCATTAAACCCTTTAATATAATATATACAGAGTAACAAACCCCACCACATGAAAACGTATTAAAAAGGCTAACGGGATGCGAGCTCGACGGTGTAATCTCATATTTTAACGTGTTAAATAAATAGAGGGGTCGTCTCACTTCTTGAGTCAGCCGGAAAATCAACAACAGGCAGACAGCAGCAGACAAACTTTGGTTTTAAGGATTTTTTCCTCTCGTTTAAGGGTTTATTTCAAATGCGTCTTTGATAAAAAATAGACCGACGTGTAGTGGTTTTAAAAAAAAGGCAGATTGTAGCACCCTTTTCCAGTCCTGAGTATCTCACAAATGCACAGATGTTTACAGACAAATTTAAGTTTCACCAGCATTCGGTTGTTTACAAAAGTGCATTTAG
Source organism: Microcambeva bendego (assembly GCA_034509265.1). NCBI lineage: Eukaryota > Metazoa > Chordata > Actinopteri > Siluriformes > Trichomycteridae > Microcambeva > Microcambeva bendego. The sequence goes on from JAYDZG010000024.1 coordinate 2,136,446, forward strand.
ACACGATGGTCTTCTAGTGCTGTTTCTAACAAGTGTAAAATATCAAATAAAAATGACTCTTTCTCTATTTTTTCCTACGTTTGGAGCTTTACTGCTAAATCTTACTGCGTGTGGTACTTCTAGGCCGCTTAATGAGGTTGACAAACTATGTAACCCGGACCAGCCTGGTGTCGTTTCTTTTACCCACAATCCTACGGTGCTGTGGCAGCTGCTCAGTTGTTCTGGCAGCACGAGCTCTGCCTGGATGAGCTCTGTGTAGGCTGCACGGTGATGGGAACCACGTTCGAGTTGGGTGAGAAGTCGGAGTCGCCACGCCCAGAAATCTGCCTTTGAGAGACGATGCGGTAGATCGCTGCAAGAAAAGATGGAAGATGAACTTCAGCTCGACGGTTGGACGATTCATTAATAAAGAAGAGAAGAATAAACCCAATATAATATAATATAATTCAGCACAATTTATCAAGCTCAATTTATCGTTCAACGTGAAGTCGATGGAGTCCGTGCGTTGTACTTTGCTGCCCTCTAGCGACAGGAAATAAAACCTTCCGGCTGCCTCCGAGTGGCTTTCGTTAAATAATTTAATAAAGCACATAAGTGATCATCTCTTAAACTTAGCCTGTCGGGATGGTATACTTGGAGATTTATTTTATATAAAGTTACCATTCTGGGCGCCTCACAGCGAGAAGGTCCTGGGTTCGATCCCAGTGTGGGGCGATCTGGGTCCTTTCTGTGTGGGGTTTGCATGTTCTCACTGTGTCCGTGTGGGTTTCCTCCGGGTACTCCGGTTTCCTCCCACAGTCCAAAGACATGCTACCAGGTCGATCTGAGACACTGAATTGTCCTGTATGTACCTGTGATGGACCGGCGCCCCGTCCAGGGTGTTACCGCGTGCCTCGTTAAAGAGCTGAGATAGGCTCCAGCACCCCTACTGACCATAATTAGGATAAGGGGTTGACAAAAAACTGAACTGAAAATAACCATTCTGATGTTTCCTCTGTACCAATTGCTTAGATGCCGTATACCAGAGCTTGTTTAAGTATGATTATTTAAGGGCGTACCTGTGAGTATGGTCTGGAAAGCAAGTTCTACATTGGAGGAGTCCAAAGCAGAGGTCTCAAGGAATGAAAGCCCATTCTTCTCTGAAAGACAAACATGTATGCTTTAAGATTTTACAATAATAAACTATCAGTGTGCAAAGTGTGACGTTACTCGTGTACTAGTACCTGTGCAGATTATTTAAACGGTGCAGGAGCTTAAATTAATGACAGATTTCTAACACTGTTTCAGGCTTAGTGTGATTGAGGTAGAACTTAGTACTACGTGGTCATGATTTGAAATACAGCCGGCAGAAGCCAGAATGTAATTAGAGGAGGGAGAAAGATGTTTACCTGCGAATGCCTTGGCCTCGTCCGTCGGTACCGCTCGGAGATGGCGCAGATCGCTTTTGTTGCCGACCAGCATGATGACGATGTTGCTGTCGGCGTGATCTTGCAGCTCCTTAAGCCAGCGCTCGGCGTTCTCATACGTCAGGTGCTTCGCGATGTCATACACCAGAAGGGCTCCCACAGCGCCCCGGTAGTACCTGCAGAAAAACCAAAGATGGGCAAATTTAATATCCTGTGTTCTGGATCATTCTGGACGCCGGTTCAGACCTCACACTGTCAGGTTGCTGCTGTTGGGCCCTTGAGCGAGGCCCTTAACCTTCATTTCTCAGACTGCTTACATGCTGTAAGTCGCTTTGGATAAAGGCGTCTGATAATGATGACAGTCTAGTGGTTAGGGTACAGGACTAGTAATCTGAAGGAAACCTCACCACTGTTGGGCCCTTGAGCTAGGCCCTTAACCCTTAATTGCTCCGACTGTACTTAATGTAAGTCGCTTTGGATAAAAGCATCAAATATAAAATGTCCTGTTATTTGCACATTAAGAAACAAATGGGAGCTGAACATGTCCTTAATTTGGTAATGAACGTGTCATACGTCGTAGTTAAGGTACAGGACTAGTAATCTAAAGGACGCTGGTTCAAACCTCACCACTGCTAGGTTGCAAGGTCCTTACAGTGTGTACTGTAACTTTAATTCACTTCAGATAAAGGCGTCTGCTAAATGCTGTAAATGTGATGTTCTGATTTACAGCTGTAAGTATCCAGGAGAAAAGGGCAGTTTGCGAAGAGCTCAACTCTTCAAATCATGGAATAAATTTATTCGGTCTGATTAACGTCTTACTAAAGTGATCAAAAATCTTTAAGCTTCAAAACAAAGTCCAACTGCTCACAGATACCTCGACCGATCAAACCTCCCGAGAGTTTTTAAACTAGAGGCTCTTTTACAGACATGTCCAAACCTCTAACCATGTCTGAGACACATGGGTCCAAAGAAATGGAAGCAAGTGAAACCATGGCATGTTCATGCCGAACAAGGATCATCTCAGTTCTGTTTACTTTTTACAATCGTCCAAATAAAACACGAAAGTTCTACATAAAAACAGACCGTGATAAAGTACCGATACTCACGCTGAGGTGATGGCGCGGTATCTCTCCTGGCCAGCGGTGTCCCAGATCTGCGCTTTGATGGTCTTGCCCTCTACATGAATGCTGCGAGTAGCGAACTCCACACCGATGGTGCTCTTGCTCTCCAGGTTGAACTCGTTACGCGTGAACCGTGACAGCAGGTTGCTCTTCCCGACCCCAGAATCTCCGATCAGCACCACTGAGGGAATTCAAATCGCCAGTCAGAAAAAAAAATTACCAAGTCAAAGTGGAACGAGCGCACCAAAAGAGCCCGATCTCACCCATTACAAAAAAAGCCTTCAATGGCTCCAAATATGATGTGACTTTAGATCATGCCTTTTCAAGCTCACTGATCCAATTAGTATTAGAAGCAGCTTTCGAATTAAAGGTTTCAAGATTATTTTTTTATTTCAACTTTGCTGAAGGTGACAGACAAGATATCAACTTTAAGAAAGGTAGGAGTTACATTGACCCATGTTTATCATTATTATTAATCCAAGCTTTCCGATTAACATTTTTAACAATATGCGACTAACTAAATGAAGGTATAATATCGAAATAATGGTTATTGTAGTTATTATAGCCGCAGGTAACTATGTGTGTGTTTACGATGTGTGTGTGTGTCTATTTGCATGTGTTTTTCAACAACGTTTTGCTCTTAGCTTTCAACAAACAGCAGAAATCGCCTTCAATATCACTCCAGTGTTTCACAAGGGACTGGACTGGTTTATAAATGCCATCACTGCAAAAAATATATAGGAGTACAGAAACGGCAGGAACATGTTCCATATGGACTGGAAAGCTGTGATTCACTACAACTGACTCATGATCAAACAAAATAAGGGGTGCAGCCAAGGTTGGGCACTTTAGTGAAAGGGACTTATGGCATGTAGGCATGTCTACCTCTAGCATCTCATGAATATTTTTTTTTACCAGGATCCACTTCACTGCTCTGGGATTGAATGTATTGAAGACACAACATTTGTGAACGTAAAGGTAGTGATTGCATTAAGAAATGATCCGATATAACTCAGAATCATCGTGTGGCATGTTACAATTTTCCAACATTGACAAAAATGACATTTAAGCGACAACTTTCCTGGATCCGGACTCACTTTTTAAGGCTCAGCAATACGTCAGCAGTGGAAACAAATGGTGCAAGAGACTTTCATGCAGGTTTTTCCGGTTCTACTGCACCTGTGGTTCTTTCGACTGGGAACAAAGGCCACAAGTGGCTGGTTGTGCTTGGGCGCCTGTGTGTGTTTTAGAATTTATTATAAGACCTTTGTATTTTATTTTTGGTAACTTGATGAGTAAATCTTTTGGAAGTGAGATGCAGCTCAGGAGCATCTGACATGGAGCAACCACATAATTCCATCATTCTGATTATAGTTTGGTTACCTATATATTTATATTACTTCTAAATAACCACAGCATTAAATAAATACTCTTAATCATCCCAATTCAGGGTTGTGTTTTATTCGTTGCTAGTATTTAAGTATCTTAATGAAATGGACAGTGATGTGCACAATCTATTGAAAATAAAAACTAAACACATTTTAGCAAATCTATTTTGTTAATATTATTTCTTGTTATTCCCAACGTCGTGCTGCAATTCCAGACACGTTAAACAAGTATAAGTTGAGCATTAAATATCTACAAAGGCCATCGTTACACTCCCTACAGGCTTCATACGGAATTAACAAATATTCGATTCGGTACCATGTTAAAGTAAAGTTTTTATAAAAATCCACTCACCTTTAAAAAGATAGTCGTATTCTTCTTCTCTCCCAGTCATCGTTTCTATCTACTACTGTTTAAATCCGACTAAAATCCGACTAAAAAAGACCGAGTGCTCACTTGTTAGGAACACTGAGGTAAAGCTGGTTGGCTAGCTAAGCTAAGCTAACGTCAGAGGAACCTGTCATGAAGAGCTGGTCAAAGTCGCCGGCGTTACAAACCAATATAAACAACACAAAAGTCGTCAAAACTTCATAATTCGCTCTTAAAGACGCTCCTTAACCGAACCAGCGTGAACTCTGTAGCTGTTCGCATGAATATTAAAAGACTCGAAGTAAAAATCGAAGCTTGTTTTTCTGCGTCACCAAGGTTTCTATCTGCCCGTCTTTAACAGACGTAATGCCGAAACTCGGAGCTGCTCTCGCCCGGTTAACGCCTGCCACTAACTGGATTCTGATTGGATAAGCACCTGTCAGTCAAATAGTTTCCACCAATGAAGAAGCGCGCCGATTTCAACAGGTGTGTGACTTCAACGTCACAGGTGACGGTACAGGTAACAAGTGCAGTAGAGTTAATGGCCGCGGAAATGCCACGTAGGTAAAGGCGATGCCTGAAAATGACATAATAGGACGATACATGGCAAGTTTCTACCTGGTAATGATCTCTACGTTGACATCTGTGCATCCTTGAATTAGCAACAGGTGTTTGGTTGTATCTAATATGAGCAGATATATAAAACAGGCATCCAAAAATACATATAAAGTATTTTATAACAAAATTATTGATTGTAAGAATTTTTTTTTTGAATGACTCTTACAGTACAGTATAAGGTCTGAGCAATGAGGATTAAGGGCCTTGCTCAAGGGCCCAACAGTAGCAACTTGGCAGTAGAGAAGTTTGACCTGGCAACCTTCAGATTGCTAGTCCAGTACATTAACCACTAGGCTATGGGAGATCTAAAACATGCAGTTCATTTTTAATTTTTAAAGCAAAGACTATAAAACATGATGTAATATCCACCAATGAAATTTGCTGACTTTGTTAGATGGTCAAAATGTTGTACGTCCCACAATTATTGTTTATTATGGTTTATATTTTAGAACCATAAATCATAAATGATACACAAAACGATAGATTCATATACAAACAGTTTATTTTTATTTATTACATTCATCACAATAATTTACCATGTAGTAAATTCTTAATTTGACAGTGTTACATGAAAAACGACCTTTAAATAAATGTAAAAATTACATTTACATATAAAATGGTCGAATGTTTGAGTTGAAAATAGTGTTTAAAGATTTTTACCACTTGTAATGTAACATAATTTTAATAAACAGTATCAAATTCATGAAAATGAATCCTATATCATTATTAAAAGGAATTTACCAGAACATAAATAACATTTTTCAGAAATTCATTATTTCAAATTGCAGGATGCAAAACTAAGACTATGCACAAGAATACTTTCTCATGATAGTCGCATCCTCGCCACATAGAAATACCTACGGCCCATATCAGTCAACAAGCAGTGGTTCTTTGGATATTAAAAATGAACGGGAAGCCCTGTGTCCCTCAAAGCACAGTCCAGGGGGGGAGAAGTGATGCTCTCGCATGTCTTTGCTTTCTTACAAATTTTTACAACACGGCTTTCTCTCCTCCTCAGTGTCAGCAGGTGTAGAACTGGGATTGGAAAGAGTCACAGCGTTAACTGACCCACGGGTTACTTCTTTGCTGCTAACTTTCTTGTGGATTTCTGCAAAAAAGAAATGTTTTTGTTAAGTTCATCGTAGGGCAGCCTTCATACTACTCTCTAACCATCTCAAAAAATCATTATACTGCACTGAAATAACCTGAACACATCCACTATATCATCACTTATCAGAGTGTGTATTCCTTTAACGCATTCTGCATTGATTTGAAGGTAATATAAACATAGTTATACAGTCACTGGGCATTTTTAGGAACACAATACTAATACTAGTTATTTGGGTGGCATAGCGGTCTATTATGCTAGCTACATCTCATCTACATAGACATCAATGGCTTTGCCTGGGTTGGGGAAATGGCCAAAACTCTCTTAATAAATAAGAATAAGGACAGTTGCAATCCTGACCAGGGTCAAATAGCTTTAAATATATACATTATCCATCAAACAACAACATTGCAAGCGTGTTCTCATTTAATGTCGAGAGGAAGTCTACATAGAAATACACAGAAACATGAGATGTTGTATTGACAGTATACAGAACATGTACCCATGAGGACGTTGTTGAACGCTGCCTCAACGTTCGTCGATTCCAGCGCTGAAGTTTCCATGAACAGCAACCCGTGTTTTTCTATAATCCAAACACAGAGGAATATAATGTGATATGCATTTATAGGTGTTTAGCAGCAATTTTAATGGGTGCTGCACAACAACGTGGGTTCTGGGCACTTTGATTGGTTTCCTCATACCTATCCAAAACTGTTTTGTTTCAACTGGTGTAATTTATTCTTATAAATTAAATACAATTCTTCTTATGTTATAGAATAATTAATCATTCAGTTCATTAGACAGCTACACAACATTTGGAAAAATATATATCTAACAGTACGTGACAGTAGTTTTGTACCTGCAAAGTCTTTAGCATCCTCTGTCGACACAGCTCGCTCAGACGCTAGGTCTGATTTGTTGCCGACCAGCATGACCACGATGTGAGGGTCTGCATGGTCGTAAAGCTCTTTTAACCAGCGCTCAGCGCTCTGGTAGGTCATTAGCCTCGAAATATCAAAAACTAGCAGCGCTCCAACTGCACCCCTGTAATAACTAAAGAAATACAGGTCAGAAAATCCCGATGATGGTCAAAATTTTCATTCTCTCTTTAACACATCTCTATCAGTTATGTTCTTGTTTGTTTTAGGTGTGCTCAAAGTTGGTGGAGGGGAGAAGGTCAACATGGACCATCTAAAAGAACAGAATGATGGGCATCCAAGAAGGACGGGTCCCTGCTGAGTCTGGTTCCTCCAAGGTTTCTTCCTGTATTTTCAGGGAGGTTTTTCCTTGCCACAGTCGCCCTTGGTCCTAAACTCTGTAAAGCTGCTTTGTGACAATATCTATTGTAAAAAGCACTATACAAATAAAATTTGACTTGACTTGGAAAAACAGACTAGAGTTTTGCCTTTTTGACCCGACATGCATTTAACATGCACAGAAGTAATTTTACAGGAAACAAAGTCAAGAATCGTTTCCAGTTAATCAAAATTGCCAAGTGAAAAGGGAACTTCTATAATTGAAGGGCAAAACTTAAACTGTGAAAAGAATAATAGCAATCGCTTCCTTCGATCATTGTAAGTTATTAGATTATATGGCGTAACGTCCCACAGAAAACTCAAAGAAAAAATAATAATAGCTAATTCTCCTATGTTTTACCAGGAGGTGAGTCTACCAACACATTCTGGTCACTGAACTTCTATTGTGCAACCATATTGCTCTTAAATCTGGATTATGGATGAGTAAATGTGATGATTTTCAGGATTATTGTTTCCTTATGTCATTGTGGTTGGCTTGTAGTCTAATAAAAAGTAATATTTTACTGTTAGCTTATTCTAAAACATATTACTGCCCATGAAAGTAAAAAAAATAAATTAAATGGCTGCAGCAATGAAGCAACTTACGCTGAGGTGATGGCTCGATACCGTTCCAGTCCGGCTGTATCCCAAATCTGGGCTTTAATAGTGAGGCCATTCAGCTGCATGGTTCTGGTACTGAACTCGACCCCGATGGTCGTCCTGCTGTCATGATTAAACTCATTCTTGGTAAAACGTGAAAGCAGGTTGCTCTTGCCAACACCCGATTCCCCAATCAGAACCACTGGTGAGCAAACACAGAGAGCTGTTTAAGAAATCGTACAGGCCCATGCATGTCTTATTTAGCAATGTGACTGGTCAAACATGGGTTAAGATTGGATTGCACTGGGCTTGAACACTTATTTTAAAATTGGCTGAATGCATTATGAGTCATATAAGATGTTAGTAAGAAAGTAACACCTGTTACTCCTTTCTGAAATGACTTGAAATGTCACAGGTGTGTCTGAGCAGGCTAGAGATCGTGAAATGTTCCATCACTTGAACCATCACAGCCACAAACATTCAGTAAATCTCACAACGTTGGGGGATTTTGTATAATGCAGTAAAAATAAGAATCCATAATGTGTTAATTCACTTGAACCTTTCGCTGTCCCACACTTTAAAACAGCTGAGCAAAAAGGGCAGGATTAGTCAATATTATTTAATAATAATATTGCAAAATGCGCAGGTGAAATGCGAGGCGTCAAAGACGACTGACCAAGAAGTCATCTACCATACTTAATATTGTGAAAAGATTCATGCTAACGTTTTCCATGTAGGACTGGAAATAACTGATGAGTGTGCTTGACCTTCAAACAATCAGACAGCCCAGCAAGTTGGGCTCTCCAGTTACTCTCCAACTGTCCAAGAGTATTTCAGATGGCAGTGAACCCTGCATGAAGTGGATTCCAGACCCCTTATCTTTCAAAATCTTTGCATTTGATGCAAACAATTAAAAATTAAACCATTTCTCTATTATAGCTTTGTGTACAGGCAGACTGTATACATTCTTTTATTGTCTTGCAAAAGTTTAGGTGCAAATTGTGGCGCAGGGTGTGACTGATCTATATTTGTTATCATTGCAATGTGTTTCCTTTATTTACAGACTAATGATTTATTGTTTAAACCATTAAAAGTGTGTTTTGCCATTTTGGGCTTGGCACATTTTTTCAAACCTACGGTACATACATACGAAGTGTTAGGTATGCCATGTTTGAGTCATCAACATACTTTTAATCTAAGATTAGAAAATGTCAGGAAAGAGATTTACAACACTTTTCGAGTCACCGCTTTAGTGGACGGTTTCGAAACCCCGGCTACACAAATTAAGACAGGAGATAAAACCACCCTCCCCTCCTTTACTCAGTAACCTAACTTGTGCAAACAACACTCCTGTTGCTATGGCAGATCAAATTTGTGACCTTGAGGCATTGCATGGAGCCGCAGTTTACGTTGTAGTGAAAAACAAGTCCGTCAGAGAGAACAACAACTTACACTACTTTGATTTAATGGTCTTAATAATAAATCATTAGTCTGTAAATGAATGAAAAACATTGCAAGGGTGACAAATATAGAACCTGAGCAGCCACACCCTGTGCCACAATTTGCTCCTAAACTTCTGCTGATCTGAAAATGATGAAGACATGAAAAATAATTTAGACTGTCTGCTAGAACACACGGGGGATGAAGGTTTCCTTGGCAGGAGTCATTCAAAGAACTGTTCAGCCAAATCAACTTCATTTAACCACTTTGTTTCCCATTTTATTGTTTTATAAGTTATCAAAACTACATGGATCCCGTTAGTCATTAGAAAAAAAAAAACCTTTGGTGGGAAGCATTTTGCGTGCAATTGAAAAATAAATATAAAAAAATCTATTCTGATGCTAATGGTCTCTGCATTGACAATAATGCGAAAATTGCTGTTTTTATTAGTATAGATAATGTAAAACATTTAATACTGATCAGGGCCATGATGAGTGCAGCTTCTCCAACACACACTGGATGCAAGGCAGAAATACTCTGGACAAAATGACATTTTATTTCAGATTTCTTGCTGATTTGTATCAGACATCGCATGGCATATTTTCTAATCAACACACTGTACGTCAATGTGTGTACTTACACAACACAAATCATCAGCCTGAACATAAACACACGATTCTAAATCACGCCACTACTGTGCATTTGACATTTAGCATCATTTATGTTAATGGAAGAATGTCGGATTAAGTTAGTAGTCAAATTAGCCAGTAAACCGAGCTTTTAAATAGGTAAAGTAACCTAAATGTTTAGCATGAGCCTGTAAGACATCAATTAGCTGTGCAACACACTGTTGTATATTTCACAGGTGACCTTGCATCATGATATTTTAGAAACATTATTAAAGAATGCTATTACTTAACAAGTTCACACAGTTTGAAGCAATCATGAGATGACATGTGTGTCAACCTGGAGGCCAGGACATACCTTGTTGTCTTTTAAATACAATATGCAAATAAGCAAACATATGGCCAATTGGTCTCTTTGGGGTCATTTGTCCTTCATGTGTTTGGCAAATTAATGCATGTAAGTATAGTAAATAAGAACAGTAAGACAAAACAGTGTTATGCAAAGCATATCACTGCAAAGCATGTTGATCAGCTTTAAAAAGACTGTCTGCAAGAACATATACAGTTAAAATTCCCAGCTTAAACATGCTTCTAAATAATAAAGTTTGCTATTCATTTACATTTACACTGACTGTATTTTAGATTTTGTCCTCTGCTGTTCAGAGGAAGCTTTAAATGCCAGGTTCAAGTTCTAAACTAAGCACAGTATGTCCTTGAAAAGAGTTTAATAACAAAAAAAAACTAAACTCAACCAAACCAAACCCATGACGCACCTTTAAAGACAAAGTTGTAAGCCTCGTCTGACCCCATTCTCAGTCTTCACATGAGTTCCTCTTTCTCAAAATCAGGATGAGTGCATGAGTCAGGATTCCAGAGTGTGAGGAAGACAAAATAGAGATGACAAAGCACTCCCTCAGCACTGTCAGCAGTAGAACCAGAAAAAAGCAACAAAAGGACTAGGAAGGGTTCTCTCGGCCTAGTGTTTAGGTGAGACGTTTACTTGTGAGTATGAGGAAGTAACCGTGATGTTTGGCTTGGCATTTCCGCTGAAGTAGACTCGGGGGCTGGAGATGGGGTGTGACTGAGCCATAAGCAGGTTAAACCAGTAGGGTGAGTACAGGTGCAGTCATACGAAACTCTCCCAACTGCTACACCTGCTCGACCAATTATGACGCAATGCGTCACCGACACCGCCTGCTTTTCTGGAAGAACCAATCCACGAACTGGCTTTTTAAAGCAGGAAGGCTATGCCATGGTTGCTGAGAGCAATCTTCACTCATATACTGACAGAAAGGCCTGAATACATCATTACGTGTTGGTGTCCTCCTCCTAGAGCACTATGCAGACTGGCTTCTAACCTTAAACAAAATCTTTGCTTTTAAGGTTTGTGTAAATCTTCCTCAACAAAGACATTGTTCATGCAAAATCACATTAACAACTGTGAACAAGAAAAAAAAAAAAAGGTGTGAAGTTGACGTGGAAGACGTCCAATGGCATTAATCTTACCTCAACCTGATGAATTAGAATACTGATCATCAGCCTTGGCCAGCATTAGTGCCTTAGTGAGCACAAGCTATATTCCAAAATCTGTTTTTTTTTTAAGCTAATAAACTTAAATCCCAGATTTCACTTCTCCACCAGGGTTTGGACAGGTGTGATCATGGTACTGTAATTTGTCTGGTGCTAGCTTGACTGGGTCGGAGGGATTTACTAATACAACCTACTGTAAAGTACATGCGAAGTAGTTTTTGATCAATTGGTGACGTTGTGATGTGATAAAATTGATGTGGTGTTTGGAAAAACATTTAAATATTAAAACAGAAGCACCAGTCATGTACAAAAAAAGCCGATTCGTATATTTTAACATTGATTATAAAGTCATTAGTTTTAAAGTTATCTTATATGCAAATTCTGGTTGGGATTTAATATACATTTAGTGATATTAGTGAATTAGTAATATACAATTTTTTCACCTTTAGCATTTTTAGAAAGAAAAAAAAAGTATTTTCTTAGAGGATGACATAACATTCATCCCGTTCATGTTTCTGTGGATGTGCAATGAACAATTTTTCTGATTGCGTGAAAACTATATGTGTGTATCGATGTGCTTGTTGTGCTGTGAGCATAATTGATTGCTGTAAGGAAGGACACATTCATGCAATGTGTCAAAGACTCCCGGCTACTAATTCCTTGTCCTAAATCTGAAAGGTGATTTATGGTTACAGGAATCGTCCATCTATTAAATTTGTTACATTAACAAATGTTTAAGGTAATTGTCGTGTAAACTAATTCAATACAGGTAGATGTTTATGATTATAAATATCTACTGTTTATATACATTATCAAAAGACATGAATACGCACATATGGAATAAGAAAAATAAAAGTTTGACACTTCCTTCACCCACTTTACAAACTATATACATTTTCTATCACTTTAATTAATTATGAGCATACAAACAAAAAATCAAATAAATAAAATCTGAAATAAACTGAGCCAACAATCACGGGAACAAATCTGTTTCAAATTCTATGATGCCGCCACTTGAGTTAATGGTTCCTGGAGATATTCCACGAGGGCCTCAGCCTACAAAGAAAAAAGAAACACATTTTATATGGTTTTATATAATTTTGATGTCATTAAGAGTAAAATATGTACACAATGCCTCTTACCTTGGCTTTAAGCATCCCAAAACCCACAGTCTCCTTTGCATACATGCACAGCAGTAAGTTTGCAACTCGAGTAATAGCCACTCTGCCTTCCTGTAATCACAGAAAGTTTGGTTGTTTCTGTCTTAAGATGTTAAAGGTGGATTTACATTATATTGACACTCTTACCATGCAGTCCATTAAAATAAATTTCAGTTTGTCTTCATTGAAAGCCTGATGTCCATTCTTGTCATAAGCAGCCCAAATGTTGCTCGCAATTGCTGCAGTTACCCGAGCATCTGTGTCTCCATAACCGGAATATGCCAGAAGTGAACCTTCATTATTCAGCAATCTAAAATAAAAAGTGGAAACATATAAAACAATCAGAAATATATACAAAGAGGGGATTTTTGATTAACTGTCAGTTACAAATGTCCTTTTTATTTATTTCCAACCCCTGACTCTTCCAACTGAGAACG
>JAYDZG010000024.1:2250974-2263925 GCA_034509265.1 Microcambeva bendego
TATTATTATTATTATTATTATTATTATTATTATTGTTATTATTATTATTATTATTATTATTAATAATAATAATAATAATAATAATAATAATGACCATGATATTATGTTATTAATTTACATTTAGTAAATTATTTTTAGTCCAGAAGTCTTGACAACACTTTAAAATGTTTTCTGGAACCTTGTGGGTGTTTCTATTGCTTTTAAAATTAACCGATAAAGGACTTCACTTACCAGCTCCAACTATATTATTGCACTTTACAGAATACAGAATAGAGACTATTCACAAGACTAAAATAATATGCAAAACTAAAAAATAAAGGCCTTAGTTAAAGAGCGAGTGAAAATTGCTCCTGATAAGTGCATTAGTGCCAGAGGCTATATTGCTGGCCTTTAGCTTGATTTTAATTGTAGTCACATGTAACCTTACCTGTTGTCAAATTACCCCCTTGACTTGTAATTAGGTCATTCTGCATGCTGTGGTTGGTCTGACTAAGGATTTTCTTGGCAGAGGCCAGTGATTAAATATAGTTCTGCTAAATGTGTGTTTCTTAAAAATGCCAATAATTATACATATAATATGTCATATGTGAGCTTTTGAATAGACATGGTTTGGAAGGGCACACTGCAAGATATAGAAACATATAAACTGGTAAGAACTGAAGGGAAAATATGCAACTAAATACAGAAACAATATTTTAAAACTTTTCAACACAACAGTGAGCTAAAGCTTACAGCCAGAACAACTTGTCTTTGAGTTGCCCCACCTGCCTAAAACTAAATCTCATTGAACATCTGTGCAAAGACCTGACGATTAAAGTGTTTACGAGGACCTGACATTAAAAAATAACTAAAAAATAACTAAACTAAACCATGCTGGGTGTGCAAAGTTTGCAGAAAGACACCCAAGTAGATCTGCAGCTGTACTGTTGTCTTGATAATAAGCACTGTAGTGTAAAAGTATTGAAAATTATCCTGTGGATAAGATATTATTATTATTATTTTTTTATAAAAATCATGTTGAAAACACGTTCTTGATTAAGTGTAGATTGATGGGCAAAAAGGGCAATTATAACCATTCAAAGTTCAAATCTAATATCCAATAAAATGAACACCACCTTGTCAGCAAAATTTATTTCAAAATGTTTGATTTGTGAAATCATAAAATAAATTTTAAACATTATTGTATAGTTGCAGTATTAATTTCCTATAAATGCATAACTAGATATTCTCAAAAGATGTATAAGCTTCAATTACAATTTAGGATAAATTTAGCAGGGAGGCCTGGTTGCTTAGTGGGTAGCACTGTGCACCCGGGTGAGGTGATCTAGGTCTTTCCTGTGTGGAGTTTGCATGTTCTCTCTGTCTGCATGGGTTTGCTCTGGGTACTCCAGCTTCCTCCGATAGTCCAAAGACATGCCACCAGGTTGATTGGAAACACTGAATTGTCCTGTAGGTACATTCAGGGTTCTACTGTGTGCCTTGCTTCTGTTGAAGAGCTGGGATAGGCTCCAGCACCCCTACCCGACACTAATTAGGATTAAAATGAACTGAACTGATAAATTAGGCTTGAATTAAAATAATCAGAAAGTTGTGAATGTAGCGACGGTTAAATATTTCATGTTATACACAGCCTTGGCATGTGCTTCTGCATGTGGTCCCTCCTTTGTTTAACTGGGGTTGATTAAGAGGTTAAAAAACGGAGAATTATGGTGTCCTTATCTGAGATTTATCTGTTCCTATAGTGACCTCCTGTGGGGTTGCTAACCCCAAGACAGAAACTTCCAGATTAATTTAGTCATTTGTTTGTATATTCAGAAGGGTCTTGTGTTAGGGTTAGGGGCCTACCCCTACTTTTTCCTGTTTATGCAGCCAATTCTTTGGGGTAAGGAGTGGATATGACGTTAATGCTGATTCAGCTAGAATCACCTTGCAATCTTAAGGCTTTAATTTAATTTAAAAAATTAATGTCCTATTTTTCAATCTAAATATACAAAATGTAGAATGCAAACATTTTAAGCTGTTGCATGGTTCAGATGTAATTTAATAAAACAAATGTATGTCAATAAAATCAAGCAGTGTCAGAAAACCTGAACAATAAATCAAATATTATTTTAAAGGTCTTGTAGATTAAGCATTTAAATTACATTTCACTGACCCCTTGACTCTCAAGTACCCATAACATGCAGTTGTAAACATGCAGTTGTGTCCATAGTTCTGGTAAAGGTGTCGACTCAAGGCATTTTCAGACCTAAACAGGGATCAGTACTGCATGTGGTTTGCATGACCTAACATGTCTCTGAAGCTGGAGGGGGTTTTGACCTTTGCTCTACGGCTCCAAAACTAGGAAGATGATAAAAAAGGGCTTTGGATGAGAGGGTGGTTCCTAAACAAGGGCTTCAGTTTCTGCCAGTCTAGGAATGTCAGCTCCATAAAAAGATGCCTTCACAGATTGAGAAAGAAGAAACAAGGTAGATGTTTTTTCAATGTTTTAGTGGAAGTGCAAACATACCATGCACATGAACTAGTACAAGCATTAAACATAGATCTGTCAATAGATTTGGAAGAGTGTGAAATTAGATAATTAGATCAAGAACAGGAAAACAGAAATACTAAGGAAAACATTACTTTTAGTACTAATTTAACAAAAAAAAATCTTATAGAAAATCACAAAATCAACTAACTACTATAAAGCTTTGGAATAAGAATTGTTGATTATGTGACCATCTGCAAGATTGGTGCTGGCTAAATGGATTTTAGAAAAACAGGCAATGGTAGTAATTGAGGTATGCTTGTTCATAATTGTATGATGCTTCAGATGGAGAGATTCTACTATCATTTTATAGTATACATAAGTAATTTTCTGGATGTTAAGCTTAACAATATAATAGATTCTTGTATACTGTATGGGTTTAAGATGTGGTCATTGTTCATAGACCACAAATCTTCTGGTGTGATTTAATGTATATGAAATACATTTCAAGTGTTGAACTTCCAAAACATAACTAACATTGCATAAATGTTTGAAACAATTAGTTAAAGCCAGTATTTGTTCAGGAATTCTACCTTTTTAGAAAGAGGTCCAATTTTGGCCAGCAGTAAAATTTTCAGATGGTGGTCTTTAACATATTCTCCCTCCCACTCCCTCTATATCCAAATAAAAATCTTCTGACCACCGGTTGACCTTTTGCTGGTTTTCCTATATCCTAATGCTTTTACTCTGTCCCTCTGTATCAAAGGCTGTTGGGGGCAAGCAGCTGTGGGAAGAGGAGGGGGCATGAGGTCAAAAGGGTCACAGTACTGGTAAAGTCATCATGGAGGCTCCAATGTGGGGCATCATTTTCTACCCCTCAAATATAGCCCTGACATCCACAGAGACCAACGGATGGTCCTGTTGTTCCCAGGCATTTTGGGGTCGTGTTGGATAAGGGTTAATAAAGTGATACCAGTTGCCCACCAAAATGGGGCCGCCTTTCCCAATAAACATTCTCTGTCTAGCCAGACGAGCATAAGCTAATCAGTTGATATAGCTGACGGCTATTCATAAGTTCACTGGATACTTTGTAAAAATTTCCGAGTTGAGAAGAAGCTGCTATCTGCTATCATATAATGAAAGACCGAAAAAGTGGCATATTACAGAACACTTCCCATCCAAAGCAAGCTGCTGGAGGCTGGAAAGTGTGTGTGGAAGTTGTTTGGTCCAAAATGACAAGCAAACAACTGGCCCCTTAAAATATTGTCAGAGACCAATCCACTACTGATTTAGCAGTGTGCTATAAAATGTTCACCTCAAGGCTCCACCCAAAACACCTCCCCACCACAACTAAACACTCCAATAAAGAAACAGCAAAAAAGACCCAATTAATTCTAATAAACATTACTGACAAGCAATAAGCAATTACTCCAGCTAATCCGGGTTTACATTTTCATCTTGAAATCCTGCTGGTCAATTCTCACCCCAGTTATGGATGGGACATGGTGGTAAAAAAGACCTGCATCAAAGCCTGGCACTTCCTTCGAGCGTCCTTTTAGTTAGTGAGCTAGACCCTAACGCAATAGCACTAATTCTTGGCAGGTTTTGGTAACAGGCCAGTCATCAGTCATCAGTTTGTTTCGGTCTTTAATTACCCAAAACCATGTAATGAGCAGATGGCCAATGAAAGAGGCTGAAGACGTGATACTGTAAAACAGCTCATTATGTAGACTGAACACTAGCAGTGTGTGTTCATTTGTGAATGTGTGTGTATGAACTGGCTCGGAAAAGTCTCATTTGAAAGTAAAATAAAAGGAACCAGACAGTTAGTGTTTGGGTGTATAAATCATATCAGAGAACAGTAAAAAAGGATTTAATAAACAGCTTTGTTAGAAGTCTCACAGTGGTGAGAAGAAATCATAACTTCTTTAAAAATAATTGGTGAGATTTTTTTCCACCTTTGACTTGAGGTATCTGCTAAAGAGTCATTTATATAAATCTTATATTATTGCTCAAGTATGTCTCCTTCTTGTTGTGTCCAAAATTACATCGAACTGTAATACATATTATGTCAAGTTAGCTGTGAATTTATTTGTGTATTTGTTCAGTCAAGGACCTTGAGGAGATTTGCACAGGAGCAGGATACAAATTCACTATTAGCAATACACAATCTTCCTTTACAAATCTTCTGAGGGAATGGGTCATTCTCAAAAGCTCACTCAATTTGAGTGGGGTTCGGTAATAGGATGCCACTGTTGCAACAAGTCAGTTCATGTCATTTCTGAGTGGCATTACTGAAAAGTGGAAGTGTTTAGGAACCAGAGCCACTGAATGGATGCATAAAGTTCCCAATTCACTGGGAGCTGCATGCAAATCTAGTACCATCAAGCACAATGTGAAGTGTTGGATGGAGTTGTGAAAAGCACAGCATAACTGGAGCAGTGAAACGTGTTCTGTAGAGTGACAAATCAAATATATAAGCTCTATCTGGTTGTCTGATTAATGTAAATACCAGGAGAACCTTACATGTCTGACAGAAGTTTGGTAGAGATGGGATAAGCCTTTTGGGTCATTTAGGGGCTTTCACGCAGTCCTTCACAGTCCAGCTCTAAACTGGCATAGAAATAGGAGCTTTTTGGACAGTGTGATGGGCTTTAAATGCAAAATTGTATTTCCAAAAATAACATCAAGTTCCCCAGTGAAAACAAATCAGTTGGCTTTCATAGGTTCCTTTCCATAGTCCAAAACAAGCAGCCAGGTTAATTGGAGAAACTGAATTTTCCTTTAGGTACCTAGCCACTATGGGTAGTGTAGTACTATTTACTAGCCCAGATGAATGCTAGATTGAATTTGATGAATATACAAGCTATTTGTAGCACATCAAGAGGTGGTAAGAACTAAAAAAAACATTTAAAATGAGATCTATACTGATGCCATTAAATGCCACTAAATATTTAAGAATAAGATTCATCCTTTGCCATTTTTTGCAATTCCAATTTTCAATGTGGATTAAATACATTTTACATAAGAGGTAGTTTGAAGGATCAATCATTTGTGTGATGGTGCTTGTGTACCTCCAACAGCTAAATGGATTAAAAAATACTTATTATTTTTTTACTTGAAGTACATGTACATTATACTTCTACTTTAGTAAAAAAAACTTCAACTTTTACATGAGTAATTATTTAAATAAAATGAGCTAGGTCCTTATTCATTCAAATTTAACACAATGTATCATTTGATATGATATTTAACTTTAACAAATCTTGTGACAAAAGTCCTTCTAAAAATATTTTACAATCATTAACCTTCTGTAAAAAAAAAAACTTTGTAATCTTAAAGAATTTCAACGTTTCAAAATATTTTACAAAACAAAAATTACAATAAAATTAAAACTTTTAAGAGCTTGTAAATTATGACTCAGCCAATATGTTGTACTTAAAGTGAAAACTCAGAAGTCTCCTGAGCAACCAGGCAGCATTAAGGGGATGCCTCAAAGAAAAAGCTGTTGGGACAAGCTCACACATACACAGGCACCTATTCCTCCAGGGCAGATCCATCCCCTCCCCCATTCCCGAAATCTGATCTGTCGGCATGCAGCTTGGAATTCTTCAATCGCCCTGACATTTGACCTCTGGCCTTTTTGGCAGCACAGAGAAGAGAAGATGAAGTGTCCAAGCCTCTTTTTTCTAACACAAAAAATCTCCTGTTCTTGTGAACCCTCCCTCCCACACACACACGCACACAAACTCTCTCTGGACAGCCACTACCCATGTACACCCCAGTTCCTGTGAGACTCACAACATAATTACTCATAATATCTGGCTAATAGTCTGTGACATCAAGGGAGCACTTTAAAGTATTGTCTTCATTCTTCTTCTGTTTAGCTACCCACAGCATAGTGCAACTTAAACGTCTCAAAAATGCTTTATGAAACATTTGCTGATTTACTGATTGTGCTAGCTTGCTGTCATTTTTTTCTTTGAGTCTCGGATTACAATGTTAGATGTGTTCAAGCAGACTAAAAAGGCCTGTTGTACATGCTCAGAGCAGTTCCCGCCGAACTACTGTGCACATCTTTTTTAATTCTATTCATGTACTTGACAGCACTTTGACTGTTGAGAAAGTGTCAAGCTACTTGATATACTGCGTCATAGCATCATGGTGGCCTTTTTTCTTCAGTTTGTGGCTTTTCTCTGTATCGCTTAAAATTATTATGGTCAGGACCTTCCGGAGTCTTTTAAATGGAATCTGACACAAACCGACATCTAAGAGCACAATTATTTTGTATCATTGCAATCTCACGCATTGTCTCTTTTAATGAATATCTAATTTCTTTAAAAGAAGTGCATTGAGACAAATAATTGAAAAAAAGGTTTCTGCATAAATAAAATGGAAAACTTTTAGAGACTGCATGGTTTGACTTATTCTCTCATTTAGGGAGGTCCTTTCAACCCAGGTACCACACTATGGTGGATCTTTAACTGTGGCAAATCAATGAAGGAAAAGCCCCATGATCCACTTCCCCAAAACCCTGACCGCATCTAATTAAATTGAGCCAATTTATACGCCTGTGCTAATGGAGCCACAGTCTGAATGGGGTCTTAAAGCCTAACTGCAGTGTGCCGTCACTCCTGCAGCCCTGAGGCAGATGAAGAAATAACCCACAAACTGATTCTTATGACACTACTCTCTAAACCTGGACACACAAAAAGCTATTCATCTCAAGTCCCAGCCTGCTGCTGGAGAAACATACATTATAACTGCTTTATTCTAAACAGGGCTATGTTGGGCCATGAAGAAATTACCTAAATTCTGAAGTTTATGTAAGTGGGAGCCCACCGCATGACTTCTGACAATAGGAGCATCATGTCCTCACCTAACACCATCCCAGGGGAATCCTGGGAAAGGTCTGAGGAACGGGTAAGCCTCTGCATCTGCCTTTCGCCTGGAGGGAGAGCATCATGGCATTCCTTCACCTAAGAGAGAGTAGGGCAGCTTTATGAAGCCATCCATCACTGCATCAATAGTGTGGCGGCCCAAAACAGCCACCCTAGGTGCCTCTGAATGAGAGTAGGAGGAGTAGAGGGCCACAGTGGCCTAGCCTTGCTGCTAATGCTGTGATCTTTTACTCTAGCTTGAGAAGAGGTGGTGGGGAAAGTGATTAGCCTCCCTCCCCACTGCCCTCCTCTCACAGCCGGTGGAGAACAGTGCATTTAAACAGACTTTTACAGCCTTTGCTGTTCTTTAAAACAAGTACAGAAAGCTAAGCTTAAGACAGTAAGATTCACCGCAAAACACAATCTTTAGCTGCTAAAACATGTTTAATTTTCCCAGACATGTTTGTGTTTGGCAGCATTAATTACAACAAAAACATTGTTATCAAAAAACTTTTTTCAAAATTTAGTGTAGCGGGAAAGAAAAAGTATTTTTACTTATGTGCTTTTGTATTTGGTCCTGGCTTTTACTCATTAACAAAGTCTCTGTAACACTAAATTTGTCATTCAGTTACTCATCTACTAAAGGTTCTCATTAATGGTAAACACTGAAAGGACATGGGACTCAGCTGCCTCTTTATTCAGACTGAAGCTGCTGTATAAGCACACCCGTTTAGAATAGAACCTAGATGACCTAAGGTTCTTCTTTTGAAAAAGAACATGAATTCTGGTGTTAGAGATCTGACTCAGCTTGGCCTTTATTGTGCTTCTTAACTCATCAGTGTTTCAGCTCTGAGAGAAAGTCCTCTAATGGAGTCACTAATTGGACAAATAGGTTTATGGGCTATTCAGGTAGGGCAGGACACACCACTGTGAGGTCTGAAGATTCTCACATGAGAGATTAGGAAACCTCTTCTTCATCCATGAAAGTCATTTTAAAACACCAATATGTGACTTTATTTATATATTTTGGTTATGTATGGTATATGTCTGAATCAAACTGTTGTATAAATAACTCATTTGTGCCTTGATATATTTATTTTACGGATTGACCGAATACCATGTAACATGTACCATGACAAAAAGCATATTATATTCAGTCACAAAGCTTATGTCTGATAAACCAAAAGTGAAAAAAGTTTACAAAAGGTGAGTTAAACACTAACATGGGTTTAATCTGACCCACGTTCTTACAAAGAGATGTTATTCACATATTTATTTTTCTTCTATTTGTTTTGTCATTAATGTTCACTTCAGATCAGAAAGTTTAGTTTTTTTAAGTTGTGTTTACATGAGATTTAGTTAGGAGCCTATTTTTACTTTATTTTTAAAAATCACAAAAAATCCACAAAAAGATACAGTTTATAAGTATTGGGTCAGTTAGTGACAGAATGGGTATTTAGATTCTATTTTTATTTTCTATTCTTTTATTATTATTATTTTTATATTCTACATATTTACACATGCAAATTTGATTAAGAACATTGTTGTTTTATGTTTATTCATGAAAATGCCGTAACATAATTGCTAAATAAAAGCAAATTACAATATCCTTGCACATTCCCCCTTGGAGATTTTTCTGCTCTGCACTCTGAATTAGTTTTTATTATAGTTTTAACATTTTTCTTTATTTATTTATTTTTTCATTTTTTTCCAATTAATGTATTTCCTATCAACATATTCAGTTCACTATTTTTTGTCTCCCTACATATTCACCTATATTATATAAACCATTAAACCACAACCAAATAGATTTTATTTGATATTATCACAGTGTAAATGTATTTCTACTGTAAAAAAAGTTTTCTTTAAGGTATTTTTTTCACCAAACGTTTAGTTTAGATTTTATTAAAGTAAATGGTTGTAATCTGCTCTATATTTATGAAAACTGTGCTCCAGTTTAACTGGTTTACTAATTGATTTACTTATCTGCAGAGTGGTGAGACATTTTGCATAAAATATTGTAACTTATTGTACAGTTCTATGGGGCATGTGGCACAACAAATCTTTTAACTGATTTATTTTCACAATGGCTGGAACTTCTCATGGTGTTATCAGTGAACACTGAGTGAAAGCAAATCTGTAATTATTCAAAGATCAAATCAAGCAATACACATTCGCCAAAAGGTCACATTTGTAGAATGTACTTTTGTTTATTTTTTCAAATGGCTATGATTATATAATTTTATTTGTGAGTTGACTTTTTTAGTTGTCACTTTATCCTTTAACAATAGAAGAGTTAAATTGCAACATTGAATGTCCTTAGAAGAGCTTCAAAACAATTTCTCGCAAAAAAATATTCCCAGACTGGTGCATCTAAGAAAGGTTTTAAAAACTAGTTCTGGATGAGCTGTCAAGAAATGAAGAACAACAAGAGATGAACATAAAATAAAAGCCCAAAAGAGGTCCTGGACCCCTGCCATGGCCCATCCCCTCTGCTGACTGCTGTTTCAATCACCCCCCCCCCTCCTCCTCCTTCCAGCCTTTCAGTCATGGACAATGCAGCAAGCCATGTTATTTAAGGCCCTAAAGAGCTGGCCCTCCTCACTGACCTGCGACAATGGTCACCCCACCAAGTCCTTTTTCATTTAACCTTCCTAATGACAGGTTTCATCCTCTTTCTCTACAGTTGAAGGAGGAGTAGATTCTACCCACCATCTTTCTCTAACTTCTTTTCACACCTCCTTGCTGCTTTCCCCCAAAAAATGCAGCCTCATCATCAGCCCTCCTGACAGTTCCTATACGAAAATGACTTTGTCATTACTTCCTGATTTTGCCCCATGAGAGAATTTCTTTCTGACCCAAACTTCTACTATCCAACCGAGTTTGTGTCATGCAACTTTAATGCATTCAAAAAGGAAAACAATGCCACCTGAGTGTTTGTAGGGTGTAAGAAATTTCGTAAAAGCCTAATTTTAAAATCAGCCAAAAGTTGTAAGTGTTTTGGTTTTATTGCTTTTTTTGCATTACTCAGCACTTTCTGTGAGATGCTGGCACACATTAAAGCAGTTACGTAAACATAGCCTCTTTTATCTGTCCTCAGGCATAGGATGATGCCTGCTTTCCACAGAGAAACTTATGATGCAGTAAGCAGGTTCAAACACAACAGAACAAACGAATGCCTGCCCTCCATTGCCACCAGCAGGCAAACAGTGCAACGTGGGTTAGAGGTGTTAGCTGAGAGGAAGAGGAGATCACACAGAGAGGGGAGATATGGTCCAGAGAGGATTCCAGCACTAGAAAGGGGGAGTGAGGGGATTTCACGGTTGACCTTCCCTTTGCGCTCTCGTGAGTCTCTTCACCTCATGTCGATTCTCTTGACCTACTTGGCCATACTGGAGCAAGGCACTTAATGGAGAAAGATGTCATTCCACAGCACGCTCTCACTTCTGGCTTCTGAGGGTTAGTTTAGCAAATATGTTCTCGCCATGGAAAAGATAATACGAAAAAAGGCAAGGTTAAAAATTACAGCAACAATTGAGAGCAGAATAGTGTTTGGCCGTTACAAATTTTAGAAATCATTAACTTAACCGTCTTGCAACTTCTACAATTACTTTTTGTTTTAAATAAAATATGTTTTTGTCAGAAACTTTGTTGCCTTTTAATTATTGTTTAGTAATTAGAGTTTAATGTTAACTTCTGTTTGCCCATGTAAAGAGTTGGTACCTTGTAACTAAATGTTTACCAAACTGAAAAAATAACTTGAACTCAAGCCACTCCCCGAGCCAATTGATGCTGTTTGATATTGAGAAAACAATCAGAAATGTGTTTGAATAAACTGAGTTTCTCTTTTGTTGGCAGACCTTGGAAGAAACACACCAATTAAAAAAAAAACTAGAAATTTGATTATGACTCAATCAAAAATTATTATTTATTTGTGATTTTTTGTTTTTTTAAATACTTTTTGTAGAAATTAAAAAATTGTTTCTAACAATCCATATTATTACAAGTTTTATTTATCTTTTATTAACGTCTTTGAATAGTTCTGATAGTAGGGAAGAGTGCCATCAATCAGCAGTCGGTATGCACAACACATACTAAAGAGTAAACTGTTAAAATCCATTTCTACTTTGAGACACTGGACATTTTACGCTTAGATTAGCCCAAACAAAGAAGATGAGAGTATGAGTAGGTGTGTTGAGAAGGAAGTGGATGAGCTGGTGTTTGTGTGTATGTGCACCTCTGAGAATCACGAGGAGGTGCGTACAGAAGGAAGGGGATGAGCTGGTGTTTGTGTGTATGTGTCCCTCAAAGAACGTTGTTGGTGTGTTTAGTAAACAGTCTATGCCTGACCTCAGTAATTCCCAATAGAAGTGTAAATACATCCAGACCACAAAAGTAATGGAGCATAGCAGTGTGGTGCCTGGTTAGTATTACGTGAATACAGCAGAAGAGGAAGCGCTGTGCAGATGCCTCGGGGAAATAAAAGGGTGATGTTGCTAATTTAGAGTGTAGCATAGGGTTTCATGAACAAGGTTTGCTCAGATACCAGAGAGCCCGATGATGTTCACTTACATCATTGTCGTTCATTCTCAGTAAGGATTGGGTGGGACAGTAAAAGTAACAAACCAGAAGATTCCCCGAAATAAAAAGCTGAAGTAAAACTACATTAAAATACCAACCCTTTTCATGTAAACAAACAAAATCTGTTTGCTCACTCAGTCAGAGGTCATTGCATCACTCTCAGCTAATGGTCAGCATTCTACAAGCCATCAGTCAGACTGCAACTACAATCAAAGAGCTTTATATTTCTCTTTTTAAAAAAGTACTTATAACTAAAGACATGCATTATAGAGGTTGTTGTGTTAAGGTTGTGGAATTTGAATTTTGATGTGTTGAAAGAACCGTTGGCTGGGTGAGAAATTATCCTTGCTTTTGTGATACATATTGAATTTGTCTAACTTACTATAAAACTAATTTTGTTATTTGTAGAAATCTTTAGAAACCTTAACATCAGAAAAGTTCTGATCCTCCTAATTTCACTTAGAGTGGGGCAATTTAAAGGTTTCATCTGAAATGTTATTCTGGCTGTGACAAGTGTTTTGCTTCCGAAAAGAAACATTTAAATATCTTAAATTATCCTTTAATATCACAATATCTTATTTTGTATTTTAAGAAAAAAACTTAAAATCCAAGGGGATCTAGTTACAAATTAAACCTTGAATTAGCAGTAACAGTCTAGAATTTTTTTGTGTCATATACTATCTCAATAAAATTCACATATCCATGTGTTTGTTAAAAGCAGTGTTAACAAAACTTAAATCAGTAGTTAAGCGGAAATAATAATAAATGTTGCCAGCCAACCCAGTAATATATTTTTGCAGGGTGAAATTAATTTTTGTAAAACATCATTATCATTGTTAAAATGGCTGGTTCCTCCAAGGTTTCTTCCTGTATTTTTAGGGAGTTTTCCCTTTCCACTGTCACCCTTGGTTTGCTCAACAGGGGGGTTTTGGTCTGGTGGTCCTAAACTCTGTAAAGCTGCTTTGTGACAATGTATATTGTAAAAAGCGCTATACAAATAAAATTGACTTGACTTGACTT
>JAYDZG010000024.1:2268181-2286158 GCA_034509265.1 Microcambeva bendego
GCTGATTAGAGTGTGGCACCAGGTGTCTTCAATATTGAACCTTTTCACAATATTCTAATTTTCTGAGATACTGAATTAGGGATTTTCATTAGTTGTCAATTAAAATAAATAAACATTTGAAATATCAGTCTGTGTGTAATGAATGAATATAATATAAGTTTTTGAATGGAATTACTGAAATAAATCAACTTTTTCATGATATTCTAATTTTATGACCATCGCCTGTACATGCGTTTCCCTTAACAAGGGAAAAACAGATACGCGCGTGTTCGGTATGACTAATCGATGGGTAGGAGAAATGTCCAGATCAACGTTCGTGAACTGCTGTTTAATATTGACTTATACAGAGTGGTCTTATGTAATAATTAGTATGTAGAGTAGTATAGACTGAAGCAGTGTGGTAGCGTTTGCGTACCCTGCTTTGTATACTATCGATATCACCCTACATTGCTTTTTGTATTTATCAAAAAGGTGAGCTGAATGTTTGTAGATATGGTATTATATTGTGGAAACTGACCAACAACTGGTTGATACAACAGTGACCCGCATGAAAGCAGCCATAAACGAGTAATAAATCTATAAGTAAACATCATTACCTGGATATAAGGTTGATTTCTTGGTTGAGACGGCGGGTTTGTTCTTCTTGATTTGTGTGTTTAACTTACAAAGCTCACACTGCCCACTAGTGGTTATTCTACAGAAACTGTCGGAATTCCTTCTGCAAACAGAATCAAATTGTATAACACCGCAGAGGAGAAGGGACCAGCAAGGTGTGTATGTAAAATGTGTCTGTATAGACAAAGTCCTTACCTTGTAATTAAATGGGAGAAACGAAATTTAGTGTAGCACAGAAAAGGAAAACTGTATCGATACTATGGATGTTTGGTTCGATATGTAGAAAAGACTTAGAAGTGTATTTATCTTATTAGGGTTTTAACGTCATGTTGTTACACTGTTGGTAACATTTTGTACAAGTCAGTACAAGTCTATATTAAACACAGTCATGGACAATTTCGTGTCTCCAATTAACTTCACTTTGCATGTTTTGCACTGTCGGAGAAAGCCAGAGCACCCAGACTAAACCCTGGCGAAGGGCCCATACTGCCCTGTCTAGGAATAGAAACCTGGACCTTCTTGATTTGAGGCAACAGTGCTACATACTTAACCACCATGCCACCTAGAAAATATCTATATGTGGATATTCTAAAGATACCAAATGGAAACTCTGTCAATCTCACTTCTGTGAAATCAACCTGTCCAGTTAGGAAGCAACAGTGATTGTGAATCAATTTCACCTGCTGTTGTGCAAATGTAAAAGACAACAGGTCGTAGGAGGGCAACAACCCAGCAGCAGGACCACTAGCTCCTCCTTTGCAAGGAGGAGCAGTGCCAGACCCCTGCAAATTGACCTCCAGCAGTCCACTGTTTTTGCTTAAACTGTCAGAAACAAACTCCATGAGGGTGGTATGACGGCCCAACATCAATAAGTGGGGCTTATGCTTACAGGTCAACACAGTGCAGGGCGATTGGCTTTTGCCAAAGAACACCAAGATTGGCAGATCCACCATTGGCACCCTGTGCTCTTCACGGATAAGAGCAGGTTCACACTGCGCACATGTGACAGAGTCTAGAGACACGGAGAACGTTCTGCTGCCTGCAACATGCTCCAGCATGACTTGTTTTGCAGCCAGTAATGGTGTAGGGAGGCATTTCTTACGAGGGCTGCAAAGCCCTCCATGTGCAAGCCAGAGGTACCCTGACTGCTGTTAGGTACTGGTATGTGATCCTCAGACCCATTGTGAGACCATATGCTAGTGCAGTGGGCCCCAGGTTCCTTCTGATGCATGACAATGCTATGCCTCATGTGGCTGAATTGTGTTGGCAGTTGATGCTATGGAAGGGCCTGCACATTCCCATTCCCTGAAATCAATAGAGCACATCTGGGACATCATGTCTCATTCCATCCATCAACACCACATTGCACCACAGACTGTCCAGGAGTTGACTGATGCTTTAATCCAGGTCTTTTTTTTTAAATATGCACACAAGCTCACCACTGTGTTCAGTAAATATTTTAGGACACTAACATTTGCTTATGCAATGTAACTTTTTTAATGTTTTTATATTTTATTTGAACATTTGTACATAATTAAAATGAATTACCTATGCATGGATTTATATATCCCTAAATGCCTGGTTGTGCTCCTGATTAGGTGACGAATGTTCTCCTGAGGGATTTCCTTCCAGACCTGGATTAAAGCATCAGTCAACTCCTAAACAGTCTGTGGTGTAATGTGGAGTTTTATACAAAGTTGGAGGTTTATATGTGTGTATAGGAATATATTTTCTTTTG
This sequence comes from Microcambeva bendego, assembly GCA_034509265.1. Taxonomy (NCBI): domain Eukaryota; kingdom Metazoa; phylum Chordata; class Actinopteri; order Siluriformes; family Trichomycteridae; genus Microcambeva; species Microcambeva bendego. The sequence continues at coordinate 2,270,535 of JAYDZG010000024.1, forward strand.
GGCTGATATAGAAATCAGTTTGCTATAATTTAGTCCATTATAATACCATTTATATATAATTAATTTATCTTTAGTAACTGCTTCACCCTCATATAGTAAAAGAGAGAAAAAAATATATAGCCACGGAACACTATGCAAGTGTAATAATCTTGTAAGCTCCATTACTCCCTTCATCTGCATACAAATAATTACAAAGCCAATCATTTCAATTACACTGGTTTATTTTTCATACATATGTTTGGAGTTAATCAAATTTCAGGATTAGTTCCTAATCCCAGCACGACTCAAAAAGTCATTCACACAGTTTAATACAGAACCACTTTGGTGTAACATATCCATATTAAATGATAACATCTTCAGGTTATTATAATCATTCTCATGTACAAAAAATAAAAGAACAAAAATGAATAACATACAATAGCACTCAATTTCTCACGTTCAACATTTTTTTCTTTTTTTTTCTTTTTGTTTTATTGTTGCACATATTTTTACTTTCACATACAAATTACTACAACCTCTACAGCACAGTACAATGAACAGGTGATAAATTCGATCACATTTAAATTATGGCAATACATTTTCATGAACAAATGCATCAAAAGACCTTTTATATATGTAAAACAATCGACATTGGCCTTCTCTATATTTCTATAGACATTATTTTCTTTTAATTACAAGACATCCATTTGCATTTGGACAGATTATTTTAGTGTGCTTTCTTTTTCCCAATAATCTGGGGGCAGAGCAAAAATGCATTAGTCACTTATTGCTTAGATTTTTGCACATAATCGACCGGGACTAAAGGAATGAGTTCATAAATACAAAAGACCCTGTAACAAAAGACATTAAAAACAATAAATTGTACAACCAGCAACAACCTGAATAGTTCACAAATTCCAGGACTGCTTTAACATACAAATAATTCACTGAGATCAGTTACTGTATTTAATTAATCAATTTCACAGCATACGACAGCAATATTGACACATCGTTTAGAGTTCAACAGATGCAACGAGGACCACACAACAAAAAATGTGACACTTCAAAGATACATAGCTATACAAATACATCAAGTTTAGTGAGGAAACAGATGCCGTACTTGGAAAGGCAAAATCCAATTATACCAATTCTTTCATAATAAAATAATTTACAATATTTTCATAATGGAATATTCTGTGTTTTATAAGGACTAAACTGTTGGTTTATTATGATATCTTATTATTATTCTCTAAGCTAATACAACAGTTTATTAAACTCACAGCTCGCATCTCAATCTGGGAACGTATAATATTTTAAGTGCCATACTCTGAATAAATACATAGAAATAAACCAATGCACCTATTTGCATAGGTAATTCATTTTAATTATGCATAAATGTTCAACTTAAATATAGAAAAAAGTTACATTGCACAAGCAATGTTAGTGTACTAACATATTTACTCGATAGTTTTTGCCTGTGTGCATATTCAAAATGAAGGGGTTCAAAGTTGGGACTTGAATACTTGCATGTCTTCAGATACAGTTTTTGGAAAAACTTTGGGCAACCCTGTAATAATTTAATTTGGTTATCAGATTTGGCTCACATTACTTAGATGGAACTTGAGGATTTCATGTGATTTTGTACTACCTATGGGGCACAAGGAAGTGGCCTAGATTATCCTGAATTAAGGCTTATGTAGCCAAAGGTACTGCTGAGCTCCTGCTGAAACTTAGTAGGCCTACAGTGGACTGAAATGTCAGATTGTGCTTCAGATCGTCTGTGTTGACTTCCAGAACTGCTTTATAAGCTTAGTGTAAAGAAGCATTTTTTTAATTTGTAATCTATATCTGTATGGCTGCTATCCTACAAAATGGCAGTAAAGCAAAACATTTTCCCCTAAATAACCTCTGTCAATGATAAAAAGGCTGTCATTATAGTTAGGAACTTTATGTAAAGTCATGAACTCATTTTAATTTTTGTGCTCTTGCTGTCTGTGATGCCCCCGATTTCAATTTGGTCTCCACTCTTCATCAGATTTATCTGTCCTCTAAATAATGTCCATAATTTTAAGCAAGACCTTAATTCGAATGTCTAGGTGTTTCAAGCCTGAAGGTGACATTACGATACAATAAAAACTTCACCCTGCACATGGCACTACACACATCCAACATAAAAATACTATAAAAGCAAACTCTCATATAAATAAATATATAAATAAATACAAATTTTCAACACTCAAAATTTTACATGCAAGCACACTCACACATATGTGAACAAACATTTACTGTACATCCACACACCTCTATCATTGCAAGGACAGAAAAGATCAGACGTGTGAATGAGCGGGATTTGTAGATTTGTAGCATTTCTAGGTTCTATTCTCTCTGGTTTCTGAACATCTGTAGTTAAAAATACCCTAATAAACCGAGATATATATTTATTTATTTATTTATTTATTTTTATATACAGACAATGAGTGGAACCTATCTAAGACATTATGGTATTATTTCACCAAAAACAAAAAAAATAACTTTTTTTTTCTCTTATATATATTTATATTTATTATTAGCTAGTGTTTGAACATACAGACTGTATATTTATATACAGTGCAGCATTTACATTATTTTCAAAATAAACCTGGATTCTGACCAACCTTGCATGGCTTGTGCTCATTATTTATCTTTCAGAATTCCAGGTGTATTTTTTGTCTTTATTAAAAAAACAAGCTGATCCAATATGTTATCTTTCACTTTTCTAACTGTGAGAAAATAATTTGGAGAGTATCACAGGGTGGACTGATGTTAATGGGCATTTTGACAACTGCCAATACAAATCTATACAAATACACATTTTATTGGGATTAATAGAAGATGAATAACATAGTCAGTGATTTTGTCATATTTTACATCCTCTCAAAAATCCCATGGGAGACAGAGGACATGAAGAAGAGGGGTAGCACTTATTTCTGTATACTGGTGTAGCATAACTGAATGCCATGCTCCATTTTGTGATGAGCTTTTTAAATCTACAGCTACCTAAACTGCACTGTGTAGCTTTAAGCTGAGGTTGGGTATCCTCTATTTCTGTAAATTGTGATTACCACTGAATTGTATTTGTTTATATGGCTCTTAATGTTGTAACTCCCCTTTTCCAGTTATCCTCTCTCTATCCTTCTCTACTTATTATATTATTTAGGAAGCTTGTAGTACCTCAATTTTACTTGATATTGGTTATGTTCTGGTTACACTTAATTTTTCTTGAAGATAAAAAAGCCAATTATTCTCCAAGTGAGTAAAAACAATATTCTGATACATTTCCGATTTTAACATTATTCTCAAAAAAATTATCACCCTTTTCTCTGCCTTAACAAATGAATGCATTTTATTACCAGTTGCATACGGCAGCTTTCATTATATGCACATAATTTGAGTAGAGACTTCCAAATTCTTCCAAAAATTTCCACAAATATTTACTCATGTCATTAGTGCTGTTTGATAATAGTTCTCGTACAAAAAAAAACTACAATAACCAGCCTGAGCACTGGTCAATATAAACACAGAAATCATCTCAATAACAATCCACTATAATGCCTCAGATGAAGATTAAAGGGAGAACTCGTCACTGATCCCATTCAAACAAATAAACCTGGAATGTCTGAAATGGCAGTTGAACACACACACACACACTCACACACACTCACTCACACACACACATGTTAGTGTAGGGATACTAAGAAAATGAATCAACTGCTTTGTTATAAACTTTACAATAATTCTGCTGAACCAAGGATTGGTTGTAAGATTCAGATGGGTTTACCATCACCCCAAAATACAACAAGAAAAAACTGTTCAACAAACAGGGCACTATAATAGGGAAAATGTGTGACAGAGGTTTGGGGTTACATGGCAGGTGGAATTTCCCTATTTACTGCTGGCACTTTTTCAGACATCGCAGCTGCACTACTGAAGCACCTGACCCCTTGTTTCTGGGAGCTTTAGTGCCAGGAAGCTGCCAACTGCCAGTGCACCCGAAGCAAACAAGATGGGCACAGCTTTGGTGATGCCCACAAAGGACTGGAAGATGCTGATACCCAGCACTGCAGCGAGCTTACACAGTGCATTCAGGAACCCAAAAGCAGTAGTTCTGTGGGAAACACAATGCAAACTTTAATAAACACTTGAAAATAAGTGCTACAGCTTTTTTCCATCATATGTACAGTGCCTTGCTAAAGTATTCAAACCCCCTTGACATTTTTCGTGGTTTGTTAACTTACAACCTGGAATTAAAATAGATTGTTTGCATCATTTCGTTTCCAAAACATGCCTACGACTTTGAACATTTGATATTTTTTTTTATTGTGAAGCAGACAACAAATAGGACAAAATAAATAGAGCATAACTATTCACCCCCCCCAAAGTCAGTACTATGTAGAGCCACCTTTGTGGCAAGTACTGCTGAAAGTTGCTTTGGGAAAAAACTGCTCTAGCTCCTTCAAGTTAGATGGTTTCTGCTGGTGAACAGCAATCTTCAAGTCTGACCACATATTCTCAATTGGATTGAGGTCTGGGCTTTGACTGTCCCATTCCAATACATTTGCATGTTTCCCCTTAAACCACTCAAGTGTTGCTTTAGCAGTATGCTTTGGGTCATTGTCCTGTTGGAAGGTGAACCTCAAATCTCAAATCACTAACAGACCGAAATAAGTTTAGCTCAAGCTCCCTGTATTTAGCACCATCCATCTTCCCCTTGACTCAAACCAGTTTCCCATTCCCTGCTACTGAAAAACATCCTCCACCACCATGTTTCACATGTTATAATGTAACAAAATAGGTAAAAAGCAGAGGGGGTGAATACTTTTTCAAGGCACTGTATATACTGCATGAGTACTGTGTATTAAATTTTAAAACTAGTTTTTCCCTTTCTTGTTTAATTGCCACAGCCCTGTTATATTTTCCACCCATCTGATGTGTACACAAATATAAATCTGGCACTACCGAGGGAAAATTAAAAACCTTCTAACCTACTAGTCGACAAATTTAACATGCACTTTGCCATTGTTGAGAAGCTGTTGGAACACAAGTGAAACTTTTCAATCTTTACGCTGCTTATTGCAATAAGCAGCAGCACCTCAAAGTTGAAATTAATTTAGCAGCTGATCAAATTCCCTGTTAGGCCCAATTTCTTTCGAAATTTCCGGATTATGTGATAAAGCCCACCACGATCTAGCACACTGCACCCCCATGCAGGGGAACTTACGACAAACATTTTCATTCTATTATATATATAATAGAATGAAAATGTTTGTCGAAAGTTCCCACACATGGGGGTGCAGTATGCTAGACAGTGGTAGACTTTATCACATTTTTAAAAGGAATTTGCAGATATTCCCACAAAGAATAATGACAAGCATAAATGGCAAAGAGGAGGAGGCTCTGCAGTGACTATGCAGCAAAAACAGCAATCCAATAACAATTCAAACTCTCCAAAACCAGTAATTTGACACTCCATGACTTATTAAATTAAAAATTATTCACAGGAACATTTTATTATTTATCCTACCTCTTATCAGATGGGTACAGCTCTACTGTGAGCACATCTAGGGCATTCCATGATGCAATGCTGATGCCCCCGAAAAGACAGAGGAGAGCTATCATGGCTGACTCGCTGTTCCCAAATGAAAGGAAAAAACAGCTGACACAGGAGATCACACTGGACCCAGCTGAAAAAGATCACACCATTAGCATCCAATCTTAGAAACAACAACTGCTGCAAACGTGCAGCATATAAGCATGTTTCTCTGCTTTACCCAACATCCTCAATCGTCCAATTTTGTCCATAAGAAGAGCAGAGACAATGTTGCCAGGAAGGACTGCCAGTGTGCCCAAGAAACTAACAAAGTAGATCATATATGCATTGTTTTCGTCGCTGGTGTCCAGCAGGCAGCCCTCCTTGTTATGCAGGAAGGTGCTGTTGATGAGACGGCTGTTTATCAGCCGGTACTTAAACAAATCTGAAAAAAAAAATCAAGGTGTAGGTTTCACATCAGCATGCTGTACAATGATCTGTTTCTGGTCAGGCTCATGGGTGGACCAGGATAATCTAGTAAGACAAGGATCAAAAGGAAGCAAGGGAGCCGATTTATCTCAGTATAACATACATTTTTTAAATTACTCACTTAATTTATATATGATTGTTCAGTTACCCTGTAAGATTTTGGATCAGCATTTATACTACGGTTTATATCTAATAATGATTTAGCAAATAGCATGCTTTTTATGTGATATTACCTCAGAAAATACAATTTCATCATGAATAAAAATGTCCTTTTACACGTATATGAACAAGATTTAAGATCTTAGAGTCAGTCTTTAGTTAAACAGATCACAAAACTGTAGGGCTCTGTAATGATGCAATTGTTTCACTGCTTTTGAAAATGCTAGAAACTCATCCTTATGGACAGAGCTTCATACAGTGTTGCTGGGATACTCATAAACTGTGTTCACTGTTCCACTGAATGAGGTCATTTTGACTGATGGAAATTTGACAGCTGACCACCCCATTTCCCACTTATAAATAGCTTACACAGTTTCTGTGTCTGTTAAGGTAAATTAAGTGAACAGGATTCATTTTGACTTAACAGACACAGCTTGGTTCTCACCTGTATTGTAGAAGAGGGTGGCGATAAATGTGCAGTTCTTGAAGAAGGTGTTGGTGGAAGTGATATCCTCAAAATAGCACTCTTCAAAAAGAGAGTCTTCAAACACCATGGATTTCATCTTCAGATTCAGAAACCTGCATCAGAGTCAGACAGTCTCAGGCTTGCGACAATAACAGTTACATGAAATGCAATCATCTAAGCATCATGTGTTAATCTGTATTTGGTGTAATATTAAGCACTTAATATTATTGAAAGTTTATGAAATTTAATGCTTTACACAGTTTTCACAGTGAGACCTTGCATTAAAGCAGCATTTTGCTGGGATGTTTTTTCTATCTTGTCTCTTTCAAGTTAACAGATTTCGACAGGGCATGAAAATGTGAGTGAATGGATTGTTGAACAGGAAAATACACTGCAATAATGCATTATAACATTCCCGGAGATCAAATTTTATTTAAATAACTATGATGTACTTGCTGATGTCAAAACATTAATAAAGATTTTATAAATGAAGAGCTTTTTACGGTATCTCATTTTGGAAAGATATGTTTTAAATCATCCATCTGTGGATTTCATGACAGAGGTTTGGTATTAAGTACTTACTTGTTGTTGAAGTACTCTCCCTGCCGATGGATTTGGTTCTCCAGGGTAAAGTTGAAGGTCACATGCTCTATTTTCTCCTTGATAAAGACTTTGGTGCGTGAGTTGTACTCCTGCTTTTGCAGGTACTTGATCATGTCAGGGAACCACACGGTCAGGCCATAATAGCTTAGAAAAGAACAGGTCACTATGAAAACTTGAATGAAATGAATGGATAAACTACAGCAGGGCATGAAAACATGGAAAAAGCAGACATAATGGAAACTGCAAGCTTTGATTTATTGTTAGCAATCAAGGCTTTTGGTTCTTAAATGCTCCAATTTGTAACATTAAGTTAAACAGCTAAACAAAGTTTAATAGAGAAATGTATATTTTTACGGACTCATTTCTGAAATCTACAGCTATGAGAGTTTCTACCTGAATGACATGGTGAACCAAACAGCCATCATCATGTAGGTGACGCGGCGATATTCAGGATTGAAAACAGTAAGGAAGTTACTCCACACCTGCAGGGGTACAAAGACAAAAAAGTGTAATAAGACTTTTCATTTTAGTTTAGTATTTCTGTTAAGTGTAGTAAATTTAGTAAATCACCTCTTTCTGTTTTGACTGTACCTGTCAAACCCGAGGTTGGTATTTTCCAAGTCTGGTTTACCTGATTAAATAGATTTATGAGCTTGCTCTTCCAACGCTGATGCCAAGCTGTGGTGTCATCTCCCATATCCACCAACTCATCTAACTGCTTCACTGTCTTAATAGTGGTCACCTGCAGATTTAACAGTAAACCAATGAGCATGTGGGCATATAGAACCAATAACACAGATGCTACTACTTTAACACAGTTATTCAGTATCGATATCAAAAGAGCTGTTCAAACAATTTTCTACATGGTCGCCTCGCTTTATTGTGCATTTTTTCAGTCATATTTAAATTTTTCTTCAGCAAAAAATGTTTTCGGTTAAGCGTGTAGCCAATGATGCACCACAGCTTTCATACCATCACTTGAAAATCTTCCTCCTCTTAAAGCTTCTTTGAGCGTCCAAAAGGGGTGGAAATCCAGACTATAAGCTCTCTCAGACATGACTGATTCTCACTCTTACCACCATCTCAGCATCACACCAAAAACAAGTACAGAAAGATTTTTTAGATCCCTCATGTATAATAGAGTTAATCTTTGCTTCAGTTCCATGCTATCTAAACATTTGTGATAGGTTAATTCACACAACAGTGATTAATATTCATAGTTCACACTAATTAAGAGCACTGGTTCAATCTAAACTTTAAATACTAAACCTCTTTGCCAGAGCCTCCACCACCCATGTCAATCACAACGTAACAGTATCCAAGCAGCACAGAAAGTTAAAAAGTGTTAAAAAGATGTTAAAAAGCAAAAACTAAATCTGCAGTGTTCGTTGTACCACAAAACCTTTTTGTATTTTAATCTTTAAGCAGTACAAAATAATTAAAGTTATTAGATTAAGTCATTCATAAACACATCTGAATTGAGGGTACTTACAGAGAAGACCCTCTCAGGGTAACCCTTAGCCCTCATATTAGTGTCATGAACTTGTTTCAGGATCATCCAAGCTTCATCATGTTTCCCATTCTGTCAAAACATTTACCATAATTAAGATACAATGAAACAGCAACATTCTACCTGAAATCTATTTGCTTTATTTAAAAAAAAAGGTCCATTTTATCCAGACAAAAAATTGAATCCATTTGTCTTTCAACAAACTTACCTCATTAAAAAAAGTTCGGTTTTTGGAACGATAACTATAAACACTTTGCTGCAATAATGTCAACGTAGGGTCTGAAATGTGTGTTGAGTCACTGACCTCCAGGTAGAAGCGAGGGCTCTCAGGCATGGTGTTAAGAGCAGCGATGGCAGCCACCGCTGGAAATGCACACACCAGCACAAACACTCTCCAGCTGTGGAATTGGTAGGCTGAGCCCATCTGGAAGCTCCAACCTAGAGTGCAAAAAACCGGGTATCCTTCTAAGGCCAGTTTCCTGTCATTATGAAGATCATATGTGGCAGTAAAATTTCTACATTACCATAGTATCCACAACTAAACACACACAGGGAATATTACCACACAGGGAATATTACCACAGATGGGACAGAATACAGAATGCAGATGTTAATGATAGTAATAATATGACTCTAATTGTTATTGTTGTGGAGGAAGATTGTAATAGATGGTAGATGGGGCAGAAACATTTTCATTGTACAATGTAATGATAATTTAAAAATCATTAACTGTCTTAAATTGTTAATCCCATTGTAATAGGAGAGGATTCAAATGGAGATGGTGAGGCTGTTAGTTTAATGGTTTCTCCAAGTCACTTTTACTCTCATCCAGTCATTTTGGCCAATCTAATGTTTGAGGTGGTCAACCACAGTTATGTATATTTTATCAAAACGAATATTTTCACAAGAGAGGATGACAGAGGTAAAATGTTTAATAGTTCCCACAATAGAGGAAGATGGTTATAACAGGGTTTTGATTAATGTCATAGTGGATAACAGTAATGGTATACAGGTTGTAAAAGTCACCATAGTGAGGAATGATGGCCCAGGCCATGGCAGAAGCATATATTCCCCCAATCATCCAGAACATGCAGAGCCAGCTCAAATGTTCACCACGTTTCTCCTGAGCCAAGAACTCTGAGTAGTATGAGAAGACAATGGGAATAGAACCACCAATCCTAAAATTACAAGAAAAAAATAAAAAAAAACGATAAAAGGAGTGATTAAACATTTAGTTTAAGGTCTTCTAGTTGTGCTTTTGTTTAAATCATTTAATACAACATTTCTCAAATTAATATTTGAAACCAACATATAACAATCAAATTCTTCTTTTATTAAACTGACCAATATTTGTAATGGCTACATCTGTGTTACTCGAAAACTGATCTTACAGGATTACTAATGTTACAGTAGCTTTTTAAAGTATAAATGAACAAAAATCACATATAGTTGGAACATCAATGTAATATTGCTGCGTAATACATTAATAATTTAATGAATACGTAATTTACCCAACACCGGACAGCAGACGGCAGAACAGGAAGGAACTGTATCCTTGCACAAAGGAGGAGAAGAAAGCAAAGACACTGTTTATGGAGAGAGAGATGAGCAGAGTCTGTCTACGACCAATCCGATCAGCCAGACCACCCCACACGAAGGCACCAACCATCATGCCCAGGTAAACAATCAGACCTGAAAGTCAAAAACAGAGAATAAAACAGCAAGAACATACAAAGATTAAACACCATTTCACACATTGAGCTATTTTTAATACCCGTGGATGTGTTTATAATTCTTAGTCAATATTATTAGAGTAACAGTCCACTTGTAGGAATATTTAATGCTGCATTTTTCCTCCAATTATTCTTATCCAGCTATTTTAGGTTGTCCCTTATTAAACAACCATATTTAATCAGTTAACAGGCAAATGTGCTTCACCCTTTCCTTTTTTAACTTTTCATGCAACATCAAGGAAGATGCTTGAGGCTTATGGTGTTATTTTATACCAAGTTGTTAGTAATGTACAGGGAGAAATTTACACATTTTAGTGAGCAATTTGGTAATTTCACCACCAAATCGCCTTTCATCATAGTGAGCTTCATGCAAATTTCATTCATTCTAAAAGTGGAAAACCACCTCACCGCACACCTCACATTACTGTATCCTACTAGGGTTTTACAGAATTACAACCAACCTTCTTGTTAAAATAATTTGAAATATGGCTGCAAATATATAGCTCCACGCCCCTGATTGTGTGATTTGAGGTGTGAAACAAAAGCAGCAGCCTAGCAGACTTCATGTAGGTGGTGGCACACTGACGTAATGTCAATGTATATAACTGTCACCATTTACCTCTCTAGTTAAATGCTCTATTGATATTATGGCTGATTTAGAATCGCTCATATTAATCAAGCTGTTGGTCTCTGAAACAGTAGGTCTCTTCCATAGACGTCATTTGCATTACTGATAGGTATGGGCCAGCAACAGTGGCCTATGGGCAAATATATGTAGGTACTTGGGCAAACAGGAAAGAGATATCAATGGTATTCAAGTTCAGACCATTTCTAATTTTGAATTGATGCAAATAGGAAAATATTATAGGAAAATATAGTCTTTATTTTTAACCTGTTCTTTCTTCATAGTGGGGCAGCTTTCGGCATATCAGTAACTAGTGGGAGGATTGTGAAAGTGACTTGGAGTTTCCTTCTGGGAATTTGTTTGGCGCAGCAGCTCAGTTCACCAAATCATCACCTTGGCTATGTAACAGAAAAGGGCCAGAAATTATATGAGCAGAGATAACCAACGCCGCAATGCAGAAACAGATTTTCTTGAAACCAAAATCGGGACACCGGTGTAGGACACTGTCCATGGTGCTGATTTGAGAATGCAATTCCTTCTGTCAGTGATCAGATATCCTAAAATGACTTAGCCACATACAGGTAGAAATGCACAAAAAGGCTGGTGATGGCTCAGTGGTTAGGGTTCTGGACTAGTAATAAAAAAACTGCTGGTTTAAGCCCCATCACCACCAGGTGGTCGAAGTTGGGCACCTGAGCAAGGTATGTAAAGTCACATTAGCTGTTTTCACAAAGTTAGTGGCAAATTACTTAAGTGTATGTAAATGATATATCTGTTAGAAATGGGTAGGGTTGAAACCCTTTTCCTCATTAAATACCAGAAGTATTCATATGCTGTGTTGCATATGCTTGTGATGTCATTGGACCCTTCAGTATAAGCAAAGCTGACATTCAGGCGGTATGGGAAGAGCTACAGACATCAACATGCATTTTAGTGAGCTTCCTATCACTAAAAAAGAAACAAAGGACAGAATGAAAACCAGAAAGAGAGTGAAGAGAGAGGGAGAGAGGAAGATTGAGAGTGGGGGAAGTGCAAGAGAGGAACACTGTGCTGTCTGAGTCTCTTGTGCTGAGAAAACGCAAGGCTTCAGGATTTAGGATGAGGGCGCGTGCAAGAGAGACAGTGGGAGAAAAAAATGAAGAGAGCAAGGGTGTCAGACTATTAATAGTGCATAGTTCCTTTCCGCAAAACCACTGATTGTCCTTCTCTCCATCATTCTTTCTCTGGATTCAGGGTATTCGCTACAGTTGAAGAAAGCTCAGTAAACTTGCCAGCTTTTCACAATCATATCTGTAATATCTAAATTTACTGAGGATTATTTCATAAAAATAAAACAGAACACAAATTGTTGAAGGTTCTGTGCCACCTTCACTTTGCAGAGTCCTCCTCTGGCTGTGCCACGCTCATTAAGTTTAATGTTCAAAAAGGGCAAAGATGATGAATTCTCTCCTGACTGCAATCAAAACCTCAGAAAGCCTAAGAAAAGAACTACACCCTAAACACCATGTTTGATCCTTACAGGGCTCACTGCCTCACCATATTTAGGAAATTTTGCCCATTCTCACATTATTACCATTTCACACACCGGACAATGTGCATACCATTTTAACACATACACACATCCACACTTGCACAAGCCACACATCCATGCACCACAACCAGCCATCTGTCCTCATCAACCAATATCACCCATCCTCACATCTTCACGTCTACCTATCCACATATTCAGCCATCCACCAATCCTGCACATCCATGCTGTTCTTTCTGATCAGAGTGTCATGTTACCACCAGCACTTCTGCTTCTGAGTGATTGTACCCCTAGTGAAATGCAGTATAAAGCAGCAGCCAATGACAGCACTCTAGTTTGAGTCAATACTGTTGTGTACTCAGGAGGGAGCAAGGACAACAGTTCATATTCTCCACAGATTCATTTAATTTTCTGATAGTTAAAGCAAAATAACAGTTTATACCTACACATTTTAGTGCATCATTTTCATTTGCAGTTGCTAATTTGAGCTAAACTGACCACACATTACCTTTGTCAATTTACATAAGATGATGATGTACTCTGTGATTTTCCAAATGAAATGTATTTACATTTGCTATTGTTAAGCAAATAAAATAAACAGAAATATTCAAGTTTGTTAGTAAATTGAGAACATTAACCATCCAGCCATCTTGTCTCCCTCTGACTGCAGCAGTGGTGATGTTGTTTGAGTGAACCTTTCCCTATTTGGCTGGTTAATTATAGCTGAAACTGCGTCATCACGCTGTAGAGGAAAGCACGGCCTGCACGGTCTGCTCCAATGTTTGTTCTTCCTCATGGGACCTGACAGATGGTGTATCAGGCATAAAAGGTAAATGTACATTGGCCTGTGAGGATATACTGTTGATGATGGTGTATTTTTGCAGTGGCGACCCTTAACAGGAGCAAACTGGTATTTAGCAAGGGCCTAACAGTTGCAACCTGACATTGGTGGGGCAAGAACCAGCAACCTTTCAATTACTGGTTTGGTACCCAACCTTCTAGCCTACAACTGCAGTCACAGTTTTCCAGAATGACAGAGCCACCAAAGGAGAAATGTAGGTGTCCAATCTATTTGTTACCAGTAAAATTAGTAGTTTAATGTTTATAATATTATAATGTTTCTTTTTTAATCTGTACATGGCTAAAAACAAAAACTTTAAAAAGCTTAAAATGTACCTAGCATTCCCTTGTTAGGCTCAGACAGGCACATGTCCTTCTCTGCGCTGGGCAGAACAAAGCCAACCACAAAGATCTCCACACCATCAGCCATGAGCGCCAGCCCCAGAACAAAGTAGAGCGTCCACTGGAAGCGTCCATGGCCACACTCCTGTAAGATGGTCTCGTACTGCTGTGCCAGCTCCTCCTGATCCTTACGTCTCTCGCCTTCATACTGTGACAGATCTGTGCGCTGCTGCATGCGCAGTGTGCTGGCTGCCTGCCCATCTGCCTTTTCTGCAGACGAATCCTGGCGAGGGATACCCTGGTACTCGCCCTCATAGATCTCATCGTCTTCATCATGTCCTTCCGTGGAGTCACTGTGTGCGCCCTCATCGTCATCATTGGCACGGCTGTTGCTGCGGTAGTAGCTTCCGTCTTGGGCCTGCACGGGGTAATCATCATCATCATCATCCTCCTCAAAGCGTGCGTATGAGCGTTTGGTGTATTCGTCCGACATGCGATCCACGTGACGGCCCACTTTTTTGCCCGCCTGCCGCTTAACCTCTTTGGCAATGTCCTTGGCTCCCTTGAATAAGGCAGATCGGTCTCTATAGCCATCATCCATTTTTAAAAGATTTTTAGTGGAGTAAAATATTTGGCTAAGAGTCAGTGGAAAAGAGTTAGCGTGTATCAGAGCAGTGTTTGTTAAAAAGCTCTTTGAAGGCACCAGGACACTGAAACAGAAAAAAATAAAACATTAAAATTTTCTATTAGTCCAAAAGGTTTTTTTTTTATTTTTGTAAAAAACACAAAGCCTAAACAGTTAATAGTCATGTACTATAATAAACAATAAAATATATGGTAAGGCCAAAACTAGATGGTAATAAAAACGTTTGATTATGTTTAGCTCACTCTTGATTGTACTTTTAATCCTTGTATAATCCTTGTTAAACCATGGGCACAAAATCTATAGTGTTCAAGTAGGATCGGTAAAGACAGCAGCAGTAATAAGTGTATTGTGAGGTCAATCAGATTTAATCTCTGTTCATCATCTAAAACTTCCCTAGTACATACATAAACATAAATGCTTTTGGAGAAGCTTTACCACCATTAGCATTACACAATACAAATGAGCAAATGTTTTCAGTACTTACATATAAGCAAATGCTTTGAAAAACTCCACTATAACCCTCATGCTTTCAGGGATATGATTCTGAAAATACTGGAGGTTAACAAACCAATAATGTACATATTATCTAAAAAACCTGATTTGTCACTAGAGAATAAGCAATGTATTGAAAAGTTATCTTATTGTTGGACAAAAAAGATAAAGATAATTGCCCCACTTCCCTAAGTTGGCTTTTACTAAATACAAACACAGTAATCAGTGATTCATATTTTCAGTTAGTTTATATGTATATGTACTGTTTTGAATGGATTAAATAGAAATATGAATACAAATATTTAAAAATTCTTCTTCTACAACTTCATTAACCATTTTAACAATACTGAATAAATATTTGTATGCCTATAGGTTTAATAAGCTTGTGTCTATTTGTTGTACTCTTCTTGTACCTAAAAACGAGTAAATCTGACAGCTGCTTTTGAACTATTACAGCAATAGTTCTGTTCTACCCATGAGTGCATTGCACTTCCATCTGAAATAAGTCAGGCTCCAGAAACTGAGTATTAATAATATGACAGACAATTAAGCACTATAAGTATGTAGGGCACCAACTACAATGCCAATCAAGAAAGTATTGCTTCTTAGCATGAATGAAATAAAAATGACCATCCCTTGCTGTCAA
>JAYDZG010000024.1:2331855-2343285 GCA_034509265.1 Microcambeva bendego
TGAAATATATCAGTCTGTGTGTAATGAATGAATATAATATACAAGTTTCACTTTTTGAATGGAATTACTGAAATAAAACAACTTTTTCCTGATATTCTAATTTTATGACCAGCACCTGTTGGTTTGAAATGCATGGCTCACCACTACTAAACAGTAAATAGTGACAACATTGCTACGTGTCTCGGATGTTTAATCTGAATTTTTGATGTCGTATTTTGTGATCTGAATTTATGGTGCCAAATTTTTGCATCCGAAAATGTCGTTTGATTTTTTTTTTACATTTAATTTTTGACTTAGAATTTTGTTAACAGTGAAAAACAAATGAGTCATTGTAAAATGCAATGCGCTTAATTCTAAGGCAAAAAATTCAAAATCAAAATTTCAATGGAAAAATAAATAAATAAATGAGTGCTGGAAATTCAATGGCTTTTAAATTTCGAAATCTGATGACACAGATTTACCTCCATACATCCCACAAAGCACAGTCCTTGGTCACAATGTTTAAAACTGGGCTTGAAAACTTTTATTTAATCTATTTTATTTAATGTATTATGTATTACTTTTTTACTGTTATAAGTAGGATTCTTTAATCTATAATTCCAAGTTACAGTTCTTACATAACTGTTTTATAGATAAATTGATAAAAAGTCTATTATTGAACCATAGTAATTAATTGTTTTTTTTTATATTTCCCACTGTAAATCTCTCGAACATGCCCCACAGAAGAAAAAACATCCGTTGATCAGAAATGATAATTACAAATACATAATTTAAATTTATATACCTTCTTTCTCATACCCTAAAATCATTCTGTTAAAAAAAACTGCAGAAAAACAACTGTAGTGTTTAAATACAATGAGAATTTTATTCAAACGCTGCAAAAAATAATAAAATAAACAAAACCCAGATATTCTTTCCATCTGCATTGCACTGTCACACAGCCTGGGCTTACCTCTCAAAAAGCACAAACAAACACAAATTGCCAAATGAAACAAACACCACACAAATTTGGTTGAAGGATTTGCATCTGTGCATGCAACAGTTTCAGTCTGATGCAAACGGTCAATGAAGATGACTGCCATTCTGTCTCACTCAGGAAAAATATACAATATAAAAATAGTCAAGTTTATTACATATGCACAAAATGAAGCGCATCATGTCCTGGGGTGTATAATCACCAAAATGCTAAACGCAAATTCAGGAGCCCTGTCTGAACGAGCACAAGCCACAATAGAAAAAACATCTTGTTTTACAACAAAACTAAACCTAAGAATGTTTATTAAAAATATATAGATTTTTAAACCATAGCATATCAGGTTTCTGATGAAAAATTAGTGTTTAAACAAGATAAACCACGTCAGCCGAATCACACACCCCATGAATACTGACTACTTCAAATTCAGGCAACTTTACTTTCCATTGCTTCCCTTCGTGACCTGCAAATAATGTACATTCTCATAATTAAAAACACTGGAAAACTGCTTCAGTTTACAAAAATAACTCAAACTTATTTTACAACTGTTGTCATTTTCAATACAAAATATTTTCACGCTTTGCTGAAGTGCAATGCTCTCTATTAAGAACTGTTAGTTGTGTTTAGGTTTTAGAGAGCTTCTAAAGCCAGTCAGTATTTGAGACAATTTACATTTGTAGATTAAAGCAGTAACACTCATCATGGAGTACGATACAGATTAACTTATATTCATACAAACTCTCGCTCATTTGATGATGTCAGTTTTTATTATCTAGAGGTCAGTTTGGGGAGATGCATAAATGACAGATACTGATGCAGAATATTGGTACAGTAGAAAAACACTGGCCTAAAACACAGGATAGGATTTGACCATTCCATTTTATATTATACCATAAATCCATGCCATGTTGTCCGAGACCACATAAATTCTCTCACAGTAAGAGGCAATACACATTACCAAAAGAAACACTAATTCATTTGTTCCTACATTTCCTCAAATATTCAGAAGTTAATAAACAAGCAATCAATCTAATATAACTGAACAATGAAAATTATCAGCTGTCAGCAATTACATCCCTAAGAATTAAAGCAGAGCCCTTAAATTTTACAAATGTCCGTTCAATAAAACTTGTTTTAATCTCAATCAGGGACAAAAAATAAAACAAAACTGAGAAGTCAGGACGAAGCACCCACTTTGATAGCAGCCTTGAATTTAGAGAAATGGAATGTGTATATGCACACACTTAATTCCATTATTTTCCCATAATACATAGTAAATCGTGTCTCTAAATCCCCTTCTACATATCTACATCTAGGCAAATTTGTTATGCAACTGTTTTAATATACAGTATTGTTTCAATTATGCATTTCATTTACATTTTGTAGTTTAGTGACAACTCTTGGTGAACCTGCCACAGTGGTCCTACAAAGAAGATTTGGATTTGTGGAAGCTGCAAGCTCACGTTAAGTTGGGTGTATCATGTGTCTGAATTATGAGCAAACACAAACGATAAAATGTATTTTACCTGTAGAACTATCCGTAATCAAATGATGTGTATCTCTGAGAAATGGTGAAAAATATAAAGAGTGGACTTATAGTGCGCAAGGTAAAGTAGTCCAGGCAGATTCTGCATCAATACATCAAAACTCATAAGAGTTTTTTTATGTATTACGTACCTGAGCAGAAAAAAAGTGTTGAATTGCGAAGCACAAATCGAGTACTTTGTAGAGGGAGGATCATGATTCAATGGTTTTTTCATGAGTCGAAAGCAAACAATTTTTAAAACTATACAAGTGCGCCCCCTTCTGGACAAATCAAAACATTGCCCGAACCAGGTCGAGGCATCGGCACCGCTGATATATAAAATTAATCCCGATCACTTATATTTTGGAATATTCACAACACGATGTATAACCACCGGCCGGTATTAGAAACACTTGTACATCTGCTCATTGATTTATGAATTCATTAATGAACAATGTTCAGCAGTCTATTGGGGTTGCTGTGGGTTCCAAGATAACCATAAATACTCATAAAGAACATGCAAAACTGACTGTGGTCGAGGCTGCACCTTCACTAGATACTGCACCACTGTGCTTGGGATAACACTGTTAGCCAGTTTTACAGGAATGTGGGCTAAGCGTTCTTCCTAACTATTACATTAGCAAGAAACTACTTTTTTAGTATACGTGTGCTTACATCAAGCTTATTAAAATATATTATTTAGAGAGAGATAATATACACCCAGACTTGTGTGCTTTCAACACGGAGACATCTTATTACAAAAGTGTGGACATGGTTGTGGGCTAAAATGGAATCGGGTTCCTTTTGCTACCATAAGACCACTCTTCTATTCAGACTGACTGGTGGGATTACAACATCATTGTCATGAGTAGAGCCGTGTTTACCACTAGAAGGTTTCTGTAAAGATGGCATTTTATATTAAAATAATAATCAATATCATTAATCATTTCAGCTAGGCACACTGTCAAATGCTTTTTTGTGAAATTATTGCAGTGGTGATTTCTAATTATTGTTGATCGGTCACTAAACTGGACAGTGGGATGACCGTTTCGGCATGTAAATCAGAAATTTTAAAAGTGTATATTCATAATATTTTAGTTTAAATATCTCCACAAAGAAGACAATGTTTAAAAGGCAACTAGGAAACAGCAGGGTCAGCAAACCACCATGTGGATGACAAAGAACAGTCTTGTATCGTCTTCATTCTTATTTTCACACCAAAACAAACAAACAAAAAACACCTGTCACCCACACGCTCACCCACACACTCACAATTTCGAATTAGAAAAGTGCTTGACTTTGTGCAAAGAAAAGTCCACTGACCTATTTTATTGTTCGTGGGAAACACGTCCTGGAATTTCTCTCATTGCAAAGCCATGTCGGTTTCGAGTAAATATTGATATCATTTCAACCCTTGAGTAGGTCACAACAGGGTTACAGTAAGTAATAACTTTAAATAAATACAGCAGGAGGAAAATCTGAACTGGAAACTTCATTTAATATAAATAAATTATTCAAGAAGTCAACTGAAAGCTGTTTTGCTGGTTTGCCATATTTACACATACTACTATTAATTGCAATATTACTGTAACTAAAAAACGTTTGCAGAAGGATTTGAGGATTGTAACATATTTTCCCACCTTGTTTATTTTGCTCAGGGAATCTGTATTACTGTGTTGCATAAGAATATGCACATTTAATGGTCGTCTTTTTTGACATATGATCTACATTTAAGGCTACCCATGGGGAGCTGCTTAGTAGGGTTATAAAAGCAGCCTTGTATGAGATATTCACAGAATCACAAAGGCAAGTTGTGCTTTAGTAAAAATAATACAAAGTGATATTTATGATCATTGTATGTGTTGGCCGGGGCACAAACATGTGCCTACTGTGACTAATGCTTTTAGTCTAATATAATGAAAACAGAGGTGTGGACGGCATGACGGCTAAGCTGGTGGCACTAACGCATCAAAGTATGGGCGCTCTGGGTCCTTTCTGTGTGGAGTATGCATGTTCTCCCACTATGTCAGCATGGGTTTCCCCCATGTGTGCTGGTTTCCTCCCACAGTCCAAAAACATGCAAGTGAAGTTAATTGGAGAGACCGAATTGTATAATAAACACTTAGTCACTAGAATGCATAAACCAGTGACTGTAGTGCTGGTCCCCAGGTCGGATAAATAGGGAGGGTTGTGTCAGGAAGGGCATCTGGCATAGAACCTACATTTAAAAAAAAGTCTTGTAGTGTACAGCATTTTGAGGATTTTACTATTTAAAACCATTTTTATTTTACGTCAATACAAATAAGTAGTATGTGTAAATCCGACCTTAGGCATTCAATCTTTACCAGCTCACCAAATCAGTACCCACTACATCTATTACTCATTCTACATATTGTCTGTGTAACTTTATGAAACATCTGAATCTGTAGGTCAGGAAAATCTTTGGCTGCCAAGAATTTGCCTAACTTGGTGGACCCAGAACTTCAATCATAGAAAAAAATAATATCAAGCTGATTTAAACCAGTCTAGACATGATAATTGGAACAGGGCTCAAACATTGGATAGTTTGGGAGAAGAAAAGTCAACCAAACACACCAAACACACTGCCCCGAACTGATTTCTATAAAGTTATATAGCAAGAACTTGGGTAACTTGTAAAATCCTTATTCATACCGCCGCCGCATGAAAGTGTGTTAATATGTAGCTGCACAAATATGCATCTTCTTGTTGTGCTTGATGTTAATACGGTTTACTTGTTTGCATGTGATGTCTTTCTGTTGAACGAATATGCAGCTCCGAAAGTGAGCTCCGCATCTGCGACTTGCATGATGGTACAACGGCGCCTAAAACCTCAACCACCTAAAGTCCACTGCAAAACTAACGGAGGTCCAACATCAGCCCCCCCTCTCTCGCAGTCTCAATCAGACGAAAACCTCAACGGACGGGATGTACCGATTCTGAGAAGGACAGCACGGTTTGCATAACTGCTTAGAACCTGTGCATCGGCAGATCAGTTTCCCTCCTCTTCAGCTCTTCTCTGTAGCAGTATGAGCAGTAGTTAAAAGTTTCTGGGTGTCCGTAATAGTTGCAGCTTGGTGTTCGGCACCTAGACTGCAGATTGACCAAACCACTGGCGCTACCCAGTGAATAATGCCTTACTGGGGGTGGTCCACCTCGAGAGTCCAGTCCTGCAAGCAAGTTGTTGCTGTACGTCGAGCACATAGAGTCGCAGTGAAGTTCAGGAATATCTTGTGCTTGTGGGTAACACGGGGAGAAACAAGGTGCTGTGCAGGGGGAGGGAGGAGGATGAAGGCACTGAGCGTGGCTCGGGCCTTGGTTGATTGGGCAGTGGCGAGGCAGGGTGGCGTACGACGGGAGGCCTGGATAGGTCAATGGTGAGCCACCTGCCAACTGTCTCCGGGTGTCCATATAGCCATGAATATGAAGATGTTGAGGGAGAGGGGTGTGTGTGTGATCGAGGAAGGTGCATCTAGGGATAGGTACGACACCTGAACACAGCGTGGGGTTGAAACAAGGCGCCTTAAGAGCATTTAAATGAAGAGGAGAGGCCTCGGGTACATCATCCTTGTTCTCGAAGCAGCGAAACCCAGTTTCAGGGGGGTCTTTTTTAGGCTGAATACCGTTAATCACTCCCTTACGCTCTGCCTCTCTTTTTTGCTCCTGTTCAGCCCGGAAACGCTCCTCGGCATCCGCCAGGTAGCGCTGGATCATTTCTTCCTGATACGGTTGGCGGTTGCTGGTGGTCAGAAGACCAGCAAAGATGTACTTCCTCTCGCCCTGCATGGCCGCACGCAGAATGCTGAGACTGGCTTTTACATCTGCACTGTACTTGTACGAGTCGCCCTCGGATGAGCTGTTTCCATTCTGTGAGGACGGGGAACCTTTCCCACAATCCTCTGAGCCAGGATGGCCTGAGGGTGAGCCATCTTTGCCATCCTTGCCATTACGCCCACGGAGGGAGCCTTTCTTCTTCTCCGAACTGTCAATCTTAACGGGGCCTGTGGCCGTTTTGCCCGTCATCAGACCACCTACATTCTTCTTCAGTTTGCTGCCCAAACTCTTCCCAAAGCTGCCCAGCTTGTTGGCCACTGAGTCAGCCCGCTTCTTATCTTTGTCCTTGTCTTTGTCCTTCTTCTTGTTCTCCTTACCAATAGTTCCTGTTGACCCACTGCTGGAAGAACTTGAGGAGCTAGACGATTTGCCCGCTGTGCTGCTGCTACCTGCAGCACTGCTGTCTCCGTTTCCGTTGGAGCTGCTGCTTACTGACTCCTTATCTGACTCACCAGAGTCAGGGGGAGTACGAGCGTCCTCGCCAGCAGATGCAGTCGGCGACTCGGGCTGGGCCAGGGGGGCCTGCTGTGGGAAGACACAAAGGTCAAGTTAGGAACTCGG
Organism: Microcambeva bendego; assembly: GCA_034509265.1. Lineage (NCBI taxonomy): Eukaryota > Metazoa > Chordata > Actinopteri > Siluriformes > Trichomycteridae > Microcambeva > Microcambeva bendego. The sequence goes on from JAYDZG010000024.1 coordinate 2,338,767, forward strand.
CACATTGGTGACACAAATTTTAAAGGAACGACAACAAGGCAGACTAAATATCCCTAGTTCAAAGAAATAACCATCAAAGTTTTCCAGTCAACATCTTTCAAAAGGTATAGAAATGTTAAAGTAAAAGCTCCTAATCAGTAACAGCTCACAAAGTAAAGAAAAATATATTGTTCTGTGTCAATATTTCACCAATTTTGGTGCCTATAATCATCACACTTTGGTCAAAAATCAATTGTTAAAGTGTTCAGACCAAAAAAGGGAATTGGAAAGAAAAAAAACTGAAATAATTATCAAAAGTATAATTATCAAAAGTAGATTTTTTTTATATGATTTTTATTTACTAATAAAAAATATAACTTCTCCATCTTGGATGTATCAGGTGGTTGTTTTTTTAATATACTGACCAGTTCAGCTTTTTTACTTTTTTTTTTTTTTTTTTTTAATCAAAATTTAGGAGGACTGTGCCTGAAGATTCAACAGATAACATACAAACAACCCAAATGATGAGATTCTTATCCCCTTCAATGTAGAGTCCGAAGCTTGAGTCTCAGGTAACTCTGAGGTAATCGACAAAATGAGCCATGTCTTAGGGAGGGAAGGTTGAATGCAGTGTAGCCTCCATGCTGAGGCAACAGTGACACCTACTGTGTGGTTGCCACAACAAGAAAGACTAAAATGCTCACCTGTACCTCACAAGGCAGAGGAAGCCACGTCACAGTCATGTAGGTGTGCAGCAGGTGAAGCTTTGCCTCCAGAGATAAAGTAACACTGGAAGTGAAGAGCAAAGAAGATTTAGGGTAAAAGAGCAAGAGAACAGCTGGATGTATATGATTAGAAAAACAATCTATGAGCCACCGAGATGCCTGAAGGCCTAAACAGAAGACAGGAATTCTGGAGAAACACTATCCACATTGTCTTCGAAGTCTGTTAATAATAGTCATTCCATTCAAATTATAGCAACACTTTGTTGTTAAATTATGAATTAAAACTCAATGTATACTATTCAATGAGAACAATCTAGTGTGTGATTTTTGGACTGTATAACAGTGTAATAATAACAAAGTTTCATTGATGTGTGTATGTCTGCCATGTTCTATTTATATCTGTTTAATGATAATCTCTCTTTAAAGCCTTCTAATCTAGTGCATTAGGCAATCACAACAGGTATCAGATAGTATAAATCCTCAAAGCTGCCTTAAATAAAGCATTGAAGAAAAACATAATATTAATTTAATACACTATTCAACACTGTAGCATACAATAATGCAATACAACACATTTAAAACCATACCTGGCTAACATCACATTGTCCACATCATCTTTGCCCCACTCCCAGTCCTTGCCGGGGTCCACAGCAAAGTGTAGAGGCAGCATTTTATAATCTGAGTCAGTAAGTGGAATCACCACTGCAGAAAAAACAGTTTGGTAAATAAATGTTAGTGAATTAACAGCTATTCAATGCAGTAGCCTCCTAATTCTGTATTTGTGACTTCTCTGTATCAATACAAGCAGGGCCAGTTTAACTGCACCCATTAAAATACATTAAACTGTGGCCTCTTGCAAAAGTCAAAAACAAATCGACCAAAACTCACCTCATAAAAAGTTCCTGCTGTCAAAATAGCATGTTAAAGCTCGTTGCTAAACAGTTTTTTTGTTGATGACACGGACAAAGATCAAAAAGAAGGGGCTAGTGGTTTAAATTCAACTTTTTATTTTAGGGGGAAAAGTTTCTTCAACTATAATGTGACAAATACGTCTTTACATGGATTGTTGAGGAGAGATCAATTTTGCGTAGGTGCTTTTAGGATAAAGGAACCACACTTGTTTAAAATATTTCGTACATTGAAAGACATGCCATGGTTATGTTTTGATGTTTTATGTAGGGTAGTGTCTGTTTTTACTTTTTATTAACGTAAAGACTTAACCCTTAACCTAAACAGAATGAGTCTGGAGAAAACACTCACCTTGCTCTTTAGAGCCATCCTTCTGTTCCATGGAAACCAGGGCAGAGAAGTGCGCCTGGTCATAGGCCAGAACCAGTGGCGAGCGGTGACACTTGTTAGCTGGGACCTCCAGGGGTAGATATATACCACCAAATGGGATCGGGGCAAAGGCTAAAAAAGAACAATAAACGGGAATACAATATTACAACATTGTGGGTACATGATGTATCTAAAAATGTGAAATGGTATACAATGAGCTAAAACATATTATGTGCAGTTTGTTTAACATTATATCAACACATTGTGTAAAGACTGGAACATCCTGCAGTGAATGTACCCACACATGCGCACACAAATATGTCCATCTTTGTGCATGTATTTTCATAGTTCTATTGTTCCAGCTTTATATTTCTTGATTGTTGAGTTAGTAGTCATGGTTGAGTGTCGTTCTATTTTAAATGTGTTCCGTTTTCTGTGTTCTTTTGTTTTTGGATGCTAGAGACTCCCCAAGTATATGGCCAGATGAGACCAAAATTGAACTTTTCGGCCAAAGGAAAATGCTATGTCTGGCGCATAACCAACACATCTCATCACCTCAAAAACACCATCCCCACAGTGAAACCTGGTGGTGGCAGCATCATGGAATGGCCTCATCAAAGCCAAGACCTCAATCCAATTGAGAATCTGTGGTCAGACTTGAAGATTGCTGTTCACGAGCAGAAGATTACTGTTCACCATCTAACTTGAAGGAGCTGGAGCCGTTTTGGTTTGAGGAATGGGCCAAAATCCCAGTGGCAAGATCGGGCAAGCTCAAAGAGACTTATCCAAAGCGACTTGCAGCTATAATTGCCACAAATGGTGGCTCTACTAAGTACTGACTTTAAAGGGGGTTGAATAGTTATGAACACTGAAGTTTTCAGTTAGTTTGTCCTATTTGTTGTCTGCTTCACAATAAATAAATATCAAATGTTTAAAGTTGTAGACATGTAAAGGAAATGATGCAAACCCTCAAGCAATCAATTTTAATACCAGGTTGTTGAATACTTTTGCAAGGCACTCTAGATAGCTCCCTTCTTTTAGTTGACTCAGCCTTTTGTGATATGTGCTGATGTATATTTCATTTATTGTTGTGTTGTAAGTGTCATTCATTATTATTTGGGGTTTAATGATCTCATGGGGTAGAGGAGTTCTATGACTACTGGCAATATTATTTATATCAAAGTTTATTTCTTCTAGGAGTTTTAGGCTTACTCTTGGTGTGTCTATAAGATTTGTTCTGTATACAATATTTGGAAAATTTGGTGTGCTGGGTTTTTGGGGATTGCCTTTGAGTTTCATGGCATATTTTAAGGAAATCTTTAGTCTTCTACGGCTCAGAGAGGGTTTCTTTGCTTCGGCATAGAGGCTTTGTACTCGATGTTTTATTCGCTCCTAATGCCAGTCTAATGTCAGTATGATGGATTACATTTAGTTTAGACTGGTATAATTTTCTGGTTGCCCCATATAAGATGAATCCATAATCTATCTTGGCCCTTATTTTGGTATGATATAGGTGCATGAGACTAGGAGAGTCTGCCCCCCATCGAGTGCTGGCAAGGGCTTTAATTATATTCTGTTTTTCAAAACAAATTCTTCTTAAATGCTCCTATGTGTGGCAGATAAGCGAGTTTGCTATCCAGTATCATTCCAATGAATTTGATTTCCTTTTGGAATTTGGTGGGAGTGTTGTCAATTTGGAGGGTAGGATCTGGGTAGACGCCCTTTCTCTGGCAGAAATGTATGCCTACAGTTTTCTCCCTTCATATTTTGAACCTGTTTTTGCCCACCCATTGATTAATTATATCTATGATTCATACAAGATGCATCATTGACATAAATGCTGCTAAAAGTGTTGGGTGTGATCTCCCAAGCTACAATGTTTATCTTTAGGTTAAACAGGGTGACTGATAGTATAGATGCTTGTGGGACTTCTGTTTCTTGGTGGTGCTCCTCTGAATAGGTCCTGTTTACCTTTACTTTGAAGAATCTTGTGTAAAAGCTTCAAAATCTTAATTAGTTGTCGGTTGTGCTTCTTCCTTTCCTGAAGCCACTTTTTTCCAATTGCCATTTGAGCCTGTTGTTGATCATGTGCTCCATTGTTTTGCACGTACAGTTGGCTGGGGCTATAGATCGATAGTTGCAGTGCTAAGTTGCAGCACTATTTCTGCCTCGGTGGTGGTCATTTTCTATTCTGATAAAATGTACTTGTGGTTGGTCCCCTTTATTTTCCATGGGTTGAATGATTCTCCAGATGTTACCTAGTGGCTTGTAAACTGATACAGTGAGGAAAATGAGTATTTGAACACCCAGCGACTTCGCAAGTTCTCCCACTTAGTAATCATGGAGGGGTCTGAAATTTTCATCTTGGGTGCATGTCCACTGTGAGAGACATATTCTAAAAAAAAAAAAATCCAGAAATCACAATGTATGATTTTTTAATAATATATGTGTTACTGCTGCAAATAAGTATTTGAACACCTGTGAAAATCAATGTTAATATTTGGTACAATAGCCTTTGTTTGCAATTACAGAGGTCA
>JAYDZG010000024.1:2368917-2395812 GCA_034509265.1 Microcambeva bendego
TTCAGCCCCTCCATGGCAGCTTGTGCTTCTTTATATGTTTCATACTCCACCAGTGCATAACCCTGCCAGAGACACCCAAGAATATGTTGTTGTTATGTTAACGTTTCATAAAACAATGAGAAAACTTAAATTGTGTCAAAATTAGACAAACGGTCAATATTTAGATAGAGTTCAACATTAAGTCCTAATACCTCCCATCAAGGATAATGATGCCTGATTTGGTAACAGATACAGCTCTAGGAAGCTTAGAGGGTTATGCTCTTATGTCAACATTTCTAAATTAAGGCATTCCTGTTAACACTGAACACATTTTTATTATTATTATTATTATTTTACATAAAAGAGTGGCAACACACAATACTTACTTTTAGGTAACCAGTCCTTCTGTCTAAATTAAGATGCAGATTCTTGATCTCTCCATACTCAGCAAATTTGTCATGAATGTCTTCCTCCGTGGCCTCCTCATGAACTCCAGTAACAAAGAGAATCCAGCCCTCAACCGCTGCAAACACAGTGAAGTCAGGATTACAAATCAAAAGGTACAGACATACTATATGGTGTAAAAAAACAATTGCATGTCTCAGCCACAGGTATTGGTTATAATTATAAATACAGGAACTAGCAACCATCGAAGATTTATGAAGTTCTTACATCTTTGTGGACCAGGTTCATCACCATCCTGCTCTACTGTATCATAGTCTTCTCTCACTCTGGATCTAGCTCCTTCCTCTGTAAACAGAACAAATAATTACAGCACGAAATACAGTAAAAGTAAACAGTGTGGAGATGGTCAGCCAAAACAACTCTTTACCAGATCCAAAACCACGACCCTTCCTCTTCTTGGCCTTTTCCTTTAATTTGTGGATGCTTTCTGAAAAGAAGTATTATACAATCAATTACATTCAACATTTGATTATAAGCTTTCTGCCACGTTAATGTGTTTTATATGCTACAGCAGAATCATAAAAATATTTCACCCTCTACACAAGCGCATTTTACAATGTACGAAGAACCTGGTGCTGGATGATTACCATAACGCTAACAATAAAGTTCAAACAAATAATACCACTGATTCGGTACACTTTGAAACTATAAACATAAAATCCGTAACAATAAAAACCTATTAATTACACTCTAATTCAATATGCACTAAAGAATGATTGTTTTTTTGTTTTTTTTTTGTTACCTCCATTAGCTTCGAGCTAGCTAGAACGTTGCGATTAGCATACGTGCTAATGTCGCGGAAAAACGGACAGGCCGAACACGAATGTTTTGATACTAATTCTACATTATTAAAATTGAAAGTTGAACAAGACTACGAACGTTTATCAACAATTACAAATATTAACACAATCGTTTAAATCGTACCGTCACCATCCTCATCCATAGGAAAATCTTCTCCTCCCGCTTCATGAAGATCCAACACGTCCGCCATGCTGTACGTTCTCCGAGTGTACTGGAGCATGCGCAGTGCTCAGTTAAGGTTATTCGTTTAGAATGAAAAGTCTATGCCAATAGCGCTCCCTACTGAACTACCACATCAATTACACACATAATACACTAACAGCGCCATCTACTGAATAATGAGATTATGTGCAATCACAATACGAAACCACAAGCCTCACCTACTGAATAATGGCATTAGTTACACACATAAAACGGCACTAAGAGCGCAACTTACTGAATAAAAATCTATTAATCATAGAAGAGAGAGGATATTGCTAAAAAGTTTTTGTTGACCTATATACATTTTAAGACAACATTTCCGATAACCATGCTAAAAGGATAAAGACGCATCTTTCTTGCAGATCCAAAGCTGCATAATGTTTTTAAACCCCACACTGTCCATCTGCAATCCCCTCTGTGTTTGTAAGCATACACTTAATACATATCATGTGGATTTCTGTAATTCTTATGTAGCTCTACGGATTTTAGTTTAGAGCATTTTCCTACAAGCTTAGTCTCGTTGTCGCTAACCCAAACCACCGAGTAGATCTAAGCGGCAGCATTTCTGGCTTCATGCTGTGAAGCGAAGTGCAGACATGGTGCAGAAGATGGGTGGTCATTTTAAAAATTGGCCATCTTGCAGGGGGCTTGTCGACCCAGCCATTCAACTCAGGTTGCTTGGTTGATGCCACGGGACAGAAGCTAGTGCTGTTTTTAAACTAAAAATTGGTCCATTCTGCTACTCTCTGTGGGGTCTCCAACATGGCAGAAAAAAGACAGAAAATAATGCCTACTTCATTGTCCAGTCTACCTGGGCCTCCAATATTTTCAGGGCATAGTTCATAATATAGCAGTGTAACTACCATTTTAGGAACACTCTTACTGCAATAGCCACAGACTGCAATCATTGTAAGAAGCATACTACTGAAAGAGCAGCCATCAGCCATCACATTCACCACAGAAAAGCCTAAATGACTGCAATTCTTTGCTACTATTACTACAAGTACACATCAGCTCAATTTACCTACTGATTTTGTGATGAAACTTTAAAAATCACAAAGAAAGAGAAGATAGATCTAGACATGCAAACTAAAAGAGCTAAATAATAGACAAAGAAAAAGTCAGTCTCTGCAATGTATGATGAAAAATATTCTTTAATTAGTACACACAACTCCTAAAAAAGACAAAGACCCTGAAATTAAAACAATACAGTAATAAATACTGTTAGGCACAGGTGAAAATGTTAGCATGTACCACAGGGAAAAGGTTGCAAAGAAAACTCAAACATTATTTCCAAAAATGTTTGCCACTGTGTTACATCACCTTTCTTATCAATTACTGTTTAATTGTTTGAGGTGTTTTTTTTTGCATGACATATTTCTTTATTTGGGAGAATTCCATGATAGCCACCTACCAGTTGTCTGGTTGTATTTGTGATGCACCATACATTTTAAACTGGATTATGCAACTTAAAATGGACTTAAATTGAATCTCTTAGCATATATGGACTGTGTAGATAAAGCCAATCGCTGAGTGATGGATTGACAAGCAGACTTTGACCAGATGAACATTAAACTAGCATGTCATACACTGTAAATTTTACCTGTAACATAAGTAACAGTTATCACTGACACTCAGCGTTATTCATTTATTATCTATGTGAAGCTTTATTACAGTATGATCTGTATGACAGGATAGGGTGCAAGTTGACAATGCCCTCTTTTTAGAGAAAAATATATTTATTAAACTACAAAGCAAAACACTTTATGGTTCATCAAGAAAAAGCTAAGTAAAATCTAGTAAAATACTACTTGTAAACATGAATTTTGTCTGGTCAGCTTAATTTCCTCTGGTAGTATCCATTAAATTTCTGCATGTCAGACCTGTTTCAAAAAGGTTCTGACAAAGGCAAATATTTCCGTGGTCTGGTTTGTTAATACAATTATTCATTGGATTTAGAAATGAAGTCATTAGTGTGAGAGAAATTACTGAACTTTGACTTGATTACTTTAGTCTCAAGGTTCGTTGTCCAACACAGCAGTAATACACAAAAACCAGATGATTTAATCAACACAGGTTGTTCTTTGACCCCCTTTTGAGCTCTATATAATGGCACATCAGAGAAGGTACCATCAGTTCCTAGACGTCGAGTAGAAAAGGTAAGACCTTTCCTGTAAATTTGATCATGTTTTCATGTAATCGCTGCTTAAAAAATCAAGTTTAACATGATTAATTACAAAATGCAGGTAGACCTGAGCAAATGAAATAATATCATTAAAGCAATAGTGATATAATAAAATATTACACTTTTTGGTACTGTTTGTGTTGTGTATTCATGTACAAATGCAAGCATTATTATTAATCCAGCTGCAATTTGCATTTAATTGTAATCAGTAAAATATTAAAATAATTTGTTAATATACAAAGTCAAAATACAAGAATATACCTGGTAGGTCATAATCGCAAAATACATTTGTTGGAGTACATCGCCCCTTCCCCCAAATACACTAATGTATCAAATACCACATTTAACTTACTGCTTGGGTACTTAGGTTAGATAGTTTTTAACTTTCAAATATATTTTTTGTTTAAAGCTGTTTGAAAAGGAATATTTCTGTCTTCCCTTGAGGATGTCTTAGTAATTTTATTTTTTTCTTTTATTATTTAAGGCAAGCCCTACTCAGTGTACAACAATGAAGTTCTCTCTTATCGCCACTATTGCTGTTGTTCTGGCCATCGGTAAGATTTTTTTAAAAACTGTATGTTAAAATCACAAATAATCATATCAAATTAAGTAAAATATTGTTCTGTGTGAAAGGCTCTGAGTCTGCCAGCCTGGTCAAGAGACAAGCTCCTGATATGCTTCCTGAGCTTGAGAAGATCAGCAAGTATTTCCAGGATATGGTCGACAGCCTTAAAGTAATCGAGGCCCCTATGCTGGCTGACAAGGCCAAGTAAGTTTCAGACTGACATCTAACTTTTAGTTTGTCATAGTAAAATGTGTGGACTGGTTTGTTCAAGATTTTTGTTTTAAATATTGAGATGTTAAGGAGAAACAACATTCTGAGATAAATGTTTACGATTAGCAATTGTTGATAAGCAGCCAAGAAACTAATCCTGTTTTTATTAATAAAGATCAGAGCACCAGGATTGAGTAAAGGTATATTAAGGGATCATAGATATCATAGCTCATGTTTGGGAATCACATCCAGAGATAAATAGTAGTAAAAATATTCAGGTTACTGAAGAATAGCAGCAAAGAAAAGCTTTAGTTGAACACATGGTTGTTTTTTCAATAATAAAACTAAAATCTGAAATTTTAGTGAACACTGTAGTACCCTGTAGACCTGAGCACTATTGTAATAGATGTGTTCGTTTCTACAGGGCTTACATTGAGGAGAGCAAAGCCCAGCTGCAGCCCATGGTTGAGAATATCCAACAGCAGCTGAAGCCTCTTTCTGGAAACATTGAGGAACAGTTCAAGCCCCTGGCTGACTCTATGCAGGCACAGTTCAGCTCTTACAGCAACTTGATGCAGACCCAGGTTGAGGATTTGTTTAAGTTTGTGGTTGACCAGACCAAGACCATTCTTCCACCTCAGTAAAAAGAATTACAGAGAATTCTGTAATAATGGAATTTACAATTCACTTGTCCCACATGAAATGAGATCCATAACAGTAAAATAAACACTCAATAAACTTACAGCTTGTTTAATCATGTTATTATAACTATTTGTGTCTTTTCACTATTTTTTCACTATTTTTTATTTTGACAAAATCATTTTTACAGCGTTTGTTAAATGTAATAAAAAGACCAAAGTTGAGGTTACTAAAAAATAATATTCTGACTGTTCACCAGTGTGAAAGCAAAGTCTATAAAGATGAAAGAGCACTCAAAACTCCAGTGTCCTGCACAGAGCCCTGACCTCAGCCCCAATTAAGCGCTCTGGAATGAACTGAAACCTTCAAGTTTTCTTAATCAACACCACAAATGCTATTTTCACTGAATCTGAACAAATCCCCACAAACCTTCTGAGCCTTCTAAGAAGAGTGGCCGAGTTTGGTTTAATCTTAGAATATCACACACAGGTCAGTTGAGTTTAACACCATTTGTTTTTTAAATGAGATATCCAACACAGTTTTGGCCATAATGAATATTACTTAACAGCAAAAGTATTCACATCTTTAATTACTTAATTTATCTCTGTTTTAAACAAACTAATACCAAAACAAGGATGCCAGCCAACAGTCATTTCAGTATTTTATTATATATTTCAAAAAGCAATTTTAATACATATACATGCCCGGAAATTTTATTCAACAGCCTGGTCTGGCAATTGATGTTCTGGAAAGGTTAGCATATCTCTCTGAATGTGATGCCGATCTCTTTAAGACTCCACAGTGGGCAGGTGAAAAGATACTACCAGTGATGTGTTGAATGCGGAGCGTGATAGTCCCAGCCCTGTTTGACTAGTGCAGCGGAAGAATGATTCAAACGGGAAGAAACTGTAGATAACCTAGATAGGAAGCAAACGGAAAATAAAGAAAGAAAACAGCTTGGGTATTATAATCCCTACATCTTAATGCATCTCTTATTTACTTAATGTGTTTTTTTTTACTTTTTATAATTCACAGTCAATACTACTATTTATTGATTTAATATATAGGAAGCGTTTGTTTTAAACAAATTGCAAAATAGTAAACTGTAAATTGGCCATTTAGGGAATTGAACCCGAGCCATGTTTATCTACTTTCGAATTATTTCGAACATTTCGATGGTCAACAGAGGGCAGCATCAAGCTACTGTCCACGTTCCAGTATCAAGCCAGTGGTCTCAGGGCCGTACGGGAGACTAGGATTTGTTGTCTGCATTAATTACAACAACAAAATCACTAGTCTTCCACACTGCCGTGAACTGAGTAGTAAACATCAACAAGTGATGTCCATTTATGACTTTCAAATGTAAAACCTTCCCCCATTTGTGCTAGATATCTTTTTTTAACATGCAGCATCACAATTTTATACGTTTGACACAAAACTATGTGCTATTTGAAGGTTTAAAAAAAGAAATGTAGATTTTATCCCAAAACGCCAAAGACCACACATTTGTGTGTGTGTGTGTGTGTGTGTGTGTGTGTGTGTGCGTCCTGAGATGAACTGGCAACCTCTCTGGGTGTTTCTTGACAATTAAGTGCAGTAAATGTGATGAAGTGAAGTAATGCCATGCTAAATCATTTAACAATGTAACTCATTACAATTGTAAATGAGTGAATGTGTAAGTCCTCGAGATTGACTGAAGCCGCAACATCCTACTGTCTGAGGTATGGTGAGTGAATAATCTCTGAGCTTCCATGTTACTTACACCTTATTGACTTGTAAATAATAAAGCATCAAAGTTTAAATGTGAGAAGCATTTTCATTTCATAAAGCAGTACAGTATGACCTGTAGAAAATATTTTTGGTTACCAGTTTCACAAAATTATTGTACATGTGCTTTCATAATTTCTCAAATTTTCAAAAAACTCATCTTGTTTAAAACTTACACTTCCATAAACTCTCCAGAGCTTTTTATTGCTTACTTTATATATATTTTAGATCCTATTATTGTGTATTTAATTGTTTTCAGAAATGGAATCAATGGCTTTTTTGTTGTTGCCAGATGCAGTGTTTAAAAAGTTACATAAATCAAATGTAAAAACATATTTTGTGCTCTGCTTAATTTTTAAGATAAGTCAAATCCTTTTTAATATATATTGTCAGTGGCAAATATGCAGGAACGTAATGAAGTATGTTACATTGCACTGCTATTTCAGCAAAAACTTACAGAATTTCAAATAATCAATTTATAATCAAATAATCAAAAAGTTTTATTTTATTATTATCTACAGTCAAACATGTCTTAAACTTTCTGCATGATATATAAAAATGATTTATTATTTATTTAGTTTACTCATTCAGCAGATTAGACATTTACTTTACTATCTTTTTTTGCTACTCAAAGTCAGATTTGTACCAAAGATACACTGATATAAGTGTTGGATATAAGTGTCCAAAGTTAATGAGCTTTATATCACTATAGGCTTAAAATGTGCAAAAGAAAACGTTTTCTGTTTTGAGATTATCAGTAAAGTTTAGTTGTCTAGTTGCTTTACCGATTCTAAATCAATACATTCATTTTTATTCAGCAGCCTTTCAGCTTATTTTGAAGTAAAGCTCACTGGACTTGCCAAAATGTCACTTGTGTTTTAGGAACTATTATTTACAGTTCTTTATGGTCCTTAGATGGCATTTGACATGGACAGATGTTTTCTTTTCTAGGTTGTTGTCAGTTTAACATTGAACAAAGACCTTTATTTTGGGTAATGTTTCATGGCATGGAATGAATACTCAGATTTCCAGGTCTGTGGGATCTACGTAAAGGTAATTAAATGTACTTTTTAAATTGTGTGCCATGCCATTCTGAAATTGACAAAATGATGCACCCAGTTGCATTATTTTCAGCTTACCTATAAAGCTATAAAAATTATTTACCTAATTATGTTGGAAATAATTATTACTGATTAAACACCTCTTAATTTTTTTTAATTCCATTGTAACTGTGCTGTAAACATATATTTCATTAGAAATGCAGACATTGTAAGCTCAAGTTAAAAATAACAATAATAATATTTATATGACGATATAATAATATCTGGTACTTACCATATCCGTCTCTCAAAAACAGTAATATAAAGCGAAAAAATAGAGGAGCAAAAAGTGCTCGTTCTCAAAAATACTGATGGAAAAGATTATGTAGCTTTGACCCAAAGCTTATTATAAAACAATTGCACATTATCAAGAATAAGTAGTGGACCAGGGGGTCCAGAGTCTTTGCTTTTTAATATACAAAATAAAATTTAAAAGCGTTGAGTGGCCTTGTTGGTGAGAGGATGCCTTCTTCTCTCTGGCCAGTAGTGCATACTGTTGAATGTTTCTTGGGCACAGGTTCTGGCTTTTACTCAAAGCTGATAGACAACCCCCTACACTCAGGTGCTATTCAAGATATGGTGTTAAAAAATGACGTCACTCAGATTTTGAGTTGAAAACATTTTTTTTTCATACCTTGAATCCCACCCTCCACCTCCACCCGTACGATATTCCATCAACTCCTACCACTTAATCACCCATATGTTCATTTCTTTTAGGCCCTGGCACAGTAAACGTTCTATTACTGCATTGTTACATTAAAAGCCTCAACAAGCCTCGTGTTATAAACTACGTTCGAGGCCATGTACATCTCTTCATAAATCTGTCTGTTGAATTAAAGACTGAAACAGAGATATGGATGAAGTTGGGAGCATGGAGCGCTTTTGCCTCAGCAACAGTGGAGTGGTGGCCTTGGTGATAGTTGCTAGGCAATGGAGGAAATAACAATGGCCTTCTTAGAATCCAAAGGCCCTTAAGTGGACTAAAAGAAGCCACCACAGCTAACGGAATGAACTGAAGGCATCACAGTGGATGTTGGCTGATTCATTAGCAATCTATCAGCTAATGATGAGGAGAAGGACTGATAATGTAGACAAAGTCAATAATAAAGTTTTTGCCCTCGAACTATAATTTTTGCTTTTGTCAGCTCAAGAATGTCTCAAGTGTAAAGAGAATTAAACATTACATTGTAAAACGTAGCTCAGCATTAACTCATTTGGAAAGTTACCAGTTTCAAGCTGCATTGTTCTGGTTGGGGCCTTGCTTGGTTGCTTGTATGTCATGGCAGTTTCCGGATGGCAATTATTTCTACAACTGTTTTTCTAGAAAGCACCAGAACCATACCAGATGCTTGTTGGTTGCTACCGAAAGTGCACAATGGTGGTACATATAACTACTACATTTTAGTTGTGTATGGTCAGAGATTTTGTTCCTTTGTCCAAAGACCAACATATTTTTCACAGTTAACTTATAAAACCATGAGTCATTAGTTGGAGGAAGCTGTGTGATGCAGAAATAGCTGAGATCAAGACTGCCTTGACATACACGTCTATAACGAGTCTACAAACGCATATGCCAGATGACTTAAGCTTTTTGGTCCTGATTGTGTTGATATACAGCTAAAAGAAGAAAATTACATGTTTAGCTTCTAAGGGTTTTGTATGTCAATGCGAAAAAGTAGCGCACTGCGTGCTTTAGGTCCACTACGCTATCCGGTCAGACATGAGTTAATTGTTCTTTGCTTTTCTTTCTCTTTTAACCAGAGCCATTTAACTCATCTTGGTGGACGGGCTTGCTCGTGGAGGGTAATTATTAAGCTATTCTTTCATTAAGACGAGGTCAGCCATTAAGGACCTTACTTAAAGACGGAGAGAAAAAGGCAGAGCGCCTCCCGCCGAGATGGACAATGTGGCGCGCGCAGAAACGCTAATTGCAGTAAATTGCCGGAGCGCTGGTGCGCGCGCTCTAACCCGTCAGCCTTTTGTGCGCGTGAGTGACGGGTGTGAATGAATGCGCGCTCCGGTGCAGTGCCGGTACAGGATGGAGGAGCCATTGTACCTGCGTGCACTGAGGCACAGCTCAGCTGGAGACACACTTTCATTTCCATGGAAAGTATCATTCACTGAATTCAGTCTTTTTTTTATTTCCAGTAATGGCTTTTCATATTTTTTTATATTCCTTATATTCAGTTATGTGATTTTAATTACAGTAGTTAGCCGAGGCTTTCACACCGCACAATTCTATTAGATGCCTGTGCACGTTTCTAAAGCACAGTCGTGTTCCATATGCACGACAATCTAAAAATGTTTTGATGAACATCACTCGATACTCACGTCTGTAAACGCTCCCTATTTTTGTGATGATAACCAGCACTTTATAAATTAATGCATTCAGTCATGTATTCATGACACGGGGAGAACAAACTCCACACAGAAAGGACCCAGACCACCTGATTTGGGTGTGGGTGGCACGTTTCTTACTATTGAAAACATCATTAAACATAAACTGTAGCTTATGAAAATTATTTTTGATTGTTGCAGTTACATGTGTAGTTATTTTTTTTATTAAATGAGAAAATGTAATTTTCAAAGCAAATTCCTGCTCAGATCTTCAGGTCTGTGGGATCTCTTTTGCTTAATGTTTTTGCATAAAATCTATTAAGATGTACCTAAGATTTTATGCCGCATTCAAAGATATCATGATTCACTCAGTTACTAAACTCAAGATTTATACCAAATCATTTAAGAAATATTTATTACTAATGAAACACATCTTAAAGCACATCAAATATCAACTGCTGTAATGTACTTATAATAAATGCGGACAGTTTATAATAACAATTTATCATGGCATTTTATGAGTCATTCTGGTTATGACTGACTGAATATGTTTTTGGCTTACAACTGAAAAACAACAGTCTCCAGTTAAACCAAAATTTTAATAAATGAAAACTACTCTGTATATTCATGTAAGCTTTAACTTGCAAACAATGTTTCTTTTCACTCATTCCACTTGTCCATTCAGGTTCCCATTATTGTTCAAACTTTGTTAGTTGCTAAAAATAATGAATCTTGACCACCGCAGAGCACAATCAATCTTTGGAAGGTTAATAAAAAGAATAAAAAAAGAAACAGGATGTAAAATGCAGCTGGGTAGGTCAATAGTTTAAATAGTCTAAAATCCTATTTGGCAAATGTGCAGCAAACAGGTTTGCATAAACACTCAGGCAACATTAGATGAATGATGTTTACTGTAAGTAGTGCACTCCTTTACCTGCCTCAATTTCATTTTCATCTTCCCCAGCTGGCCAGATGCAAGGTTGAAAAAAACCAACACTTGCCATCTCACTCCATAAAACCACACACACATACACACAAACGCAAGCACGTAGACTTGTATGCGCCCAGAGGCCAGCAGCATGGTTCACTCAGTTAGGGCTCTTAATGTAAATTCCATTTCAAAGGCTATTATCCTGCATATTTTCCAGACCTTTCTGTTAGCATTACAGCCGACTGGCCCATGGCACCCCCTCCTCTCGATCCTCTTACAGCCAGCACCCAAGGGACTCTGCAAAATGCTTATTCAACAATCACTTGCCATAAAGACACATAATGACATTTTAGAGGAAAAGAGGTCCGTGTGGTTTTTAATTCATATTTAATGGTCGCCAAACTAAATAGGCACGCTATCCTAAATGAGAAATACCACTCTGCTCAATCCTGATTGTTCCTGCTTTCAGGGCGCATGTGTGTCATGTTTTATAGCTCTTCTTTGGTTTTTGGAGTTCGTTCTTTATGTGGCACATGTACATGCTGCTCAGTAGTACACACATCACGTACAGTATAATTCCAATAGCTGTTCATGTGATGCTAAGAGGTAAAGGTGTTTGGTTTATTGGTAAACTTTTATTAACCTGCTGAAAAAAATAAATATGATAAGTTATATCCTAAAATCAAGGTTCTTTCTTTACCTAGGGACCATCTTCGTATTTCTCTCATGCAATTTTTGAATGATATGAATCAAAACATTGGAGCATACTTCAAGGAGAAAATCTTAAAAAGCAATGAACGAGGTGAAGATCCACTTTTCAGTCATAATTACAGAGCTGACAATAGATCGTGAGGCTGGTTAATCTTGCTCACTCTGAGAGGCATGTCAAGAGCACTTGACTTCATCCTGGTGTTTATCAAACCACATCCTAAATATAATGATGGTAATATCATTACAATCTGCACCATTATTTCTCTATTGTTTATCACATTAAAATCATTTGTGCAGATTATTTACATTACATTTACATTTTCAGCATTTGGCAGACATTCATATCCAGATCGACTTAAGAAGTGCTTCTATAGTAAGCATTACCTTACTCTACATAAAGTAGACACCAGCACACTATACAAATATGTAGAAAACCACAAGAAAACGTGTTTTTTTATAAAGATGTAATCAGTTTAATCAATACTATTTCAACAAATGCGCACAAAAAATATCATTACACCAAGTGATGTGTCTTAACACTTGTTTGATTTTGGGCCAAAAGAGGGTCATGTCAGGAAGGGCATCCTGGATAAAAAATAAAAAAAAGAACTTTGTTAAATCAATAATACAGATCACAAGCCACCATTGCAACCCCTAACAGGAGCTATCTATTTGATTTACATCTGTGATCCAACTTCCTTCTCCTTTTTTCGGTATTGAAGGCATTTGTACATTGTTTTATTCTTATTGTGCAGACAGACTTGAGGAGCTAAAATGTAAATAAATCTATCAGCTCATGCAATGTCAAGATCAAGTTACCACTCTATACAATCAGCCAGCCTTTCATCCCACCCAGGAGAGTCATTCCTGTAATGCTAGTACCACAGGAGAGGCTCACAAATTATCTTTATTCCTCCCTCCTGTTTGTTCTTTTCCATTCTCTCTCTCTCTCTCTCTCTCTCTCTCCCTCTCTCTCTCTCTCTTATTCTTATCTTTTTAATGACTAATATTAAAATTATTTTTGTGATTGTTTTTTGCATCTAAACAGGATGAAGTAATTCTTACAGTAGTGCACACTTTCTTTCTTTGGTTTATTTTTTAATAGATGTTCCTGGTAATTATGTTCCTAGTAATTATTCCCACTTTTATAAGTTATAACTTCTTATTATTAATATTTTCTCAATGTTTTATCATCAGCTTTTGTGGTTGTTGTTGCTGTTTGTTGAAGCCACCCCATCCGGGCCTGTCTGTTCACTATGCAAACCTACTGATGTACTGTACTAAAACATCTCTGCTTATGATCAATGCGAAGCTCGGCTGGTATTGATCTGTGTTTGCTGGTGGAGCTATGTTCTGAGCCATAGCAAAGATGTCGACCAGAAAGGTCATGCCTTGTTTGGACAGAATTTCAAATAGATTTATATATAAGCATTTACAATGAATAATAGTAATGTCTATGGAGAGTTACGTTTGCCATTACTAATAGGATTTTTTTCATTATCAACCAAAAACCTTTTTTTCTTTCTGAAGGAATAAAGCACCCCTACATGCTTACATTGTGTCAGTCTTGCATTTGTGCTATGTTTTGGTCAAGTGTGGCTAAATTTCTTGATTTTGAAGGTTTGTCCACATTTATTTTGCTCAGGGTTTTTAAATATACCGCCAATGCCTGATTGTCTGGTCATGTCTGTGACATATTCTGGTTTTATTTGTTCTTACATTTGTCATTTGCCATTGGGGGATCAGTAGCTTACAAAGGAAAACGCCCTCAATTGCCACTAATTACTTTTCTTTTTTCTTCTGATGGATCAAACAGGAGATTCCCATCACAGCTCCATTCACAGAACAAAGCATAATGATGTATTTTGGGTGTTTTGGAACAGAAGCAGTTATTTCATTTACACCTAGAGTGTGTTATGTGTAACCCAGTTTCCAAAAAGAACATTAACATCAGATGAACTATTATGGACTATGGCACTCACACATTACCATCAATATTCTCCATCATTTTGGGAAATGCATCCTATTATCCACCCTGTTCAAAACTAAACAATCAGCCCTTCATTGAATGACCCATATTTTCCTTTTAAAGGCGAACATGTTTTGTGACCATATACACACCATTGCCACACCCACATTAAAGGCAGTAAATTGAATTCTGGAGTGGAGTGAATGTAGAGCTGTGCTTCTAAAAGAAAAAAGCAGCACATCATGCCCCATGTGTGCTGTGTTTCCCCAGGGTCTTTCAGGTTTGGGTCTCGTGCCGAAGAACAAGCCATGCTCACTTCATGCTATTCTGGTGATGAAAGATCTTACATTCTCCTCACATTCTCCCCACATCGTACACATAAAAGCTGTTCTTGGCAACTTTAGACCTACAGCAAGCAGCAGAGAGAGTGACTGTCCATACCAAACTGCACTTCCAGACCAACATGCTTTTTAAGAAAGAACTAGCATTGGCAGTTGTTGAGTATATAAAAACTTTTTTACAATATGGTTTTGCTTTCACACACACACTCATACACACACACACACACACACACACACACACACACACACACACACACACACACACATACACAGGGTGTCAATTTGAAAACTTCCCACCCTAAATATTTCCCTTCAGTAAATAATATTAACAATCAAAATGACAATTTTATTTTCAAGGAATACACTTCCTTTAGTGGGCAGTACCCTTAAAATCTTAAATGGGGACGGGGGTCAAGTGGCACATCATTTTAAAGCTCGTTTAATTCTCTTTCCAATAATACCATAATTTATTATTTTATTAGTAGTTTATATTAGTAGTTTCCAAGAAATCGCTACTGGTCAGAAAATAATACATTTTTGAAAAGGAAATTCAACAAGCTTTAAAATTATGTGCTACTTGACCCCCCTTTCCATTTAAGATTTTTTGGGTAATGCCCACCCCTTCCAGGGGGTGCAAGGAACATTACAACTGCAAAATTCAAAGAACATTACAGAACATTTTATTTTAAATTTCTTATTACAGATGTTCTGGTAAATGTATGCAGAACCTTGTAAGATTTTCAACCTTATTGTAGAATAAATTAATAATAAAGAGGATTATTTGAGTCTTCGTTGACTCATTGGTCAAGAAATTCATTACAGTGTTCTCACCTACTGTATGTAATAGTCTGAACTAAAACCCACTAATCCAGTCTTTGTAAGTGTGTGAGTTCAAAGCTTTTTTGGAACACAAGGACACTAAATAAACAGCTGCCTCCACTCTGCAGAGGAGCTCTCAATGCTGGAAACAGTCCTTCATCATTGCCCATGAAGTTTTAAAATACTTGTACAAGTTATATCAATGATATTTAAAACTGTGTTTTTCAGATGATCAAAATAAATTAAACAATTAATTAGATAATTAACAACCCTAAATCATTATTTTAAGTTTAACTTAAACCTTTGTAGTGCCGGTTCCAAGCCCGAATAAATCAGGAAGGTTGTGTCAGGAAGGGTACTCGGTGTAAAACTTCAAATCCATGTGGATCATCATTTGCTGTGGCGACCCCTAGCGGGAACATCTGAAAGAAAAAAGTACAGTTTTGTACAGTAAAAAGTATGAAGACACCCCTACAAATCATCGAGTACAGTTGTTTTATCCAGAAGTACCAAGCAGTGGTATAACTTTAAATGTGAATTCATTTAGTTGTTTTAACATTATCCTGATATATGAATAAAAATAAATAAATTATGTATATGTATTTATTAAATAAAAAATAGTTTAAACCAATGTGCAGTTTAGATCCAAATTAACTGAATAGAGGTAAAGTGGTTTGTCATTGGATACTGTATGGCCTCAAGAATCATTGTGGAACAACAATTTACTGCCCACAATAAATTCTGAGTAACCCTGGATTTATTAATGCTGGTTTTATCTTCATCAAATTCTTAAGAAAGCAATTTGCTTGAGGGTCGAGGACTTATTTCTTTGTCTTATATTCTTTGTTTAATTTACATTGCCAGTCATTGTTCTCTTTTGAGGTAGGCAGGCGTGCTGGTTTCCAGAAGGGTGGGCACATATTTTTTTGTGGTGGTGGTGGGGTGAAGGGGGCATGCTCAACCCCCCCCCCCCCCCCAATCACCACAATCATGAGTGCTCATTTTTCAAAACAATGCACAACAATAATGGCAATATTAAAAACAATAATACTCCAGGTTTTAGGTCTCCATGTTCTGTATCAACAATTTAGATTTATTCAACTGTGGTAAGGGAACCGTGAGTCAAATACTCCCTAAAAATTCATCAAGAAGGAGGAACTACATTGCCGTATAATTTTCTCACAAATCAAAGTTATGTCCTAACTCCATTACTTAAATCTTGCACAAAAGTACAAGTTATCTATGTTAAATCCCTACCATGCCAATCTGCTATTAGAATAAACAAAAGGGAAATGTTGAACAAAAATGAGTTAAAAAAAAAGAAAGCGAAAAAGGGACCAGAGAGTGAAAGAGAGAGGATGGTAGAATGAGATGGCATTTGTTCATTAGTCTTGCTCTAACGGTTGCTCTCTGGCAAGCTACTCAGATTTCGGCTCATCTGCATGCAGGCGGTCGTGCTTAGTCCCAACCTGGGCCGAGAAGCCTTCTAATGAACGCTCCTGGATTCGGTTACATTACCCAAATCCCTGAACTATTGATCGGGTTTACCCCTGTGAGTTTCACTATCACCGCCTGATATCTACTCTGAATATTACTGTTTTGGTGTTGATGGGTTTTTTCTATGCTACTGCGGGAATTTGAGTTGAAAATAAAGTTTGAGAGGGAAGAAAAGGGTCGAAATGGAGATGGCTACATTGTACACCCCACTGACGTATTGTATTGATTTGAGGAGGGGTTTTTCTCACACAAAAACATATATGTCATTTTTAATGTTTTTTTTTCTTTCTTATGAGTTCTTCATAATGGTACAACTGAAATTGTATACTGTTAATTTTCAATAACTGTTTATTATTAGTCTTAGTTAGTATTGGTAAAGCTTCACTAGACAAAGCATGAAAACCATTTAATAACACTTCAAATATAAAAGCTAAAAGGTTCAAGTTTAGGCTAGAGATTAAGTCTGTGACTACATTTGATCATCAAAATCTAACATTGATTTAGTGGTATGGTAGTTCAGTGTAGCTCTCAAAATAGAGAAATTAAGTTCAGATCTTTTCATTGCAAGTGTTAAAAACATGACATTTGTGTCCTGCAGCATAAAGTATTTCTCAATACTTTATTCTTAACCAGGTTAACTTCTGCAACGGGCAGCAGTGGTGCCACAACCAGGTCAGTAACGGCACAGTTGTGTGCTTGAACTCCTGAACAGGTAAAGGTTCCGTGCTTATTTGATAAATGCTTTTCCACTGTGCCCTAGGTGAGTTATCTGTGGCAAGACGTTTAACTGACTGGCATTGTGCTGAGCATTGTTTTAATGTCTGATAGACGTGAACCGCTGTGAAAAGAGTGCTCTTTTTCCTTATTTTATAGCACTTAGCTAATCAGCCTACAAGAAATTAAGAGCATACAGGGTGTTGTATAAATGATGGCCACGTTCTCTGTTCTTTTATATAAAGCAATATCATACTAAACATAACCATTAAAAATGTTATCCCCCAATCAGACACTTTGGAAACAATTGTGGCATTAAACTGCTTGTTTTAAGTGTTCATTGAATATCTCTTACCAGGTTGATCCTGAAAATATTTTTTTCAGCAATTTAGATTTGAGATTTATATCTTGAAGCAAATATGATCAGTTATGTTTACCACACATGTGTTCCAATTTATGTTGGATCATGTACATGGATTTACGATTCAATGGTTTGAATAGTTTGTGAGAAACGTGTGTGATGCAGTTATGGGATTTCAGTCATGCAACTGCAATTTTTCTCAAAACATGTACATTAAGTTTATCGTGCTTACTTTTCTGCCCCCAAAATTTAATTTTCAGCATTTACCAGAAGCTCTTATCCAAAACAAAGTTTTATCCAAAATAATCAGCATTAGGGGCCTCCTCAGGGGCCCAGCCATTGTGGCTTGAATCAGCATCCTTTAGATCTTTGTTCCAATATCTATACCAGTGTGCTACAAAAGCTGTGGTATCACTGCTTTTCAAAGTTCAGTCTTTTTCCTCATGAGTCCTTCAAGCAGAAAAAAATGTGTGTGGTTTTGCTGCTCAGGACTGTCAGAGCAGTTTTAGAGACAGTTGGCTTTTTTCTTATCATTTTGGCCAAAGGCCTCTAGGTCACAAGTATGGCCAGTTAGAATGACAAAAACATTGTTATTATTATTGTTTTAAAAGGATTGAGGCCACTGGGTTTGGGGATCTCTCAAAGGAAGTCTCTAACAAGGATAAAGCAGTTGATGAAAATAAAGGGAACACACAGACAGTGAAAATGCTTTTACTCCCACCCTTAATTTGAACATTACATAATGCTATAATCTCAATACATAATTAATATTATCCCGACCTCATCCAATGAGCCACGTGGCAGTTTGTGGCATAGCCAGTGCTTAGACATAGTGTTGATGGTCGCTTGCAAGCCATGTGACTGTTCACGGTGTGCCAATCATTGCCCTGTGGCAAACCCGACCACGTCTGATGAGCTGTGTGCTGGTTCGCTTTGACATAGTACACATAGGCTGACATAGGCTGCTCGTGAGCTGCCATGTCGGTTAACAGCATGGCCGACGGTGCCATATTCTGCTCACAACCAAGTCTGATGAGCCGTGTGCTGGGCCGTTCCTTCACTCAATTCTCAGTGTGTTTCGTGCTTCCGAGATCCTGTAGGGCATCTGCGACAGGGAGAGTTTCTGCAACTTTTGGGTCTGATTAAAGGTCGGGAGGTCTGAGGTATTTAGACTTTTGCTTAGGGTCAATTAAAGTCCTAACGACAGTGAATGCCCGTCCTCTAGCTGCAACCTCGCACCAGCCTCTCTGATCTCCCGAAATGCCTGCAGGTGATCTGGATAATTGGTGAGTACATAAAGCCCCCACAAGGACCACCCACAAGCAGCCCAGTGTCCAGCGCTGATCGAGGCAACACACCCATTTTGTTCAGATGATCCCCCAGTGTGTCCCTCAGTGTTTTGGTGCTCTTTCCTCATTAACCTTTCTTTTTTCTTTTTGTTTGCAACCTGAGCTTTTTTCTGAATGTCGCTTGTGGCGATTGCTTTTGTTTTTGTTTTTTAGTTGTATACATTTATGTTCTGTTATTTGGTTTATTTTTTATTAAATTATTTTTTGTCAGCTAATCCACATCCTTGTGTCCGCTTTCCTTCCTCAACCATTACCTGTAACTCTCAGGATCTAGGACTGGTTTGGTGTCCCACACTCTCTAATCTTAACTTAAACCTAACACTATACCTCTGAAACTAACATATAAACCTTACTCTAATCCACCCCTTAATCTGATTATAAGACTAATTCCGCTTTCACCTTTAAAAACCTAAGCATGATAAATTATAACAATTACTTTAAAAGAAAAGCAGTACATAGACATGAAAATAATCAGGCTATTGCATAGTCTATATAAGTGAGGCTAATAAAAGATTCACCAGCCATATAAGCTATTTCTAAACTCCACAGAAGTGGAAAGTCGATAAACTAAAAATGCATCAGGATTACTGAGTAGGTATAAAAAGGTAAATAAGAAAAAAGCAAGATGCAGAATTTTTGTGTCTCATGCCTCAAGAAAGCTCTGAAAATTTAATCAAACTCCAGAGACACTTTGTAAGGACCATAGGATGGAAGTGTCATTATTCGCAGACTGCATCTCTGTTCCTGCTGACTTTCCTGAGTGGATAGAAAGTAATGAGCAACAACTAGGTTTTGATTAAAACGTAGCAGATGTAATTGTGGTCAGAAAACTATTACTTTACTCCAGTGTGCATGGTCACATGGTCTCAGAGATGGGGGCTGAAATCAAGATTTGTCCCTGAGGGTGGCTGACGCTCAGCAAATTAAAAACTCTGTTGGTGAGGCTGTCTGCAGGCTTCTCAAAAGCTGGTAGTCAGCATAAGCTGTTTATATATTTTGAGTGTGCTTTTTAATGGAGAAATCTGAGGATGTATAAGTATCTTACGCCATTTCTTTGTTGTCACGTTGTTAAAAAAAGATTGTTATAAAAAACTGCTTTTTTAGTGAGACTTTTTTGGGAAAACCATGTTTTGTTTGGTTGGGCATAAGATTTTAAGAATAACCCCCTCAAACATAACTAAATATGTTTGCATGTGTGCTTACTACTGGAACCTGTGTTCACTTTGGGGTATCTTTATGTCCTTGGAGTTGAGACTGGCTGATCAAATCTTGCCCTAGTGACAAATCTCAGCAAGAACTCTTTGTTTCCTTCATTGTCTTTTTGATCTATAACTTCCTGTCAGTCCATTCACTCTAACAGGTGGTGGCCTTGATAGCAATTCCATCCACCTGCAGCACTTTCACCGACCTTCTTCCTGAGTCCCCCCCATGTCACATCTGTTTGATTTCACTCTGATCCTGGAGGTGTCTGATGACCACAGTTCTCCATCACTCCTCCTCTTTCCCCTCTCCCATTTCTCGCCCTGCCAGCTAATGGACGCCCTTGCCCCTCCCATCCCATCCCTCTCTCCACCCAGTGAAGGGATCAGAGGAAAGAATAGAGGAAGCGAGGAGAAGAGGCAGTAGCCCTTCATCCCCCTGGGCCCTTGAATCAGTGTTGTTCCAGGAGCTCAATACTCTTTGGCCAAAGCAAAACGTGCTACAACAGACTCTGGCTGTCCCAGTCACTAGTTTCACTGATTAGATAAGAGTGGAGGGCAGGTTAAGCTCACCATGACTGGTAGACCTTTGTGCCAGGTGGCCCTGGCTCTGGCACTGTTGGTAAACCTGACTACAGCTGCTTGGATTGGCTGCCCTGGGGCTTGTCGCTGTTCTTTTGCCATGGTCCAGTGCTTGGAGGTGGATGGCATCAGCAGCTTCCCAGTGCTGGCCCAGCAGGAGAGTGAAAACGTCACGGAAATGTGAGTGAAGATTGGTTTCCTTGTAAAAAGTTGCCTGCTGAGGTTTCAGGGACTTCCAAAGGAAGGTTAATTGTAAGGTTGGGGGGGCGGGGGTTCAAGAGTTATGATTATTGGGCTGTTTTCAAGTAGGCTTTTGCCACACTTTAAATTGAAAGAATTAATTTCTTGAAAGAAGAAACACAGCTAATGGGAAGTTACTTGGAAAGACAAGTGTTCAATCAAAGTGATTGGTCCCAGAGATAAACATGTGCTTTAGTCAGACATTAGTTAAAATAAATTTATTATTTGCTGCTTTAGACGGAATGGAGCCTATGTAACTACAGGGTCCCAAGTTTTATACTGACTTAAGATGCCAGTCTGAGTGGAATTAACAAAGTTTTACAAAGAGTAAATGAGTAGACTGATTATTTCCGTATAAGGAAGTGTTTGTCAGTGATTGTGTGATGTATTGAACTGATACCATGAGTGAGAAGGACCACTAGACTATACTCATTCTAAAAAGTGCAGGATGTTTGTTTATTTAGCTTGTTTTTCGGCACACATATGTGTGAATAACATTTTTTAAAATGAAGTTGTATGCTCAAATATCATGACTGTGTCACCACACTAAACTTATTCCAATGTAACTCCCTACTACTAGAAATTATCTAATAAATACTATTAGATTATTCTAACATTTTAAAATAGGCCAGCTCCGTCCAGCAAAGAAGCAACTATTCAAACAGTGAACCAGTGAAACTTCAAATTTAATATAATACTTGCAGAGGAGTGATCCAATCTGAAGTTGAGTTGTTACCTACATACAGTTAGGACAAATACTCTTCTAAACACGAGGGAGAAAAACCCTAGGACTGGACTAGTTTGACATAGTCAACAATGAGGTTTGAAAGAAGTACAGTATTCTTGAAATAGTGTAATTATTTACAAACCTTAGTTGACACACACCATTCAGGCATGAAATATTGACCACTGACGAGTGAAGAAAATAACACTGATTTTTTCTTTATCATGGCACTTATTCATGGAACGAAAAGTGGTAAACCGGTGACTGGGTCATGGGCGGCACAGGAAAAGTCTTCCACAATCTACAGCCACACAGTTGAAAGCAAATTATTTATATAATTTTTTATTACACCAAAGGTTGTGCCTAAAACCCGAACCTAATAATTAAAGCGGTGTACATGGATGAACTGTTTGTGACTGCAGAGTTTGCATACATATGTACACATGTTGTGGGATACTTTAGGTTAAATTTCTCTCTAAACCCAGTTAACACTATTTTAAATTATAGTCATGTTATTATAAATCATACAATGCCACCAAATATGGATTACTGTGACATCTTGAAGATTTTAAGTTCAGTGTACTTCCTGTCCTGTTTTTAGGAGACTCTTACGTTTTTTTTATGATTAGTGCTGGGACTAGCAGAACTTTCCTCAAAATTCATATAGCTCATAAGCAAGACTGGTCTGTGTTATTGAGTATAATATTGAGTTCTAATGAGTGTGTTCTTGTTGTCTTTGTTAACATGAGATTAGAAAATGTCCTGCAAAGATACACAGTGAATGTGTGCAATTATAAGATGACATACATTCAAGCTTATGTCTTTGTTTATGATTATGTATTTATTCTTAGACATGTACTGTATCTGTGAAGTGTTATACATTGTAAATGCAACAATCAGGCTTGAATAGTGTCAGAACAGTAATGATAAATGTCACACAGATAAAAAAACAAACATTTAAACAAAAAAAGTTTAGTTATTTTCTGCCAAGATAAATCTGCTGTTTTGAAAATCTGCTGTTCATATTTTCTTGATAATTTTATTGTTTGTATTTCCATAATATGGTCAGATCCTTTATTACAAATGAGCAACACTCAGGATTATGAATATTTAATCCATTACACTCTTTAATCGATGATTACGAACAAAACAGAACTTGATATCAGCAGTGGTTCTACTCCAACACTCCACTCTCATACAAAATCTTTTACTGCTACTTACATTAGGCTGTTCCTTTAAAAATCAACCAAATTATTAAATCAACCAACTATTATTCTTTTAAGGTTATTTAAGGTTGTTTACTGAATTACAAATAAAAAAAAGGTTTAGGTTTTAAACATAGTCAGGAAAGTCAGACGAGTTTCCCCCAGAAGTTGAGCATTATTCTGGTAGAATTGTAATTCCTGTTTGTGCTTGGGTAACAAGCAGTTCTTTTAAATAGTAGCGAAAACTCTCCTCAGATTTCTGGAAGTGCATAACAGTAATACAGCTCTGTCTGTACCATATGGGCAGCTACATCTGCTAGGCACAGAAATCTAGTCAGAGTAACTTTATACATTATATAACACACTGCATTGGGATGTGATCTAATAATCAGAGTTTGAGCAACTAACATGGACTTCACTTCACCGTAGTGGTGAACAAGGTAAACAATTTTTAAAAAAAAGGATTTGTAAAGTCAGGCATTGATGTTAGATGAGAAACTCAGAACCGACTTTGTAAATCGTCCCAAAAGTGCTGTTAGGTTGAGACCTTCCAAAGAAATAAGCGACAGTATTTAGGCCGACAAATCAGGTTGCCATGGTTGTGTGCTCTAGGTGAATAAATCTACATTTTTTTCCTCTTCCCAGGCTACTTCATGCCTCTCTTCATGTATATGGAACTTTTTTAAAGTGGCCATAATGTTTAGGCTTTCCAATTAATAACTTCTGTTCATGCAGAACACTTGTACTCATAATACAACAACCATCTGTAGTATTAACAAGATGGAAGCCAAGTGGCTGTTCTCTTTACACAAAGACTAAGGCACCATTACCTCAGAACCAGAAGCACAAATTCATCATGCATCATGTAATAAAATCAATTCAGTAAATTGATGACAAATGCTGAGAACAATAGATGAAATATTACCCACTTTGCTCAATCAAATAAGCAAGGGTGGTTCAAGATCCTCATCCCACCACCCCACTAACTGTGTTAAAGCCCTGTGGCTCAATCACAGACAAATAAATATGTCCCAACAAGTTTAGTTTAGGATAGGAAAAACAAGTTTTTAGACAGAAAACTAAAAGAAAAAAACTAGCTTTTCTTTGCTTTTAATTCCTCTTTGCAAAGACAAAGCCACAATAAACAATCTTACATGCTTAAGTATTGGCATTGTTTTAGATACTGCTAAACACAAGATGGGTGTGTATCAGTGTAAAACAAAACAAGAAGTAAAATCAGAAAGGTTGCTTGTGATGATCTAGAAAAGTGGCACAAATAAAGAAGATTATCTAAATTGGGAATACAGTTGGTAACCCGAGTGTGGACAGGGACTTCATTCAATACCCTCTCTGTTTTTCTGCCATCATATGTGCTGTATACTAGATTTATTCTTCAAATTAGTTTTGTGGTTGTACTTCAGTCTGAGTGTGCTCTAAAATCTATTGAGTGATACACAATCCGCTGATCTTTGTATAGTCTGAAGTAAGTATGATCAGAACGAGCAGTTTTCATATTTTTATAAAAATGTGATGGAACAGATGCACAGTGTGGACAAGCAGATGGTATTACTGTAAAAATAATTTTGGAATATTAAGAGGCACATTTTCACATCATTTGAAACGAATGGTTTGCTAATTTAAATATATCTTGTAATTAGCAGTAAAGTTAGCAATGTGGGAATTAAATCTGACCTTTTAAGTCAGTTTCAGATACATGTTATAAAATGCTTAAAGTGCAAGTATCTCTGCTTTATGTTTTACTTCTGATTATTTTATATGATTACATTTGTTGTTATTTTCAGTAGTATAATTTCTGATATCATTTCTAAATAAAACTAGGTGTATCTGGATAAATTTAGTTTGGAGGTTTTGATGTTCTATATGTTCAATAATTTACACAACCAAAATGTTTGTAAACACATGTAAATAAATATTATACCAGAAAATTTGGTTACATGTTCAGGCCTATATAATTATCATCATTTCATTTTCTTAAATCACTTATACGAATTAGGGTCTGGTTGGGGTGCTGGAGCCTATCCCATCTCTTCAATGGGTGTAAGGCACACAGTATCACCCCGGACGGGGTGCCAGTCCATAGCAGTATATATAATAAGAAAACGCTGAATGTAATTCAGTCATGATAATGCAGAGTCTGAACTGTCTGATCTAACTAGCATAGCTAAAATGCAATATTAGACAGCTCAACAACATGCAGCTATTTAGAAAAGCATTTAGTGCTGTACAAAGTTATATTATTTCATTTAACTTCAATGGGGTCCTACTAATTATTATCATTACTTGTATGGTTTGATTGATCAGTTACAGAGTATATAGGAGAATAATCTGTTCCCAATGTGAAAAACTTTTTCTGCTATATTTCTTGTAATATTTCTTTCTTTTGCTTAATTACCAGCTACATCGAGAACCAGCCAAACTTGAAGAACATTTCAGATATTGACTTTGTAAAATACAGAGAGCTGAAGAATCTGTAAGTATTTAAATTCTTGTTATTGATGTTGATGTTCATTTTTGACCGATTAGAAATAATGAAATGATAAAAAATGTTTTAGGATGCACATGTAATATTTTGTTGAATGTATTTTTATTTTTACTACTCTAATAGAAAATAAAGGTATTTTTTACACCACTCACTTCTGATTAGTTGTAAACCACATATTTGTTCTAAAAATAAAATCTGCCTGTTACACCACCTTAGAGTGCTTAGATCTCTCTCCCCTGCTCTCTCTCTCTCTCTTTCTGTGTGTGTGTGTGTGTGTGTGTGTGTGTGGTTTGTCCTACAGTACAGTTACAGATTGTGGCTTGATGTTCATCTCTGATAAAGCCTTTCAACATAACGTCAAGCTCCAGTATGTGTAAGTACATTTTCTTCAACAGTCTGCTGTCATTTCCTTGGTTGTAAGTGTCAGTGATGGCTGAGCGGTGCCCTCAGTACAGAAGTGCTGATCATTGTAAGATCTGTTGTGGATCAGGTAACAAAACAACGAGATCTAGTATGTATTGCTCAGAATATCACAACACATGCACAGTAGACAGCATTAAAAATGTAAATAAAAACAATTAATTAAATAAAAAATATATTAAAACTAATGGTACAGGGGGCACAATAAACACATAAAACCACCCTGTACAAAAATTGGTTGCATGCAAGAATTTCATAAGAACATGTATGAGATTTCATAAAATACTCTTAGACTAAAGATAAACATGTAACTGGAAATCCTTCATGTAACAGGAAAGGCTTTTCCCCTTTGCTACAAATCTGAACAAATTATTTTATTTACAAACTGACCTCTTAGACACACCAGAACTGAGTAACGTCTACATAATTTTGCCCATAGAATATACAATAGAGCCATGCAACAACATTGTTGAACCTTGTTTTACACTACAAGCTATTTGCAGGCATGTAATCCACTACAGACGAGTGGACTGTATCCAGTGTGTGTTCTGCCCTTATCACTATTATCTTGTAATCTTTGCCCCTCTCTTTGTGCAACATGTTTGCTATTGTTGATCACAGTGATAGCGGTCAGAGAGTAGCTAGTGGGGTGGTGGCAAGGGATTTGAGGAACGGGTGACACAACAGAGGGGAAACGGGGGAGAATCGGTGAGTGGGTGGGGGGGATTAATGAAATCTGATCTGACATCCAGCAGTCACCTTTTACTCGCTCTCTTTGGCGTATTATTGACAGCTGATGCATAATAAATACACTCCACTAAGGGTCCATTATGACTCAATCAATATCTCACCGAGCAATGTGCAGTGGGAGCAGATGTGGCTCTAAGACCGCCAAGGAGGGGGTGTAGCCAAAGGGCTAGAAAACATGCTATACAGTGAGCAGGCTGACTAAGACACCAGGAATAAGTTGTATACATCTGATCTCCCACAACCTTTGCTGTATTACTCATCAAAAGTGAAGCTGTTGGTACACTGCTTTGTTCCTGTAATGAAAGTGGTGGCAGATGCTATGGGGGGGGCG
>JAYDZG010000024.1:2418387-2439808 GCA_034509265.1 Microcambeva bendego
GAAAACATTTTATGTTTTTTTCAGTCTCAGATTATTACATTTTCTCATTTGATGAGTATATTTGGAATTTGTTTCCCTCTTTTAGCCAAAAGTGCTTTCGTAAGTATAAAATTACTGTGTCAGAAATTTGCCTGCACCACTCATTTAAATGTTTTCTATGATTGGACCAGTGATATCATTTTAAAATGAGTTGTGTGCAATCGTGCAGAAACCTTGTCGACAGTTGTAAAAGTGCTTCTTCAATCATCCTTCACTGCAGCCGGATTCTGTAGGATTCTGATGGCAGAAAAGCTTTTCTCAGTGTTAATTTTAGGCTTTAGGAGCAGACTGGCACTGAACAGGGTGATAATGCCCAGGTTGAGAAGGATGCCCAGTGCCAAAGCCCCCAGCGTGCTCATGAAGGATGGGACGGTCGAGTGTGACATCAACCAGCTCCTGCGTGATGTCATATCAGCAAGAACGGCCTCCATCTGGAAGTGTGTGCCAACCACAGCACAGATGTGAAACAGCTGGTGACTGTGACCTTGGAGAGGTTTCAAAAATGATAAAGGCTGTGATTTGCTGAAAGAAAGTGCTCACATTTCTACAGAAACCAAACATACTGGATATTAGCACAATTATTTGCATCAAGAGGGAGTGCAACCACATGGTGAAAAGAAAATTCTGGAGAAAAAAAGCTTAATTATATGCTTCTAAAGAGTTAATTAGGGGGCAAAATCAGTTTCCAGTTGAGGCTGGAGGCAGATTAGCTGATTAGCTCAAACTAATTATTTAATTGCAATAACAAGCAATAAAAATGGGCACCAAATTGTTGCTTGGGGGGAAACGTCCTACAAACAGGGATCTGTCTCCATGATGAGGACATTTACAGAAATGTGCCTTTCATTTTTTTAAAAATCAGTATATACATTGATACTAAAAAAACTTAGATAAAACTGTATTGTAGTAAGACAAAGGATAATTATACCAAAGTAGTCGAATCGTCCTGGAGCCAGTCTTTCAGGTAGATGAGAAGCAAACAGGAAACACGTCAAGAAAGCAAAAATCAGGTGGTAACAGTGGTTGGATATAGCTTCAGTGTTACAACCCCCAGCAGAACACAGAAACAGCTACAAAGCCAAAAATAAGAGAACATTAGTCATCACGCAGGTTCGTTTTACTGCTCATTGGTCGAAGCGCACTGAAGAATTTGCTGATTTTAAAATGTGTCTCTCTCTACATGATACACATCTCTGTGAGTATGAAACTAAGTGAGGGTCAAAGGGGCTGTGTGACCAATGCCGTAGGGGTACGATAAGGGCATTGGTTATTGATTACATTGGGGAAAATATTAAGAACTAAACTTGAGGACTTCTCCACTGTTTGTTGGACATCCCGTCCAAAAGTATATTAGCATTACAAACAAAAACACATGGTATTAACAGTGTGTACACATACTGGCTATACAGTGCAGGTTTTTCAAAAGGATTCAATCCAAAAAATGGGTCACAGAGAAATAAATAAAAATCAAATAAACTTCCATGCAAAAAAGTTTGAAAACCCCTAATATTGTGGACATTTGCCAAACCATGCAGATTTGTTTACCTTTAGTGAATGTGTCAGTCATACCAGGAACTACTGGCGACAAAACAGAAATAACCACCCTGTAGGGGGTACCAAGCCATCACAAACACTTTTATCTATTTGCTCAATTACTTACTCACACCTATATTTTCAGTCAGAGTACACTAGGGTGGTACGAAGGTTTAGTGTGTAGCACTGTCACCTCACAGCTAGAAGGTCCTGGATTTGATCCCCAGACGGGGTTGTACAGGTTCTTTCTGTGAGGAGTTTGCATGTTCCCCCGTGTGGGTGTCTGCATACATAACCACTAGGATGCGTCAAGTAGTACATTCTATTGAAGGTCTCGAGCCCAGATCAATAGGGAGAGCCGTGTCAGGAAGAGCATCCAGGCGTAAAAACAAACAACAACAACAAAAAACCTATACCAAATTAATAATGCGGATCATGATCCGTTGTAGTGGCCCCTAAGCGAGGTGTTGTTTGCATAATCATTTGAATAGCAGTTACTTACTCTGTAGAAAAGAGGGATGTTATCGAAAATGAATGGAACAACGAATGCTCCAGTTCGCAAGATTTTACTCCTGTGTGGAAACTGTAACTCCAAGAACCTGAAATAAATAGAATAGAATAGAATAGCCTTTATTTTGTACAGTACAACAAAATTCTTTCTTCGCATATCCCGGCTTGTTTTTGGAAGCTGGGGTCAGAACGCAGGGTCAGCCATTATACAGCGCCCTTGGAGCAGTGAGGGTTAAGGGTCTTGCTCAAGGACCCAACAGTGGCTGCCTAGCAGAACCAGGACTTGAACCGCCAATCTCTGGTTGATAGCCCAAAGCTCTAGTACCACCAATACGAATTTTAAATTTTACTTCTGGTTTTGCAAAGAAATATATACAAATGTTATTCATACAGTTTTAGTTTCAGTATTTAAGATCTGTCATTTAATACTGTGCAATACAATGACATGTATGGCACATGTGGAATATAGAATAATTCTACAGTGGCTTGTCTCGTGTACAGCTGCTCTTACGACGAGTTTCATAAATATTGACCCAGTTAATCTCTCACTGATTATCGGTCTTACACAAATTACAGCAAGAAATTTTCCCACGAGGGAGTCAGTGTGTCAACTCTACAGAGAAATAAACATGTTTTGGCCCTGATGGTAAAGACCAAAGTACACACACTACAGGACAATACAGGATTAGCTCAGAAAATACACTATGTCGACAAGTATTTGGACACCTGACCATGAGCTTGCTGGTCTCATTTCAACATCTGTGTGATCTTTCTGAGAAGGCTTCTTACAAATATCGATTTGGGAATGTGTACACATTCAGTCTATGAGCATCCATATGGACTTGGAACTGATGATAAAAAATATGTGCTCTATGTTTTGTGTCCAGCCTGAGGCTGCAATACAACACAGTGTGTTCTGTAAGAAGCACATGCTCATTAATTACCTGGAGTAGCATGACATGCTGGTGCAGAAAAGGGTGTTGGCGAGGGCAATGGAAACAAAATGGTTGTGGAGCCAACTGTTCACCCAGCACTCAGGCATCACATAGAAGCCATATGTAATAGCACATCCTGAAATAAATACGAAAACACAGATTTTAATGTGTGCTGTAGCATGACCATTCGGCAAAAGAAACCACTTTTAGTAACACAGAAACATTGGGTGCAAGTATATATATATTACATGAGATTATGTGTGTATGTGTGTGTGTGTGTGTTTGCGTGCGTCTGTCCGTGCATGCGCTCCTGCATTCTTGTGTGTGTGCGTGTACTTATACCCAGGCTGTAAAGGCTGAGGGCTCCATAGTCGAAGAAGTAGCAGATGTGGCGAGCCTCTGTTGACATGGTGCTGAAGGTGTGAGCACAGCTGGAGGTAAAGGGGTACACACAGATAAGCAGCATGTAAACCAGTAACGGCCATGTGTAGCTCTCCATCAGGAAATCCACAGTGGAACAGAGAACACAGAAGCGCCACAGGAAGTACCTGCAGAGTCCAGCCACAGGGAAACAATGCACAGAAAAAACTGAACCATCTCTCGGTGAACATATTGGTGTTGTTCTACTCGATGAACATTCCATAAAATATCCTTTACAGGAACACTCCAGCGTTTGTAATTTAAGGCTGAAACTACTGTTATAAGGAACATACATTTTGTGGCAGTGTTGAAACTGTAATAATATCTACAATGATTACTTAGTGACTAAATTACTGGAAAACATTTCTTCGCCATAAAAGCACAACTTTAAAAAAAAAAAAGATTAAGCAACATCCTGTAGCAGGAATCTTTTAAAGGACCTTTTTCCATGGTGTGTTTGGTTCTAACAAACTATAATCTATATTAAAAATATATATATTTTTTGCAAATAAACTAATTAAAAAATAAATCAAGCAACAGAGAAAAAACCTGAAGTAAAATGTCTACTTCATTCTTATTTTCTTTTTGGGTCTATTTTGCACAAATTTCCAATTATATTGGATGTTATAGAGTAAAAAGGTTTTTTGTGCAGCAAAAAAGTGTAGGAACAGACACACACACAACATGATCATATCTTTAAAGATAATATTTTAAGATAATATTTTGGACCAGTTGACAAAGACTAAAACTAACATTTTGTGCTGGATCTCTCACCAGGTTGGAAGAAAATGGGTCCAGATATTCACAGTCTCATTAGTCATCTGGAAACTGCTAAGGATGCATTCGAGAGCAGAGCTCTGTGGATGTCGGTACCCAGATACGATGCCGTCCTCCCAGAATGCCTGGGTGTTAGAACACACACACACATCTATAAGTGTAAAACATCTGAATACACATTTACATTTTTACATTTAGACTAATCAGTTAAAAAGGTGGCACGGTGGGTCATATAAATGTATAGATTACATTATATAAATATATTCCATCTTTGCATGGAGGTTTTAGAACACAACATACACAAAATTGTAAAAACTAGTCATACATGACATAGCTCCTTTATTTTTCTTTATTTATTTCCTGTATACTAACTAATATATTCATACATCTGCAATAGAAAACTACAGCAGCAAATATCTAAAAAAAAATCATTGTTGACAGTATGGAGGGGTGACTGATCCCACCTTTGGCACTTGGTTGGCGTCAAATATGCTAGGAAGTTTGATTTGCAGCATAGCTTTGGATAGTTGAAGTGCCCCCTTCCCTCTCTGGCAGGCCTGGTTTAGTTTTTCTCTTCCTTCACGGCATAGCATGCACCAAAACAGAGAGCCCAAACCCTGAGAATACAGCCCTTCATCGGCCTCCCATTTTATACAGACAGGCCAGGACCATCCATGGCCTCCACCGACCCCCTTCCACACAGGGAACACTGAGGGAGAAAAAAATGAAGAGAGAGATTGAGATAGTTAAAGCTTTCTGACCCACATATTTTTAATAAAAGTATACAAACATCAAAACCAGGATGCAGCCTGTTAAGACTAAAATACTTGATTTCTGGGAACTATTTAAAGAACAGTGCAGCAGAAAGCATGTAGTCCAGAAGGCCATGAGTTTGAGTGCTAACCACACTTTAAGTCAGGAACCTTTTCATGTCAAGGCACATCACTACTAAAGCCCACACATAAATGATCAGCACTAGATGCCACTGAATAAAGTTTGAATAATAGGATAAAAATATTTATTATTTTTGCAATAACATAGTGTACCAAGTTTCTTTTGCTCTATTTTTGAGAACATTTTTATTCGTTTTATTGATTTGAAATTGTGTGGTCACACTGGATTCTTTTGAGTGTAAGTCCACAAATCCTTTCATAGTTCTTCTCGGGCCACTTTTGATTCTTTGCCCAGTTGTTGAGAAACCCCGAAGTACGTCACTAGTGACTGAAAGCTTAGAGCAGGTCAACCCTGCATTTTGGGGAGGAAAGGATGACATTTCTGTCTTCACTAATGTCAGACTGGCCAGGCTCATGAGTCTTTAAGCTTGTGTGTACAGACCAGCACAGTAAACACCGTCCAAGTGCACTGAACTATTACATAATACATCTACATCTTAATTATTTCATTATTGAATGCTACATCCACTAAATAATAACAAATTATATATATATATATATATATATATATGTAATGATTTTGGATGTTTTGTGTTGGACTCTTATTATCTTATAATAACTACACTAATGTGGTCAAGACAACATTTCATATACAGACTGCATATCTATTCTATGATTAGCATGTTAAGCTAGCATGTTCAGTTAGCCCTTGTTATGAGCTGGTCTATGTGTAACTTTGTGTAATACTGCCATTATGAATCCTGAAGTAGTTCTAATTTGTTGATTTGAACCTCATCGATGATGATGGTGCATTACCAGCTTGTCGATTTTTTGCTGATTGAATTACGTTTGGTGATCAGTATCAGGGATAGAAATGTTTAGTCATTGTTTTTGAGGTATTTTGTATAATATGTCTGTTTACAAGTACTCTAATTTTCTTCTGCAACCCAAAACATGGAAGTAGACTGGTTACTAAATATTTCCTCCATATGCTGGAACTAGCCATGTAAAAGATCTCATTTAAAACTACACATATTGCCTTCAATAAAAAAAAATCAAAACATTATAACTGTAGCACCCCCCACCTTTCCCACACACATTGCAGTGCAGAAATAAAATTTCCTGGAAATGAGGGAGGGAAAGAACTTGAGGAACTTGTGCTGGAGTTCATGAGTGGCTGCTGGGTTATCCGGCTGGGGAAGTGAAGCATGTGTAACTTGTTGAGAAAACCAACTGAAGGGGGAGGTGCGTGAGTGGTACATGTCTTAATTGCAGAGGGTTTTAGAAGTGTTTTGGGGAATTTGTGCCGATCGATTAAAAAAAAAGAAAAGAAATGTGAGGTCAGGTGAAAATATTAGATGACAAATGGGTTCCTTTGGGGGTTTTTTTCCCAAATGTGTTTCGCAGGATTTAGATCAGGGCACAGGTCTCTAAACTCTACCCCCAAACTGAAAGAAACTGAAGATTATAGTTCCCTCTTTTTAACTTATTTACTCACAATTACATAAAAAGAATACTTTATCTGTGATGATCTTTTATTTATCTAAATAATGTTTTTTTTATTTCTGGTTTAAACTGCATCCCTAATAATACAATGAGTAATTATATATTCTCTGGAATGGTTTTTAAATATAAACAAAGGAGTCAGAGAATATATACTGAATTTGAACATTTGTCCATTCTGCCTAAGTGCTACTGACTTCAATGTACAAAAGAAAATGGCACATAGTGTATTTAAAGCACTGAGTCACAGAAAAAAGAAGATATGCAGTAATAATAAAAATGTTGTATCTAAATGTTACTTCAATGGTAATTTCAAGTGTAAATATATGTACATCTCATTGTTCTGCCCACTGACCATCACTGAAGTTTCATCTGCAATACTAAAACGTAAACAACTCTCTAAACATAAAGATGAGCAAAACTTTCTCTCACCTCTTCCTTCTGATAAACACACCACATTATAAACACCAGATCATCACACAAGCTTTCCTCACTTCTGAATGTTCAGCAGAACACTAATCACCCTACAGACAATCTCATGACATTTATGTCATTGCTATTTGCAACATGCTATTCAAAACCAAGAATTTTTGTTTCAAATATTTTTTTTAAATCATCTGACCGTTTCCGCACCCAAGCTCATCAATGGCTTAAAGCTCTGAGTTAATTAATCAAGTGAAGCTAAATTTTTCTTAACCTCTTAAACCCAAACTGTTCTCTCACCCCTGCTGATTAATTACTCAAGTGTAAATTTTCATTCTGGTGTTTTACAAAAATCCCTGAAATCAGAACTACAAGCACTTCCACTACCCCACAGTGGCTGCTCTCCTACTCAGTTAGGACATTCCTTCCCCCGGCTCCTGACTCGGTCACATGATATTGCTCAATAGAGGTCTTTATCATCACTCTCCATTAACAAAAACGAGCCTGTGCTTGCACTCGGCTGACCCTCACGTGTTGTTCTATGCAGTGTAAAATATGCACACTACATTTAGTTTAGAATCTGTATGTATGGGCATGTCTGGACATGCAGCATAATGAGCTTCCTTAAACCTGTAGTCAGTCATCAAGTCCAATCCAAGTTAAATATATGTATATTTAAATTGGATTCTAGTGGAGGATTTAACCACTAGAGAAATCATAAGTTACGATCATGGCTTTCTTCAAGAAATACTTTTAAACCTTCAATTTGTCTCTAAAAACAAAAACTGAGGAGGCTGTAGCCTGGTGGTTAGTGAACTGGGCTTGTGATCAGAAGGTTGCCGGTTTGATTCCCAGACCTGACAGGTCATGACTGAAGTGCCCTTGAGCAAGGCCCCTAACCTCTGACTGCTCCCCGGGCACCATGGCAAGGGCCGCCAACCGCTACGGGCACGGGTGCTCACTGCCCCCTAATGTTCACTAGTGTTTATATATGTGTTTTACTGCCCGGATTGGGTTAAAATGCGGAGGATTGCAATTTCACTGCATTCTCCTAATTTTATTCTCCTAAACTTATTTTATCCCATTTAACCGCTACTTATCAATTCATGCATGTGAAATAAGTGTCATTTATTTAAAATACAGCACCAAACAGCAAATCTGAGGAGAGTAAGACTGCTGTTGATTGTGTAAAGAGGCTTTCTGATTTCCTTAGTCCAACAATGAGTTAAAATGTTTAAAAAATTGTCCAAAATCTTACTGGCAGGTTTTTGTAGCTCTAAAACGTTTTATTAGATATTTATAACCGGTCTCTTAGCTTTGTGCACTCTGTCACCCTCTGTCCCACATTTATCAGTTGACAGTAAGAATCCCCTGAACTGATAATATTTGGGTGGTGGACCTTTCTCAGCCCTGCAGTGACACTAACATGGTGAT
Organism: Microcambeva bendego; assembly: GCA_034509265.1. Lineage (NCBI taxonomy): Eukaryota > Metazoa > Chordata > Actinopteri > Siluriformes > Trichomycteridae > Microcambeva > Microcambeva bendego. The sequence goes on from JAYDZG010000024.1 coordinate 2,426,855, forward strand.
AACATTGTAGTATGTATCATGGTAGTATTGTTTGGTGTAAATAAAGTTCTTTCTTTAAAGACATGTGTGTCCACCTAGTCTTTTATCAGTGGAAAATATCTGATCACATGAGCTCTAAAATTCTCCCAGCATTGACATCAAGGTGAATAAAATTCCTTGGACAATGAATGACAATAATGATTAAAATATAAAGCAAATTTAACAAGAACCATTTTGTTCGTCATGACAATGTAGAACGATTCTAGTCCGTACTTAGCACAACAAAAGAATTAAATTATAGATTTATAGATTTATAGAATTATACAATAATACTCAATATGACCAAAAGTATGTGGACACTGGAACATTAGCTTGTTCTACAACCATGGAGACTTGGTTGGACAGTAAACCTAACTCTAACAGTAAACCTGTTAAACCACATCTCTAGGTGATGATGCATACATCTGTTCAAAATGGGTGTGGCTAAAACACCCATAACTGTTAGGATAAATGACCCTATAACTTTAAATGTGTACAAATTAATGTGGGCATATTAATTTCTGCTTGGTCAACATTGTATATACAAAACTCTGCAGTGAAACAAGTTTGATAATGCCTTTTAACTTTCTAACTGCTGGTCTGTCCTGACTTTGATTTACTATAGCTGGTGAAATCTCTGTACCCACATAAATAGGACAAACTTAGTATGACTACTGCACAAAAACAACATGTAATGAGCAACCCTCTTTGCCAAACCTGGAAGGAAGACCAGGAGCTGTCTCAAAAAATATGTAATGAATTACCAGCTGCTGAAATATGATTGACTCTATCCAGTCAAAAAGCTTAATATTTCCATTTATTTAGAGATCATCATACAGGAAAGAAGCCTATGCTTTAAAATGAGACCCTTAAAAGCTCAACAAAGGAAAAGCTGAGCTAAAGTTTTTCTTGGACAGCAGCCAAAGGCAAAGTCAAACATATCCAAAAGGATCACCAAGTTTTCTGCAACTGCAACTTAGCTTATTATTGAGACACCATTTATCGTAAAACATGCAGAATATTGCTCAATAGAGGTTTTACAGTAAAACAGCAAAAAAGGAAAGAAAATAAAATAAAGAAAGAAAACCCCAAAATGGGTTTTCACTGCAACATGTTCTCATACTGAGAAAAGAGCTTAGCTGCATAGTTTGGTCTCTAATGAAACGTTCTTCTAAACATTTTTCTTGGAGAAATAGTTTGATGGAAAACATTTTAAAACATAGATCAGAAGAGGCTGCTGAACTCTACAAGCCCTAATAGTCAATCGTCAGAATAAACTTGAATTAAATAATAAATAAAATGTGATACTCCAAAACACCAGCAATTCCATTAATAAAAGCCAAAAACCTTTACATACAGTGCTCTGGAATTTTCTTCATCTGTTCTTCTTAAAGCTCCGTTTCTAAACCGCAAAGAAAAGAGCAGCACAAAAACTTCCAATAGGCTGGAAACACTAGGACCTCGTCCCAAATCACATACTAGTGCTCTGCATACTGTACATGCTTGAACATCAGTTGATCAGTTACAGTCTAACAAACATGAAGTACAATTTTAACTGTAATTAGTTCCATACTCTCAAAAGATTGTTTAAATTGTACTTTTGTAACTTCACGTGTACGCATAACAGTTTAATACACTTTCCAAATGTTTCCGAAATATTACTATGTTATTGGACTCGTGTGTACTTGAACATGTTGTTTGAAACACGGTCAGTGTGGGTGTGGTTTTGTTGTTCTGAAACTCCGCCCACTCAGACTCACACGAAGAACTTAATGTTCCTTATGAAGTTTGAATCTTTCCGCCTCCGATACAGAACATACACTATGTTTATGCTTATTAGCATTTTAACGTCATGTTTTACACTCTTGGTTACATTCATGACAGGAGCAGGGCAGATATTCGTTACACAAGTTGCATCAGCACACAAATTCATACAGAACACGGTCATGGACAGTTTAATAAACCCAATTTACCAATTGTGCAAGTGTTTGTACTGTGAACCTAGAGGAAACCCACGCAGACATTGGAAGAACATGCAAAATCCACACAGAAAGGACCCAGGACCTTGCTGTGAGGCCACAGTGCTACTCACTAAGCCACTGTCCCATCCCATCAAAAATAGGAAATATTTCTAAACGAATAGCTTTCTATCAGTTTATTTACAAGTTTACATTACAGTGTTGTTTATGGACATGGTTTTTGGGGGTCCTTTTTTCAGAATGTTGAAATAAGTCAACAAAAATGATACATTAAATAAGCAAGAACAAACATCAATCTTTCATGCTTTTCAGACACAAAAATGGACAGTGGTAGCCTAGTGGGTAGAGTTCTGGACTATCAGCTGACAGGTTCAGAGTTTAAATCCCAGCTCTGCCATGCAGCAAATGCCCTTGAGCAAGGCCCTCAACCCTGTCTCTTATGTGCTTCCACAGCTTCCAACTGAGCTAGGATATGTAAAAAAAAAGGTTGTTTACATGACAAATAAAGGTATTTGATTGATTCTTGACTGATAAACCAGATTAGCAAAAACTATCCCCCCCCCCCCCGCCAAAAAAATAAAATAAAATAAAATAATCTTTAATTTATCCTGTCCATTGTGGTCAGAATGTGTTTGATTACCCTTTTTATTTTCAAACCTGCAATTATTTGTGATAGTATCAAAAACATTTGTTGGTTAAATTGGCTTAAAATACACCATTTAACATTAATACATCAATTCTGAAAAGTTATTAAAGTGCACTTTAATTTTAACACTGTTAAAATATTGCAATTTTATTTGTGAAATGTCAAAATGCCACTATAATAAAGTCTATTAAAATTAAAATAATTCATTCAATCATTGTGATTGATAAAACAGATTCAATCTGTTTTATCACTTCACCACTAGAAAGTAAAAAGCCTCAGGGCCTCTTGAAAACGTGACCGCGACTATTAACAACATGAAAGATTCTGTACTGCAAGTGTGCACTGACATGATGGGTCATAGTAAGGTAGACTGCAAAACCATGGTCAAATTGTATTTAAGACCTCATATTTAAGTGTTATACCAATGATCAAATAAATTCCTTCAGAACTAATGACAGGACTTCACAAACTATGGACAATTAAGAGCATTCAACCGACCTGGTGACATGTTTTAGAAAGTGTTAAGAAACCTTGAGCGTGGCCCCAAAAGTCCTTACAATTGGTGACTACTGGCAGAGTTAAATCAAAAATGATTTTACAAAAATATAAGGGTAACACATTTACTGAAAAACTACAGACCTGGCAACACTGCAAAAAAGTGCACTGCAAAAAGTGTGACGGGTAACACATGGAATTCAGAAGCAGGACAGAACAGCAAGTTTCATAAAACCCTTTCCATAAACTACATAACTCAAAAATGAAAAAAAAAAAAAAAAAAAAGAACAAACAAACCTTTGAACATTGTTGTCTACTGGATCATTTGTAGCCACCAGCTTAAAATCCTTTATGGGTTTGTTTTACAGTGTGCAGTTTTACTACAGCTATTACTAATCCTGAGTGAGCTACAGAAGACCAGAAAGTGGAGGATCCTGGTTTTCCCTCGCGTTCCGGCCCAAAGCCATTAACACCAGTGTGTGTTCAGCTGAAATCCCTCCTCCTCCCTCACTCACTGCACGAGCATTTCCCTCATTGGACAGACTGGTAAAAAGAAGCTTTGTTTGCAGAATCAGGAGACAGTAAGAGAACAAAGCACTCCAAACCTCTGGGTTTACTGCAGGTTATAGGATGGAGAGCTGTGAAATACATGTGAGTGTTATGGGAAAATGATTTGAGTGCATGAAAACAATAAAGCTCTTCAAAGAATCTGCATGTGTGAGTACTTGAGTTGCATTTTAATAGCACAAGGAAAGCTGGGTGTCCTAACAAAGACTTTGCCAGATCATAACATTTAGAAATCGGCAAATAGTTGATGAACCTGAACTTCAATGTTTTGATACATGTTCAACGAATCCAGAACTTGTACAAAGAAAGTGCAAGATGAAAATAGTTGCCAGACTATTGCAGGATATCAGAAATCAGTACATTGATAATTGATAACACTCTCCTAGAGGTCATTTAGAGTATGCAGTCCACAGACAGCATGTTAGTGAAACCCAAAGCACCTCCACACATACGTACAGAAATTCCTTAGAACCCATTTTATTTAATGCATGATGTGGAGGATCTGGCAGCACCTGGAACTCAGGACAGTCTATCCCCAAAACAGCTAATGCAGAGCAGCAACCCTCCCTACTGAATCCTAAAATAAATGGATTGAAACATCCATTATATACACTATCCACGCATAACATTATAAACACTGAAAGTCCTCCGTCGCCCCAGCACCTGTCAGTGGGTGTGATATGTTCAGCAGCTAGTAAACATTTTATCCTCAAAGCTGATATTTAAAGCAGGAAACATCTGTGCCTAAATATTTGAGCAAATTTGACTAGGGTCAAATGGAAATGGTTAAACGACTGGGTCAGAGAATCATCAAAGCTGGAGCTCTTGTGAGGTGTTCCTAGTCCTTAGTGGTCTGTATGTATCAAAAGTAGTCTGAGAAAGAAACCATGGTAAACCAACAACAAGGTCATGGCCAAAGCTCGTTGATGCCTGTGTGTTCTGATCTTGCTTTTAGCTCAAATTGGTGAAGAAGCTAATGGTAGATCTGATAGACCGGTGTCAGAATACACAATTCAGCACAGATGCAGGACCATTTTGGCCTCAAAAGCAAACTAACAATTTTAAGGAGGTGGAAGATCTATAAGGATTAGCTAAAATCTAAACAAGTTAAACTGCATAAGAGGGTAAACCCTGTGCCATTATCATGGACTGAAGGAGTGTGCGCTCTGGTTTCTGAGCACAGCTGTGTTATCAATATCAGATTATTAACAATAATCAGGCCTGCACTCATTTATAATGTTTCATTTTATTTAAACAATTCATTATTCTACAGTTAATTACTTTAAATACTTTTTAAAATGTAGTCTTTGACCTGTAGGTTTGGGCGGCACAGTGGCTTAGTGGGAGGCACTGTCACCTCACATTGAGAAAGTCCTGGTTCAATCTCAAGGTGGGGGGATCTAGGTCTTTTCTGTTTGGAGTTTGCATTTTCTCCGAGTGGGTTTCCTCCGGGTACTCTGGTTTCCTCTCACAGTCCAAAGACATCCGACCAGGTTGATTGGAAACACTGAATTGTCCCTGTAAGTACGTGCAATGGACTGGCACCCCATCCAGGGTGTTACCGTGTGCCTTCAAGAGCTCCAGCACCCCTACCAGACCCTAATTTGGATAAGGGATTAAAGACAATGAACTGAACCTGTAGGTTTGTGTAACTGATTAATAAAATTCCTGTAGGACTGAAAATCTCAGATGGAGTGTGAGAAACTTGGCACAAAACAGTAGCGTCCAAGAGGCAGCACGGGTCAGTCTGAACATAAACGTCAGTAATAACTTCTCACATTTATTTTGAGCTCCGGCTAAAAATAATCATCCAGAAGGTCCTTCATAGATCCTATCTGACACACTAATGTATGTAATTTAATATATATATATGAGAAGAATAAGATTTTTGAATTTTGTATATGTAAAAAAGAATCCTGAAGATGCCAAAAAAAAAATCTTTTGATTGGGATTGTCCTTTACGGACCAGAAGTGGTTTCCTCTGGTTCATTTGTCTGTCCCTCTGAAGCCACCAGGTTCATCTTGGCATGGTGACAAGACTTCTAGTAACTCGCCCCCAAAAGCAGGGTGAGTGTGAGTCGATATATTTTAACTGAACGGCACCAGAGCTGCTGCCAATAGAAAAGGGATGAGGTGCATGCAGGGGACATAAGAGGGTGAAGGATTAAGCTCACAGTTCATTAAACCCACTTATCAGTCAAACTGGTTGAACTGAGACATGACGGGATCATAATGTGACATTAAATCTACACATTTGCAGCCCAGACAGAGACTCAAAAAATCTGTGGAGCTCCAGGGGTGATTCTGAAACACTGTTCGAGTATTACTTATTTACAACAGACCAAATGTTTGATAAATGCATGTTCATCTTCTGTCAGAAAATCTTACATGCTAGGATCCGTTATAATACTGCTAATGCAGAGAGAATGATCAGCTTATTAGTTTATTCAAAAACCTGACCAAAACAAACCGAAACGGTGCAACCGGTCTGCATAATTGAGTATTTTGTTTTCCGATGGGGACACTGTGGGCAGTGGAAGTTCAGGAGTTAAGGTACTAGAGTAGTCAGCCCCATTACCACCAAGTTGGCAGAGATAAGCCTCTCTTAACCCTCAAAAACAGCATTCAGTCATAATGTCAATTCATTTTGGGACATTTACTGAATTCCTTTTATTGGTATTTTAACGTTAAAACATGGTTACATTCACGACAGGAAGCTTTTACTCAGTACACAAGACTCATAATTACAAGTTCATATCAAACACTGTCATGGGCAATTTAGTATCTTTAATTTACCTGACTGCATGTTTTTGGACTGTGGGAGGAAACCGGAGCACACAGAGGATTTTTTCCCCCCTGATGTTTAAAACGTTTGATGTTGGGGGGGGGGGAAGCATCACAAAGGAAGGTGATGTGATAGACAAGTGTTAAAAGGTGCAGAAACGTTTAGAAAAACCCTCATTACTGTATATAAAAATTTTAAACTATATGTCTACTAGTAATTTGGATACCTGTGGACACTCATTCCAAAAGGATGGGAATTAATATACACACAGGACAGCAATGTGTGTGGCTAAAATACCTTCTTTTTTTACTTTAGCCAGTTACAAGTCAATAAATCCAGAACAAATAATGAGAGTGAGACAGAAAGACTGCAGCCTCTTTCATGAACATAGTTTTGCTTTAATTATTTTATGCATGGCCTCACACAGCCATCGCTTTTCTTTGCGCTGTGCAATATGGGACGATGACTATAACGTTGTGATGGTAAACAGCCAGAGTTCATGTTTTGGATTAAACAGAACTACTGTCATGTATGTTAGTGCTTTTACCATGGGAGCTTTGAAATCAGGCCTACATGAAGATAACCCTGATCCTCACTCTTGCTGAACCACATTCTATACAGAAAATGAAACCAAAGGAAGAAAGATAGGGAACATCTTCTAGACTTCTACAAGGCACAGGGGCCCTTCCGATAAATCCAAAAATATCAGCATAGTATTCAAAGGCAAGAACACATGACGACATACAAAAATAAAATCAAATAAAAGCAACAATCTTCCTTAACATCTTTACATCATGTCTGTATGAACAGATAAACACAATACCTTAATCACAAAAACACAGCAAGGAAGCAGCCACATCGCAAAGAAAAGCATCCAAATCCTTCTTTTGAATCTTTGATCCAGGAGTTCCTTTGCAGATACAGATATGAACCAAGACTTAGTCAGAAATTAGATTTCCTGCTTGCTGGTAATTGTTGTCCTACTACACAAACTGAGATGCAAATCTCACAAGAACACAGCAAAAAAGGAAATCATAAGTCAGAACTTTGATCTACATATATATATATATATATATATATATATATATATATATAGTGTGTGTGGGTTTATGTTGTGTGTGGTTTTGGTTGTGTGTCTCTCGATACATCACTTCTTTTTTTTTTTTCTACTAGTGATTACACCAGGCTCACATCTACAGTGTCGCATCACTAACTTCAACCCTTTAGGGAGTTGGCGTTCTTTGTTGGGCTCGAGGACGCTTCTGACCTTTCCCCTCTCTGAACAGTTACACATACTCAATCTCTCCTTCTCTACCATCTCGATGTTTAGACACAGACAATAAAATGGTCAAGACAGAGAAAGAGAGAGGGAGCTGATGTGTGATTAGCTGAGTGCCGGGCTGGTCCCCTGGTTCTCGCTCTTCTTCAGCCCATTTCCTTCCACTGCTGGTAGAACTCCACGATGTTCTTCAACTCCATCCTTGCCGACACCACTGCCTGAATGGCTGACTGGCAAAGAGAAACGAGAGAGCGTCACTCAGTCTGCTTAAAGTTAGTATCACTAGACAATAGCACAACTGGCTAGTGATGTGCCGATTAGACCATTCAGTAATTTAATGAAAAATTGTCAAAGGCTTACAGACACCAGTGAGAACATGCTGGGATTGTTTGTGTAGTTATATATTGATATAACACCACCTCAGCCCATCGGTAACATTCATGGCAGGGTCATTCACTCTTTTTAGTTCATATTTAATTAATCACATTTGTGTGCTTTCAGTTTTTTCAGAGTTCCCCGTCTGAGGAAAAGCCAATCTTTGGCATTCTTACCTTGTAAGTCGATGTCACCTACACATAATAGGGCTCTAGATTAACTTTTTGTGCTGGTTGCACCCATTTATTTTTCTTCAGTACACCATCACAAAATTTAAGTGCACCTAAAGTTTCAACTGCATCTCAATAAACACTTTTTCTGCAGTAAATATTGACTTGTAAATGATTAACTAACAATCTGGTCAACATAAAGTTCTTTATTTGAAACACAATTCTATATATTCTATTCCACATTCACAATTGTGACATTATACAATTACGAGTCTCTCCATATATCAATATAACATTAGGAGAATCTAAAAAGTTTTAGCTTTAAACTAATTCACATCTATATGCGTGCCCCAGAATATTTTTTAAGGCAGTAAGTTATGAAATGAACATCGATAATGCTGTCATTTTTGCTGTTCATTGGTTTTGTTTAGGTTCTATAAAAACTTATGATATATATCGGCATGCATTAAAAATATGTTTAAAATGCTGATTTGGTGGAGGTGCGGCAGCATTTTTAAACACTGTAAAGCCGGGTTTGTATAATTTTCAGGTATATTGGTAAGAAACTGCAAGTAGACAGCTGAAAATTAGTGTACAAAGCTGTACGAGTACTAAAATATATGAGTAAAAGTTAAGAGGCCATCTTAAAATCTTTGAAACTTCCCCCCTTTTGCCAACAAATCCTAATCTAAAATTAAAACTAGTTTGATTCAAGTTTTGTACAGCAGAAGGACTGAGTGATGCAAACAACTAGGTAACCATTAGAGCACATTCACATGAGAAGTGTTTTGGGATTTGAGCAATGCAGCAAGCGCAAGAATGCAAAATAAGATGGAACACATCTCATTTCAGAACAAGCCTTAAGTGAACTAAGTGCTGGTTTTATTATATTGTTATCCAATTGCATTTCAGGGTTGTCAGCCAGGAAAAATACCCTATGGGGAAAAAAACCTTGAAACTCGCCATCCGCTGGTTCTGGAAGAGGCGTTGAGTTTCAAGGTACTGCTGTGCTTGGAACAGTCAGTAAGAATAAGCAGTAAACAGTACTTCACAAGTGTCATAATAGAGCTTCTTCTATTCTAACTAAATGAAAGTGTGACCCTGAGAGTCCCTATAAAAAGCTGTAGAAAAACATTAGAAACAACTTCAAAATTATCATTTTTCCCTAGCTTTGAAATGAAAGGGATGACAAAAATAAGACGTGTTTAACTCGATAAACTACAATAAAAAGTACAATATAATCAAATAGCAATCAGTGTTTTTGTCCTTAGCTTAACACTGATGTGCGTTGCATTAGTTAATTCACTAATCCTTAGTCTCTGGTCTAAATTTAGAAATGTGATCACCAACACCACTATGACCCAAACCTAGAGTCTCTCTATAAATAAGTAGGTAGACGTTCAGTTGGTGTGTACTCTATTAGACAGCTGCACATACCGTCCAGTAACTACACAGAACTGCCATTCCACTGCTGAACGCGACCATAATGGAGGGTTAAACTGCTTTTGGCACTGTTCTGATTTCTGACTGCACAAACCTTCATGGGAGGGGATCTGTTCACCAGTTCCTCTACCGTGTGTCCAGTCAGGATGGTCACCATGCCAGATGTGTCCTCTTCTCCTCCACTCTGAAAGCCAGTCAGTTGACGGCAGCTATCGACCATTTTGTAAAGGTGCCTGCAATCAAAAAGTTATAAGATGTAATATATGCACCACACGGCCAAAAGTATATAGACACCTGACCTTTTGCCGTGATTTGGACATGACTGTCCAACAAGCTTTAGTTTTAAGTTTTTAGTTTTTCACAAGACTTTGAATAGTGCACACACAGAAACACTTTGAATAAGTCATGAAATGAGCACTGTTGATTCACACCATGTAATAAGAACGGCTGATTCATACCATGCTTCAATGTCCTGTCGTTTCAGCTTGTCCCTTTCAAAGCTCTTCCCAGACTCCTTCTGGCAGCGAATATACCTATAGGGAAAACACAACAAAAACAAAAATGTATGTGAGTCTACAGACAGTAATTGTCACTTCTTTTTAACATAGGTAAAATCTTTTACTTTCAAATTAATTTCTGCTCATAAAGTTTGTTACATTTAGATAATAAAACTGATATAAACTGAAATTTTATGGTTAAAACACTTGAGAGCTGATTTAACTGCTTACACACTACAATCATCATCTGAAGAAACACTAATGAACTTACCGATTCCCCTTTCGAAACTCAGATTCCAAAAAACGAATGCTATCTCTCGCACCAGGATGTTCCTTCTTCAGTACATCAAGTCCATCAATTACTGATAAGAAATTGCAGAATATTTCATTCAATCACAGATCATTTATATTTTCAGTATTTAGCAGATGCCTTTATCCAAAGCGACTTAGAGTACAGTTACAGTCAAAGCAATGAGGGACAAGAGCCTTGCTATGGCAGCAACCTAGCTGTGGTGAGGTTTGAACCTGCATCCTTTGGATTACAAGGCCTGCACCCTAACCACTAGGCTACTTCTGACCTTACTATTAAACTAAAATAATCAAATATCAATAATGAAGCAATGCAGTTGTCTTTCAGTCATCAGCACTTCTACAACACTGAATTAAATATGAGTCAGTAACTTGCAGAAAGTATGTTTGCATAGCTCTTTAGAAGTCTTCTAAAGTTCATGAGTTCTGACCTGTGCGAGGAATGATGATGATGAAGCAACCACTGGCTGCCAGGTGTCTTAGCAGGTTCAGGTGGTGGCACAGAGTGCCAGTATCAGGCACCAGGTATGGAGACATGGATGACTGGGTCTTGGGTTGCTGAAGACTGCCCTCCAGCTGTGACACCTCCAACTGCAGGAAACAGAAAAACACATCACACACACCGAATCAGGTTTTCTTTATGCAGTCCCTGCTATCTCTACTGAGTCCGTAGAATGCAAAAATAGAGATGTTCACAATGTGTGTGTCTATAAAGACATCAATGTCTATATCCTTGCATGGTAAGACAAAATATACATAAAAGTAACCATAGAGTTGGTGTGATGGACTCAAATTTACAAGTAGACTTTAGGTTAGAACCACTGCTGCCATCACAGATGTGATGAGAACAGTAAAAAGCTAGGTGAGATAAGTACAATGGGAATCAAACCTGCAAGCGGAGTTGTGCCATGTCCCTCATCAGCCTGTTCCTGCGTGCCTCCTCTTCAGCCTGCAGAACAAAACCAGGGTCAAAATGAACAGTACATCAACACAATGCTACATTTGTTACCGAGCAGGTAATTTTATCCAAATCAACTTACAACTAGTGTCACCTACAATCTGAGAAATTGAGGGTTTTAGGGCCAGACTTGCCAGTGGGGGGCGGGGCATAAACCCCTAAGTCGCCACTGATTTTTTGAAACACAGAAAGGACCTTGCTGTGAAGAGACAGTGCTACCCACAGAGCACCATACTGTAATATAAGCTACAATTTCCTCATTATTCTACTATAAAAATGTCAGGGCTAAATGGCCCCATTATGTGAAAGGCTAAAAATAGGAATAAAACATGATTAAAAGTTGGGTTACGTTTTAAGACCTTACAAAGTATATTTAAGTCTTTTGATAAGTTCCCCATGCCTCATAACACCACATCTCTGGTTTCTAAAGCCTTGTCAGCTTGGCGGTGCTTTGGAACAGCAAGGTGGCTTTTTAATCAGCACTTGTTCTATGCTGTGAGGGAAGCGGGGTTGCCTAGTAACATCCGAATCTTGAGAGCACCTTACTAATATGACAAGGCAGTAGAAGAAAAAACGTGCTCTGCTCTCCACAGGCCCATGTACCTGGTCATTTATTGGTACTCAAAGTGAGTGGCACTGCTGCAGCGATAGATTTAAGCATTTTGGTTAAGAGGGTTGATTTATTTATATATTTTTTACATTTATAGAAGCTGGTTTTTCATGTCAGAAAAGTTTCAAAAAACTATTAATTTCTGAACATAAATGCTGACAAAAATGAACTGTTATCAAACACTGAAATTAACATAATTAACATGAATAATAACCAAAATGGTTTTAATTGAGGTTCCCAGTGCCTTGACTGTCTGAATACACATGCCCCATCTCCCCCAGGAGTATAAAACTAGTAACTGGTGCCAAACAATTTCCTTGAAAATAAACTATCAGTGATAGGATTACCTGTCCTTCTTAAACCTCTATTTACATTTAAAACAACAGTACACTTAACTTAAAAATGCCCGTTTTACTCTAATCATACATGAAACAAGATTAAACCTCAAACATTCGCTTACCATGCGGAACTGGGCCTTGGCTTGCTGAACCATGTTGTCCTGTTCTGACTGGCTGATGCTGGTGAAAATCCCGGCCTCTGGATTGAAATGCAGCACATTGCCTTGGAGACTGGTGAGAAAGTGGCCGAAACTGCGAATGCAGCACAAGCGCACCACACACTGGCGAAGAGCAGAAATACACACAAAAAAGACTGGCTATATAAATAATTCACAAAATAACTTCGCTGATTTGTGCATTACGTTCAGTAACATCTCAATACATCTAGAAGAGCTCAGAAGAGCTGAAGGCAACTATGACAGCAACCTGGCTCTCATAACACCTGAGCAGTGCCACAGACTGATTGACTCCATGCCACGCCACAT